>JAOWCC010001634.1:123485488-123585883 GCA_030867875.1 Actinernus sp. WN-2022 | reverse complement strand
CGCATAAGTCCCTGGCTGTAGCTCCAGGAAACGCTATGATTTGAGTCTTCACATTAGTATCTGACAGCCTCCAACTGACATCATGACATTTCGCCACTGATGGGGTTGATTTGCTTTATCTTCAGCTGCTACTCTACGGTCTTGTGCAGGAGGCTGTCGATCTTGATCCTTCCCTGACATTTTATTTTTATCAGATCTAGTTTTCTTCTTTTTCTCTACAAGTTGCCACTCCGCCGTTTCATTTGAAGTAGAAGGAGCAGTGCTCGGCTCTTCATTGATGTAAATGCCTTCGCGTTGGGGAACCCTGAGTTTTAGTAGAAACCAAATAACGTTATATCACCAATCCTGCAATCTGATTGGCTAAGCTACTCGCTATCTATTCTGTGATAGATAGTGAGTAGCGAAAAAAAACGATTTTCAAAAGCAAACAATGGCTGCGAAGTCGTCAAAATGTTAAAAAAAATCTTGATTCAGTTTAAGATTTAACTACTAGTTGGTTTCTATTGCTGATAGTTGACTGGGAGCTACATGTACGCTCCTCATCAACTATCAGCCGATAGAAACATTGAGCTCAAAGTCTAATTGTTAAATAGAAACACGGCTTTCAGTCAATCAGAGCGCATGTACTATCGAATATATTTTATAAATATAGATACATACAGATAATAGCAGTGTGACGTCACAATCACCTTACAGATAATACCTACATGTACAGCCATATATCGTGAATTAGCGGTGTTCTCATACAATCAGAATTGAGAAAGTAAAATGTATAATAATAGCTATTGCTTGTCCGATACTACAATCCTGGTCAAAGGTAATAAAGATCCTGGTAATAATATCACGATGTAACAAAAACATTGGAAATTAACCCTCTTCATTACATAATGTATATGATTGGAAGCGATCAAGGTATACTGTCCGATAATAGGTTGACTTAATTTAGTTTGTATTGGATATGGTTTTAACTGCTTACCCGGACTCGATGAATTAACAAGAGTTGAGTTTGAAGGTGGATTAAAATTTGCTGTGGAACAATGTAAAATGCAATAATATTTATTTGAAGGGCATATGAAAAATACAACAGGCTATATTATATAGGATGCAAGGTCTCCTAAAACGTCACCTTAAAGACCCTATCCCTAATATAAAATCAAAGAATCCATCCCATCATAATTACTAAATGATAGTGGAAGGTAAATGAAATATACATGTATAAAGCCACTCTAAACATATATATCGGCTCCCCGACCAAACGGACCATTATTGTGTATGTTGAGCCGGGCAATCACATGCACACACGTCGAAAATGGGCCACTATACCTACAATGTACAAATACGCAAAGTATTTACGCGATGACACTTAGGGCAAACTAATTTGTAGGGCAAACAAAGTTTTAAGAGTGCTAAAGTTGTAATGGCTTAGTAATATTTTATACTTTTACCAGTAACAACTATTTTGTAAAATAATTATAACAATTGCAACGCTTATGGAAAGTTCATTATTTATAGGATACAGGAGCTGATGAAAAAAGCATTCTGCATAATTCTGCAAAACAGTCCCCCGCCATTGAATACCTGTCTATATTCTAATTACGGCCACATTATCAATTTATATCAGACAAACTAGTTAACAGAAACAGCAAAAACAATTGATCATTCAAGATGATATAAATGTTTATAAATGATTCTGTAATTTGAAGTAAAAATAAGCCTTACGATTACTTTAGTTAGTCCCTTAGATGTAGCTCACCTTAGGAAATCAATAGGCTGTGGCGAGGACCTGCTGCAAAATGTGATGGTGAGGCTGTGTTGAGGCTGTGGCGAGTAGGTGATGGTTGTTGTGATGATGAGGCATTGTCGTCTTGTATGTATAGCAATATTTTGGCACTATTCCTGTATGCGTTCTTCAGATTATATCCATTTGGAATTTCACCACGGAAAACAACCACATACGGATTCTCCCTATCAATCGATTTGAGAAACTCCAATCTGCAAAGAATAAAATGTATCAGGAGCCTGATCAGAGTGTACACTTGCTCTCAATTTTATTATGTTAGCTTATATTCTGGCCACATTTCTTGGAAGTGGAAGGGCACTGACAGGTAAAAACAAGCTAGGAATTGAAAGTGAAAGGAGATGAGACTAATGAGAAAAGAATGTAAATGTCCAATGGCGCTTTACATCGCTAAATCAAAATAAATAGAAAACTTTCTCTACTAAATGTCCCCAGGGGCTCTTCCTTCCCCTTCCCCTATTCCTTCTCCCCTCCGCCTCTGTCCATTTTCTGCCCATCGTTCACTATTAAACTGCCCCTGGGTCTCTGAGGATGCGATGGAACCCAACTACACGCCCCCCAAGAAAAAGAAAAAAACAAGCTGGTGGGATAATTTTAATCCCAGGGATTCCTGGACTGCCACTCCTACTGTGGACGCGCCCAAGGATAAAGTGAATGCTAAAGTGGCTTTGCAAAGTCATACGCATGCGGATCCAAAAAATCCTGACAACATTAAGGTTCACTTAAAGGAGAAGGACGCTCCTTTTTATAAATTCAACCCTACGGAGCCTTGGCATGGCGGTGCTGAAGGAACCAGGTTAATACCCCGTGAAAGACCAGCGGGCTACGTTCCTATTTATGATAGGAGAGATTATGAACTCAACAAGGATGAGTTGTTTAACAAGGAATGGGGAGCGGAAGACCCTCCTGAATGGGATTGGGAAGCCCAGGATAACTATGAATTATTGAGAGGGGAAGAACCCCCAGCCATTGAAGAAGAGATTGAAATGGATTTAATTGAACTGGAAGAACTTAAGAAAAGAAAAAAGAAAGACATTCCGTAAGTTATACCTTTTGTGTATTTAAACTCAAATTAAAGAGAAAGTTCATACAAATGAATAGTTTATTCCTCATGCGCACAGGTTTCTGGATCAAAGGGATTGTTCATGTCCGGGTCAAAGTCCTCAAACTCAAAGATACCTCCTGTAGGATCCTCCACATCCTGAAAAGCGTAATCAGGAGACTCTGCAATAACGGTTTCTTCTAGCACGCCGTCTAACACGGAGGGTGATAGCCACTCCAGTTCCGCAACATTGGAGAGTGGACTCATACTCCAATTGGGCGAGAAATCCTGGGGAGAAGGAGGAACATAAATGTTAGGCATTCCCTCAAGTAGATCCGGGTCATTTATCCTGTTAGGAGGGGTGGTTGGGTAGTCGGTATTGTCCTGTAGAACATTACGAGGTATTTCGGGTAGGCATTCTTCTTCACTAGAACCATCACTGTCTTCCATAGCATCCCTTATCCCCATATCCACAAAATATTTCCAGGCGTAAGGGTTAATGGGCTTGGTGTAATGAGCCAACCACGGTTGAGGGTACATATCACGGTGAACGATACAGCGATTGGAATACACGCTAGCTTCCCCCACGCCAGCCCAAGGTAGAGCGTTGCAAGTAAATAGGATGGGAGTACGGTGAAGACGGCGCATAGGCTTGTTTTTAACATTAATCATGCAGTCAGACCCTTCCATAATCAATTTGTACTCCTCTGTTTGAGTTGGCATAATCATAGCTTCTTCATGTAGAATGACCCTTGACTGTACAGCGGACTGCCACGTGAATCCCAAGCTAGCTCCATTAGTGACCAAACCCCAGTACGAAAAGCATCAAACACACTCCTTGTAAACATACTCTTTCCGGCTTGTGAAGGGCCTTGAATAACCATGCAGTTCTGCTTGGTGAGCCGCTTGTCGATGATATTAATAAATTCTCTTGTCATGTCCCAGATATTAAGACCTTGGCTATCACACCATTTGACGAGAAACCTTCTGCTTTTATTGACGCTGTGATACTTGGAATCCTTGTCATTTAAACCGTTTAGGGTTTGCTGCCAGGTCAGTTTGAGTTCCTCTCCCTCAGATAACTCCTTGCAAACTTCTGCTGCTTCACAAAACTTCTTCATGCCAATGGAAATGTAATTACGGAACACAAAGTCCCATACATCACCGCCTTGGTCGATCACCCATTGCTTGAAATCAGTAACATCACGAGCTTTAGATCTCTTCCATAAATCCAGAAACTCAAGCATGCATTTGCTTCTCTTATTATCCTGCATAAGCGTACCTTCAATTTGAGAATTGGACTCACCGTCAATGGCATCGACCGCTGGTGGAGGATCATAATCACGGTCACTAAGTACATCAATCAGTCCCTGGAAGAACGGGTCGACGTGGCGTAACTCGCGAGGTGGCTGCAAAAGATAGTAAATAAGATCCGATATACTTCCGTAGCACCCTCTTGCCTTGATGGTGTTCCCAGTACGATAAACGTACTTGTAAAATGAGCAGCTGGAAGGTTGACGTGTGATGTGACCGTTAGGCTCATAGAGAGGCCCCCTGACAACCAAGTGCCAGTGATTTGCGTGTTGGAAACATCTATCTGAATCATCCGCATGATGTACAATCAAAACCGAACTGAAATTATTACGGGCTACGTTCAAAATACCAGGAAAGTCTTCAACAACGAACGAGTAGAACCTGTCTGCAGCCGCCATTACAAGAAGTGAGCGATACACGTAATCCCATAATGCATCTGGTTGCTAGAAGAAAAAGAAAAAGGGGAAAATAAATGCTGAGAACTTGTACAAATATGTTGCAGAGTGTCAAATTGATGCAGAGTGTCAAGTTTCCAGTAAATTGTAAAAGTGTATTCATATAATATTTATGTTTTTGATTGATATAGACTCCATATTACCATCATTATTAAATCTGAACTTTTAAAATGAGAAAGATATACATGTATTTGGTTTTAAAATAATAATTTGATTCTTGAGAATTACAGTAACTCTCTTTCACAGCTGTGTAAATGTTGTCTTCGACACGTAAAATCGCAGAGTAAGTTTTCCGTAGTCAGTGTTACTGTACAGGTTTGGCCACCAAATGATTTCAACTTCGCGTGTTGACCTGCCCTCTCCAGCAGATACAACTATATGTGATTCACTCGTTGGGGTGAGGTTTCCTGATGATGTACTTGTGAAACGTGATCCCGCTGGCTTCTTCTTCAGTATGCCTCTTAATGATAACCAGGCGTGTGCCGTATTTCGCCAGAGAACAAACTCCGAAGTTACCCCGTCCGATTTCTGTGTCCAGTTCTTTATTGTTTTCCATTTTCCATCCGGATCACATTCTGATGATAATTCAGGGAACTAAAACAAAGAAAGCTCTCTGCACCCTTTTTTAGCGTAAATAAATTCATATAATATGCTATTTTTATACTATGTATCTATTTCTTTTCACTATATAATAGGTGTACTGCAAATGGTTAGAAATTGTACACATAATCAGGGATAACGAGTACGACGATGACTACACCACACCCATCACAACTGAATTGAAATCTTTCTTTGTAGAGAGAAAGCACTTGTCTAGTTCTGAAAAGTAGTACAATTTTAATCCATTAATAAAACAGAAAATTCACCATATCCAGAAATAGAAAACACTGAGTTTATCAAGAACGAGAAGCCCTTTTTAGGTAATAGTTGAATAGGACAAACATAGTGTAACCGAGTACTGAATGTATATGTAACTGTTGTGGTTGAACTGTTTTGGGTTTAAATTTTCTTTAACCACTTCAAATATTTACCTTTCTGTTTGTTAGTGTTCCTGTTTGTTGTTGTTGTCTTGGGTTTAGCATTTTTGATTTTTTTCCTGTTACATGGTGCAGGCTGGAGGAAATTTGTAGCAAAAGGATCAGTTTCTTCATCCTTTGCTGTGGCATGCTTTCTTTTTTTGCCAAACTGTGACTGCGTCTCAAAGGCGACACTCTGATTAAAGGCAGATGATGAAAGCCATGCATCTTCATCAGCACTGTAACCTTTGAACCGTACTCTGGACTCAAAGGTCTGTGTAGAGGGTTCTGCCAAGGTTCAGCTGTTGAATTCAGGTAACGGATTACACATGAATCTTTTCCCACTTGCAAACGTCTTGCATAAGCTGCTTGCGAAGTAGTTGCATGCCCTTGTATTTCCATGTTAGATTGTTGACAGCCAGAGAGCCCTTGAATAATGATGTCTCTTGCAGGAAGTATAACTACAACACCACAGCTTCCGAACTACGACCTGTAGTTGATGCAGCAATGTTTTTATTATCCATGCCAAATCCTGGAACTTTGCTAACATCAAAATTGAAGCAGAAACAGATTTGCAGGTGAGTGTTGTGTGGAAACATCTGATATAGAACATCGAGAATCTTCTTGGTCGCCTCTACGACAAATGCTTGTGGCAATTTAAATCAACGAAAAGGAGACCCCAGTGAGTAATAGTGGAATAGTGAGCTATTGCAAGAACTTGCTGAACAGTATTTCCATCTCTGCTGTAGCTGTGCAGATAATCTCTCAATGCTGTCAACCATGTCCACACAACGGCATGTACAGTGTGCAAGGCTTGTCAGGTACTTGAGAAAGTGCAGTGTATTTGGTGATACACACATCCATAGTCATGTTATCCAAATAACGTTCCAGATCCATGGCTGTGAATGCCTGTACATCTATAATCTTTTCCCCTTGTTTGCAGATTACTTCAGTTTGGCTTTTATGCCAGAGATTGGTGGCCAAAAACTGTTCTTTATCCAACAAGGCATCATTGTGGTTGAGCCAGTTACTCTCAGCTTTCACTTCCCTTCTCAGAGAAGAAATGTGACATAATTTCCATAGGCGTCTTATCCCATCGGGACTGAATATCCCAAAACCTTTGATTTCAACAGCAACTGCCTTTTTTCCTGCAAGCCCCTTGTTAGCCATCTGTTATGTCAGCTTCTCTTAAAATGGCTTACTTGGCCTGTTATTTAACATGAGAACATCTGTATAACGACAAGCATTAAACAGGTGCTTGGTGATGTAGTTGTACGTCTACGTACATGTACAGGTGGAAGGTTGAATGCCAGCTGAGCACGGGTGGCCGTTGGACTCTAATAGCTGCACTGTTGAAGTAACTGTTTTCCCAAGTGACAAATCAGAGCAAAGGGAATGGTAAAAGTTAGACCTGTTATTGCCAACTGATTACACAATAAGGGAGGCCAGGAGTATATTACATAGGAGTGTCACCAAAATTTCTAGACCTGATCTATTTGGATGCAGATCTCTAGAATTCAGATAAGAACTAGTAACGTTCCGATGAGTGATGACTTTCCAGTTGCGAGATTTACTAAACGCATATAGATCCTTATTTACATCATGAACCTTAGCATTGAGTGCTTCATTATCGGCTCGAGTGATAATTTCAGAGATTGCTATGCATGTATATGGAGATGAGTTTCAATATCGGTACATAAATGTACAATACTATTTGTAATGTCACTTGAAGACTGATTGTAAGTCATTTGTACCTACATGGAGTATTAGATCGTCGGGCGCCTCTCGTAGCGTTGGTTTGATGTAGTCGCATAAGTCCCTGGCTGTAGCTCCAGGAAACGCTATGATTTGAGTCTTCACATTAGTATCTGACAGCCTCCAACTGACATCATGACATTTCGCCACTGATGGGGTTGATTTGCTTTATCTTCAGCTGCTACTCTACGGTCTTGTGCAGGAGGCTGTCGATCTTGATCCTTCCCTGACATTTTATTTTTACCAGATCTAGTTTTCTTCTTTTTCTCTACAAGTTGCCACTCCGCCGTTTCATTTGAAGTAGAAGGAGCAGTGCTCGGCTCTTCATTGATGTAAATGCCTTCGCGTTGGGGAACCCTGAGTTTTAGTAGAAACCAAATAACGTTATATCACCAATTGGTATCTGATTGGCTAAGCTACTCGCTATCTATTCTGTGATAGATAGTGAGTAGCGAAGAAAAACGATTTTCAAAAGCAAACAATGGCTGCGAAGTCGTCAAAATGTTAAAAAAAAAATTGATTCAGTTTAAGATTTAACTACTAGTTGGTTTCTATGGCTGATAGTTGACTGGGAGCTACATGTACGCTCCTCATCAACTATCAGCCGATAGAAACTTTGAGCTCATAGTCTAATTGTTAAATAGAAACACGGCTTTCAGTCAATCAGAGCGCATGTACTATCGAATATATTTTATAAATATAGATACATACAGATAATAGCAGTGTGACGTCACAATCACCTTACAGATAATACCTACATGTACAGCCATATATCGTGAATTAGCGGTGTTCTCATACAATCAGAATTGAGAAAGTAAAATGTATAATAATAGCTATTGCTTGTCCGATACTACAATCCTGGTCAAAGGTAATAAATATCCTGGTAATAATATCACGATGTAACAAAAACATTGGAAATTAACCCTCTTCATTACATAATGTATATGATTGGAAGCGATCAAGGTATACTGTCCGATAATAGGTTGACTTAATTTAGTTTGTATTGGATATGGTTTTAACTGCTTACCCGGACTCGATGAATTAACAAGAGTTGAGTTTGAAGGTGGATTAAAATTTGCTGTGGAACAATGTAAAATGCAATAATATTTATTTGAAGGGCATATGAAAAATACAACAGGCTATATTATATAGGATGCAAGGTCTCCTAAAACGTCACCATAAAGACCCTATCCCTAATATGAAATCAAAGAATCCACCCCATAATAATTACTTAAGGATAGTGGAAGGTAAATCAAATATACATGTATAAAGCCACTCCAAACATATATCGGCTCCCCGACCAAGCCAGTATAGATGCGAGACCCAGAAACGGACCATTATTGTGTCTGTTGAGCCGGGCAATCACATGCACACCCGTCGAAAATGGGCCACTATACCTACAATGTACAAATACGCATAGTATTTACGCGATGACACTTAGGGCAAACTAATTTGTAGGGCAAACAAAGTTTTAAGAGTGCTAAAGTTGTAATGGCTTAGTAATATTTTATACTTTTACCAGTAACAACTATTTTGTAACAATTGATAAGCCATAGTTTGTCCTAGAAGCTGGTCTGTATAGATAATTATGGTTCACATTCAGATTACTAATGTCAATTATGATATAAATACTTATAATGTAATTATACAAATAAAGCAACTCAATAAAATTAATAATCCCTGCTTCATGACTCAGCGTATGTATAAGCTGGCTAGTATTCTCAGTTTACACTGAGATCTCAAGGTTAATATTATTGCCACCCATCGAGGAAAAAATCCTGACGTTTCCCCAACTTTTCAGTGCATGACTAGACAACAATTTTCATTGACCATAACACCATTTGAATGAAGCGAAAGTCATTATCAAAACATATAGCCTGCCCCCAGGGGGGTACACCTGCCATACAGGTATATACCTGCCATACAGGTATATGCCACACCAAAGAGTATGGTTTTCAAGTTGTTTTAGTCTGAAATAGGCTTGTAATGATAGAGATTAGTACAGGTCTGAAAAACGGTATGGAAAATCAAATTTTGGTCTGAAATAGGGTCACCGCTAGGAGACCAGGTGATGCACCTCCACCCAAAATCTCAGAGGGGCCCTCAGCTTTACATTTGTATTGCAAAAGCAGTAGACACACGTACCCACTGGGTATCTATTTTTGTTGAGTGGACATGATTGCTGGGATGTTCTTCTGTGATCCTTTGAGCCACATCGGCAACTCTTACCACTGATCACAGTGACGTTTTCACCATCTTCTTCCCCTGTCATACCTTCATCAACCTCGTCATCAGCATCTCCATATGTGTGCTGGACTGCCTGACGCTTGAGCCATTTCTTCCTCGGTTCCTGGTCCTCAGCTCTTGCAACCTTCATGTTCTCTCTATTCCTCTTAGCAGCATTTTGAAGTGCAATGGCTCGCTCCTTTGTTGCTTTCTGAAGGGCCTCCACAATTGCAGGTATGACAGGAAGGTTAAGGCGACCATACAAGTCGGTGACCCAGTTGTAAGTGACACGTGCTCATTCGCCCGTAACGACGGTGTGGGGAAAGCTAGCGCATATCAAATTCATGTTTACGTTTATTGAGAAAAGTTTTTCCACACATGATTCCATAATTCCATCGGTTGTTGGCCTTATGTCTTCCAAAAAGCAAACAGATTTTAAAACTTTAAAATATTTTCGGAGTCGGAGCTTTTGAAAGCCATCTCACTAGATCGGAGAAACGGGATCGCCGAAAATTCGAGATTTTCAAAGAACTCAAAACGTTTTTATGTATTCTTGTAGCCAATTTTATAAGCATTAAAATGATACATGGATGATTTATCTACGATGTTTCCTCGAGGCGCTACATAATTAAAACTGGAAACGAACCCTTAAGGTAATCTTAAAACATAAGTACATGTATGTGATGAGTATAACAATAAAAATACAGGTTTTCTGATAGAACTGGTACGACTTTGCCTAATTTGTGACAAACATACACAATATCTGAAACAAATAAAGTAAAAAAGACCTGTAATATTGATTCAAATAGGAAAAGTGAAACTGATAGCGACTATGCTGAAGTGAAACATTACTATTGTGCTATATTAGAATTGTATCAACTTGCAGATGTGATAGGAATAGGTGGAGGAATTTGCGGCAAACATATGAGAACCTTCTGTTTAAAATGCCAGAACATGTTCTAAAACAAAGTACTTGAATGAGACTTGAGTGGGTAAACATGGCAACAGATTCCCATACAAATACTGTATTTAGCGTATTCAATGCCAAATTATTTCTGTAAATCGAATTTCTGAAATATTCACAGCCTGCAAACGTAAGGCACTAGGCAAAGAGGGATCTAGCTGTGCTGGAAAGCGATCAGTCGTGTATTCAGTTTTCTTTGTATTGTTTAAAAACTTTTCCCACGGACTTGGACTCGTACTAAATACAGACAAATGAATGTGAATATTTCAGAAATTCGATTTTACTGAAATTATTTTGCATCGGATTGTGTTTACCCATTTCATACCACGTGACTAGTCTGTGACGTATGAAGCTGAAGAGGTCTGTTACTGAGTTAGTACTTTTAGTTATGGGCAATTACTACAGGCCCATAAAACTAAAATAATTTCAAGTGATCCAAAAACATTCTACACAAATTAACTTCCCTTTGCGCATATTTTCTGGGTTATGACTGTAGTGCTGATACATAATTGCTGCAGCAACTGAGCCTGAAGCGAGCAGAGATCTGAGTCTGGGGTACGAACAGTTTGTCACAACTTGATGAAACACAGAAAACAAAACATGGTTGCACTAAAAAAAATGGTGGCCTCTTCGTTCTCACAATAACGTAAAAAAATTATGACATGCAGTCACTGGGCTGGGTCCGAAAATTCCGCCCTTGGTATTTATTCATGATAAATTCGTCCATCACACTCGTTTTTGACGAATCTCTCTAAAAGTGTTCATGTAATAAAAATTAAACTATGATATCATCTTGGTTCTAATCAATAAGCTTCATATTTTAGAGTAGTGAACATTTTGTCATATGCACTTTAAATCTGGGTGTTCATCTGAGTCATGGTCAGAGAATCCTGACAACTTCTGTAAAACTCCACTGAAACGTCTGGCTATGCAGGCTAAGTGAAAGGCAGCATTCACTACCATATTAGTAAACTAGTATTTTAGTAGACACTGGTATGTAATCAACTAAAGTCGATTGAGGTATGCTAACCGCTGTGGAAAGCGAGTAGCAGCTGACATTTCGAGCGCTAGCCCTTCGTCAGAGTAAAAGAGGGAATTGTGGGTGGGGAAACGGTTTATATAGTGTCGAGTGCATGATTACCGCTGAGGAAACACGTACTCGGATCAATTGGGATCAAATGAAATTGCGCCAATGCATGATTACCGCTGAGGAAACATGTGCTCGGATCAATTGTGATTAAAGAAAAGTGCGCCAACAATAGAAATGCTAATAGTTGTAACAGCAAGTGTTGATGAGTAAACTAAGGAAACATGCTGATCTAAGTGTGAGTGAATACGTGAATTCTGAAATTAAATGAACGAAAAGCGTTCATTAATACCGTGAGGTGCCAAAATTCCTAATTTGAAAATAAAGTTATGTTCTTTGCGTTTATGAGTGTCGGTAGTACCTTGATGCAGAGAAATACCGCATACAGTGATGTGATTAATGCAATGACCAGGAAGGTTAAAGTGACGAGCTACAGGTTTGGCGAGATCCTTGCTGTTAGTTCTAACATCTAGCAAGTGTTCGCGGAATCGATCTCTTAATCTTCGCCCTGTTTCTCCGATGTAGAGTTTGTTACAAAGTGTGCAGGTGATACAATAAATGACATTACTGGAAGTACAAATCAAAATGATCAGTGACTTTAAGAGAGCTTTTCGGTCCTGAAATAAATGTCGTAGGTTTAGTGTTAGCACATGTATTGCATCGTGTCCTAGTACATTTAAAAGTGCCTGGTTGAAGATCAGGTTGTAGTGATCCTTTGACTAGGGAATCACGGAGATTCTTGTCACGTTTGAAAGAAATGAGAGGAGGCTGCGGGAAAATAGAGGTGGTCTCTTGATCACTCTGTAAAATCTTAAAGTTCCTCTGGATAATTTTCTTGATAGACAGATTAGACGGATGGTAAGTCAATGGAAACGGAATCCTATCTTCAGTCTTCGTTTGGACGGTAGCAGAGCCGTTCTTCTGCCGATGTCACGGGCGTGGTCCAATGCAGTTGTCACAACAGCGTTATGATAACCGCGCTCGCCAAAAAACTGGTGCATCTCCTCGGACTTTGAATTGAAGTGGGATTCATCGCTGCACAAACGACGAAGCCTAAGGAATTGAGTATATGGGATAGAGGTTTTAACATGTGTAGGATGAGAAGATGAAAACAATAAATAACTGTGCGAATCAGTTGGCTTCTAATGAACAGTAGTGGTTAGACTATTGCCGCTAACAGAAACATTGACATCCAAAAAGTGATATAAACATCTGAAATCTCCCATGTGAAGTCGAGAGCCGGATGAAAGTTGTTAACAAAATCAATAAACCGTTCTAGATCCCGTTTACTAGAAGAAGTTGCACCAATGCAGTCATCGATGTAACGATCGAAAAAATCAGGCGTAGGACCGTCGTACTGTTCAAAAATTTGTTCCTCTACATAACCAACAAAAAGGTTAGCATAACTGGGGCCCATTTTAGTGCCCATAGCTACGCCGTTCGTCTGCTTGTAAAATTCACCAGAAAATGAATTAGAGTTTTGGTGCTAGGTTCCAGGTTAGTTCGGCGGTGAAAGAAGTGTTTAAGTGCTTTAAGGCCCTCGTCATTGGGTATGACAGTGTACAGAGACTTAACGTCCATTGTGAATAGGAGCTTATTGTCGGTATGAAATGTAAACTGGTCAAAAATCTGGAGTGCATGGTTAGTGTCCTTAATGTAGGAAGGTAAAGACTGTACGAAAGGAGCCATCTGCTTATCCAGGTAACTAGAAATTAATTCAGTAGGACAACTACAAGCAGAAACAATAGGGCGGCCGGGATTGTTAGCTTAGTATTTTAGTAGGACCTGTAGGAGGACCGAGACAGGGCAGGTTCACAGGATTCTTTGGGTATAATTGTAATTAAGCTGGACACAGCCAACAATTTCAGATAATGCTTTCCAGTGGATTAGTATTTTGTTTATTACTAAAAGTTTGTAAAAAAAAGTAATTACAACAAGCAAGTCGATGATGAGTTTATTAGATATGATTGATTAAAGCCCCACAGTCACCCTTGACACTTTGCAGGCGCACATGCATTCAGTCGCCATTTTGTTGCAGTCGAAAATTGATGCACGTGGAGCAAGACTTGCTAACCAACCAATCGGAGCATATATCAAACAATAACGCAATTTTCAAAACAAATGGACACAATGCGTCTAGGGTGATTGTGGCAGTATTTGCAATAAAAGTTTCATGACTGACTGGATAAGAAATTATAAGTGAAATTGACAGTTCATCAGGTGTTTTGAGTGTATATTATATCTATTATTAATAAAATGTTCTTCTGAAAAACATTGCAGTTTTCAGTGTTGTTGATATTATTTTATGATTGTCTCCTAACTAAAATATCATACATGACTGCTAAGAGGAAAATATATACACATTATTACAAAATTATTACAAACGTATTTACCATTTTTATAATTTTGTTTCATAAAAAATATATTGATGTGAACACAACAGTATATACAAGTTTTCTTAAAAAGTCATTTTTTTGCATTTTTCCCAAGCTGCTTTAACCAAGGTCACTTGAACCAAGTGGCACCAAACTTTGATATAAACCATTGGCGATAGAAACCATTTTAGTTCACTGTATTATTGCGCTTTTCGGTTAAGTTTGAAAACTAGCAATAACATTGTTAGTTTTTTTTGCAATAAAATAAACCAATCAGAAGCCCGTCCTTAACACAAAACTATTGAGCACACGCTTTTTCCCCTAATAATGTTCTGACTATGCCTTCATAATTACGACAACTGATTGTTTGAATGTCGGACGAAACCTTACAAGGGAACTTTTGCCATTCCAAACTCAACCGAAAAGCACAGTATTACATGTATTGTGATATTGCAAAACTCTCTCAGATCGATTCAAGTGACCTTGGTAAAAATAAGAAGCCAGATTATCTCTGCCTCTTTGTTGCTGGCCATCTGGCATTCGCCAAATCCCCAATGTTGACATGATATACCTAAGAGGAAAAAAAAGGGAAATGTATTGTATGTAAGTTTGCTTCTTTGTCTTACTGAAAATAAAGATTGATTCAAGTTTTGTCATTGATGGGAAGCAGAAAATAATAATATACATTTACATGTACCTAATTTTGCAGTAATGTACTGGTTGAATAAGTGTAAAGTCACTGGCCTTTCAGTGTAGTTAGAGGGAAAACTAACTTTTCATGGCCCTTCAGATGCCCATTCGTTTTTATAAAGATGGGTTAGGATTTCAAGCTTTCAGATCCAAAGTTTTAATGAGTTTGTATGCAGTTTTAGGGCAATAAAATGTTGGGTCAGTATGGGATATTATACCATCAGTCTACAACCTAACTAACATTTTAGATAAAAAAAATAAGGAGTTAAACATAATTGTTAGTAACTTTGATTACCATTATAACACTTACTGTGTCGTGTGACGGATCTTCGTAATCCGCCACATTCCCGGGCACTACCCGCCTCACTACCTCCTTCAGGGTAGCAGGCCCCAGTGTCTTTCTGCTGCCAAACTAAATATTAAAACAATAAAAAACGATCAACATGACTCACTGAATATTTACTCAAAAATACACCGGCAAAGACCATTACAATAATTTGAGTTTAGGTGATAATTTCCATAATTTCAGCAATGTTTTCGACATTTTGGTTATACCGCAATTAATCTATTAAGAAGGAGGAAAACAAAGATAAGCCCGAACAATCTGTAAAGCTAGTATTGAGCCTTTCACATATCCGAACTCTGCCAAGAGGCATGATCGGATACAGTTTTCGGATACATATAGGTGTCACATATTTCAACTTTAGGCTATAAATCAAACCGTGTGGTCGAGCCAGATTAAAGAAAATTTGTAGAAAGCCAGCCAAATGATTGATATATTTTATACATTTTCTCAAGAACTAGAATAATCCTTGGAAGAAATAACTTACCCAAAGGCGCTTGTATAGACGGGCTCTGCCATCTTAGCCCGACTCCCCTCTCTTGAGGGAAACGTCCCTCAAGAGTCTCAAGAGCCCTTCTGGGGCTTGACCGAACCTGTAATCTATATAAAACTAGTTTAGTACAAAGGTAATGAAAGTACTTGAAAGTGAAACTGAATAATAGTTACCAATTGCGGCTAAACTCTGCGTCAAACGCTGCGAAGGCAGCTCTTTCTGGACAGCTCCTAAACCTGCCGCCATCTTCAAGTTGGGATAGAGTGCTGGTAAAGGTGACCGCTGACAAGAGTTTCGCATACTCAGTCAGTCTTCCGTAGCAACAGACCCAGTCTGTTGAAATCGGTGAAATCGTTGATTTTTGGAAGCGTTTTGTAAATTTCAGGCTAGCAATAGGAGAAAAAACTATTATAAACGATTTAGGAGCCAAAAGCTATCATAGAGCCAAGAATGAGGGATTTTTAAGGACCTAAAAATAGCCACTGCAGAGACCTTAACAGTTTTGGGTAGTTGTTCAGATAAATAAGATGGTGTCAAACTATTAGTAATCTTATAAAAACAAAATAACTTACGCATTTCCTGTCACATAGACATATCTTCCCAAGCTCGTCAAGGAGTTTTTTTTTCTAGTTGTACCTTTAATTGCTCCAGTAATAACTTTGGCAGATTCGTATTGAACATTTTCTAATAACTGGCTTTCTGTTTCAGTACAATTATCCCAAATTACATCAGCATACTCCATAAGTGGTATAACCAAACTTTTGTACAGGCACGTAACGGTTGATCTATCAATTCTATATTTAATAGACTTTAGTAAATTTAGCCGCTTAGAAGCTTTCTGGTGAACATGTAATTGTGTTATTTCAAAGAGTTTTGAAGTGAACTTAAGCTTTATTTGTATTTTCAATTCGTTTTATGGCGCCGCCATGTTTGTTGGCCCACAGATCCGTTAGGAAATACTAGTAATCTAATGTTCCAAAATTTGGGTTTTATAAGTATATTTTTGTTAGTTCTACAAGGACCAAGGTGTGTTATTTGATTTTATCAATGCAAAACCACCAATACTAAATTATATACGATGATGCGTCAGTGCCAGGTTTGCGTAGACGTTCCCTCCCAACTTTTCGAGGGTGGGTAAACGGCAAAACGTAGGTTACTTCAATACATTAAAGCCAAATTACTGCATGTCCTCTTCGTAAATAGACCAAAAGCAATGATACATGATTCCTCGACGCTGTTTCGTCATGTATAAGTAGTTGTTCAGCAGTGCCTCTGAACCCACAGTCTGGTATTATGGAGAATGCTGCTCGATTGGGGCACTCGGTTGCCAAATGACGACTCAAAGAACCCCTGAAATTAGTGGCAGAACAAAACTAATCACCACTGCGATGTTCAGAATACCTTGGTATTTAAACCAAACCATGCACGAATGAAAAGAGCACATTGAAATGAGCTAACTTCGACATTTTGACAACCGTATAATACAGGGCCCAGTCAGTGTTTTAAGCATGATTTAGTGCTAATCCATGTTTAAGCTTAAACCGATGATTGAATGTCCTGGTTGAGATGAATTGAAATGTCCAGTTTTTTCACGTGGTTGGTCACGTGATACACATTTTGCAACAAAATATGTTCCAACAACTCAGAACGCTGAGATTATTTATAACCGCTATCATTAGTTGTGTAGAATTCGGGCAAACAAGCCTTTCATGCTCAAACTATGCTCGAGGACACCTGAAATAAAGTTCATTGTTATTATTTATCATAGTTGCTCCGCATTATGATATATAAATAAATGTTCAAAATACATTCTAAAAGCGGGATTACATCGATAACTACATCGAACTTCAACCATAGGACAATGATATCTTATCTCAACAGCGACCTCTTGTAATTCTTGTCTACAGGAATGGCACATTACTGGTCGATGGGGGCAATTTCGTTGATGGTCCACGAGGGGCTCCCTCCAGCTACAGTCATCCTCCCTGAACTTAACGTTCTTATTCTCGATCACCATCCTCAAGTTTAGAACGGGAACAATGTCTGCCATCCATAAAGGCAACAGCGATTTCCAAACTCCTATGTGCATGCGGATGCACGACTTCGCAAAAGCAACAGGAAGCATTTTTTGAAAACAAATTGGCGGAGAAGAAGAGATAAATAAAAAATGAGTCTGCTGCAATGATCGTTAACATAACGAAGGTCTAAGGAAGACCTCACGTTGTTATATGGGCCGCGTCATGCAAAAAAGGGCCTGGACGACATTCAAGTCAAATCATTTGTACAATGGTGTTCATAATAACACATTGAATATTTTATTGTATTCTTGACATGGAGCGCTACATTTCATTCCTAACAATAAATGTCAGTTTCAAGAAATTGACAACAAAAATCAGAGGTAAAATTTACGTGATTTCGTTTCCAGGGTCCGATCACGAATATGACTACGAAATTTAGGAATCCTGTCATAGGGAATGATTTTGATGTATGACATTCATTTGTACCTGCTGGCGTTAAAGAGTAACACAGTAAATAAGACTGAACAAGATGCTCACGTTTTGGCGAAAAATGCCTTTTGTCCAGTCATGCTGCCCCTCCTAGCTCATACCATGATTTTAGCAATAGTAAAAGTTATACCTTAAAATAATCGTCTGATGATAGGCAATCACTTGCGGCTACTAAAATTGTGATAACACCCTTGTGTAAAATTATTGTAAATTTCGGCTTCGATTTCAATTGTCAATTTCATGAAATCAACACTACATGTCAGTAGCAAAATGTGGTGCTCGCGATGCATATTCTAATAGTACCACATGTATACAAAACATAACACAATTGCAAATGATATTTACATTTTATGTCGTCCGGGCTCTTTTTGCCTGACGCGGCCCATATGTCAACACAAACGAACTAAATACCCGGGCCTAAATACATCTACTTACCAGATAGGACAGAAGAAATTGGCGTCCAATGCTTGAACAAACAGATCGGGATCAAAACCAGGCATTTCAAAGTTCAGTGTGTACTAAACGAATACTTCTATGGCTTCTCGAAATCAACAATCCGGCTACAATCAATGAGCATGAGCCGAGAAATGTGAAAGGCGTTTTGAAGAATTAATTGACAGCGAACAACTCCCCGTGTCACAAGAGCTCTGTCAAAATGGAGTTAAGCCCCAGTTAATAAGATTATACAACAAAGGCCTTTATTGAGCATTGAGCTATTCTAAATTGATGTGAAAAGTAACATAAAACAATTTTCAGATTGGTTCAAAGGCAAATCTGAAGTCAAACTCCGACAGACAAACAGCAGCATTCAGAACCGTACATTGCCATTGCAATCCAGTATTATTATTATTATTACTATTATTATTTGTTTTACTCACTACATAAATTCTGATTGGATGAGGACATAGCTAATTGTCGATAGCTCGCTATAGCATTGTCTACGCATGCATTACGCAATTATTGGATGAGGTTGAGCATGATAGCGAAACTTTCATGACAGAGGAATTACAGAGCTCTATTAAGCAAATACCATTTAGGGGTAATGTTCATGATGTACGCATTCTGAAGCAGAAATATAAGTTAGGTCAACAGGTTTACCAAGTGTGGTGTGGTGTTTGTACGTTAATGAAAGAAAATCTACACAAGCATGTACTGAGTGTAGAGAGGAACTTCAACACTAGACCTAGGTTGTAATGGGCCTTCTTGACAACCTGGACAACTGTTGCTGTCAGACGGACAACTGAACTTGATATCCCAGTTGGTCCAAGCAGAAATATCTTTATTCTATCATCTTCAAAAGGGATGGGGGAAACGTGTTACGCTCTGACACTTGGTTTTCCACAACTGGCACTACCATGTCAGCAATGAAGTCAGGGCATGTTTCACCTTCTGCAGATTTAAGTAAAAACTGATTGTGCAGACAAATTTGTCCTCTGTAATGACAGGCAGTGCAACGGAGACTTCTACCATCACTTATGACAACATACCAATTATCACTGTTCATCTGATAGACATAAACAGCAGTTGAGGAAATGGGACATGTTTTCACTTCCTGGTTACCAGATGTTGTCTCTGCAAATATTTAATAAAAAGTGAAAGAATAATAATCTAGAACCCATACATGAAGAACGTTTTGATTTGGGGTCCCCTAAAAATATATGCATCCTCATACCTGGCATTATCGTGTAACAATGAAGAAACTGAGATGCCGTGAAGTGAAAAATAGTGTCATGTTCTGCAAAATTAAAATGATGACCGCACCTTGCAAACAGCCTGAATGTCCTACCTACAGAGTTAGGGTTAAACCATACCCATAACTTAAACGAGATATCACTTCGTTGTTGAGATCACATAATATATAATCCACACTGCTCAGTCATTTTGCCATATAATTATCTAATTCTTCTTTCTTACACTTTAATCTCAAAATTGCTTTTATAGAGTTCTTTCCCAGATTTTATAGCAGCAAAACCTACATTCAATCCCCTGCTGATAAGTGCATAAGAAAGGCTTTAAAAAGTCGTGAATATAGCTCTTGTTTACCTCCTATTTGTCTCACTAGCCGAACTGTACACGAGTATACATAATGGCATATACAACAATAAGTTTTTTTTCCCCTTTCTTATTATAAGCTTCAGTTATAAATGTAAAACCTGATAATTTATATTTATAACTGGAGACTGACTGGACCTAAGAGAGTATCCTGTAGTTTCTGCTACAGCTGCAGCACAAGCAATTCCAAAACAAATATTTCTTGATTTTAGGCCAGGCATCGGTGTAACTCCATTCCCAATACAGAGCTATGTATTGAACAAGAACGCCAATTTCTGCCACCGTCCACTTGAGGTGTTATATTTTGAACATGAAACAGCATAATTAACAATGATCTTTATTTCCACTTCGAACTGAAGTCAGGGTATTATAAATAAAGCTTGCCAAGTAAATTAGCGGATAATTATCAAGAAGTCAAACTACCATCTTCTAATTGGCTCCAAGATTGGAAATTGCTGTCGAAATAAAAGAATTTGAGTTTATTAATGAAATTATTCTGAAGTATTTAACTGAACATTTATTAGTGTTCAATGTCATTACTAGCCTGTTAACGCTCTTTAAATAACTGTCTTTAAATAAATATGTACTCACTCTATGATATCTATATGACCTTGGAGGTAGTTCGAGAGTTACTCCATGTAGTCCCTTGGGAATCGTTTACTACAATCTGCAAAAAACGTCGTTCAGTGTGGGCTGTTATAAAACATTGAGAAGATACAAAGTTCGCCTTACCGTGTAATTGTGTTGTGCTTGTTGATCCATGTTGGAATGAAAGGCGGCAAACACAAACAGTAGTTTTTAACTTACTACTCATGTGCTTGTCAACGTCAACATCAGGTCAATGTCATAAACATGATAAATGTCACAAAGGTTCATTTTCCAAAAATGTAAGACATCGAAATAACGTTTAAAGTGCCCATGAATCGCTAGCGTTTTATGTTCCAAGCTGATTCGGCACCCGGAAAGCTTAGTTAAAATAAGGAAAATGTATATTTTACTTAGCTGAGGCCAACGCTTGTAAATAAGTTAATTCAGTCGATTTATCCTCATTGCGAGTAAAACCAAAACTATACTTGCTTTCATGAGTTGAATTCTATAATTTCCTGTCAGACTTATTTATTGCTCAAGCATTTATTTAACCATATATACCGTGAGTATCAATATTTAAAAAAAGGACCAAAAGCAATGAACTTTATTCAACTGTTACAGTTTTTAAGCTTAATCACGTCTCAAACGACTCTAAAGCGCCCAACTGAAAATAGCAATAGCTTTATTTAGACCCATCCAAGTAAGCTTATAATAAGTAAGCTTATAATATCCTTCATTAAGAATACAGTCTATATATAAATTTATGTAGACAACTTATAAAATATACAAGAAAGGTATTTTAAAAATGTCAGTGACTACATCCCCAGAAACACAAATCGTAAACTGCGAACACGAATCGCTAGCGATTCATGTACGCTATATACAAAATACTCAAATGCATGATAAAACAATTGTCAAACTTAAATGTATCATTAAAGAAGTTACAAACCTATTGATATAAATATAGATGACTTTGAATTTCCAGACTTCAAATGATAATGAATTAACTCACGGCAAAGTTTCTCGTTCCCAAAAATGTCTTTTACACGCATAAATTCTTGATTTTAAAACATATTACATGATGTCAATTGACCGTCACCTGGTTTAATTTTAATTTTGTAACGGATCGGAACACAAAACGCTAGCGATTTGTGTACGCCACCCCTCCCCAGGAACACAAATCGCTGGGAACACAAAACGCTGTGCTGCTTTGGAATCATCAGTAAATCAGCTGTGCATTGGGGGACAGGTTTTTGTTGTATTTTATCCGGCACCTTTTCTTAAAAATAACACTGTCACTGATCCAAAGAGTATTTACAGCAATTGTTTTTGTATATTACAGAAATAAACTGGGACACAATCGATTACGTTGTTGAAAATCGGCGGACACCAATCAAGACGTCTGAAAAATTAACCTTCCCCTGACAATAAGTATTAAATATTATGCCTTCCTCATATACTTTTACCCCCTTTTACTATCGTGTTTGTTTACCACCCTCTCCTTCCTCCACTCCCTGTTACTAAATTTCTGACCAGTTCCTTTACTCAGTTGTAAACTAACTGTAAGCTTGTAAACTATATTCCTTGCTAACCTGATTTTAAGTCAAATCGGTCGATATACGTAGTTGTTTCCACTTTCTACTCTTGTTCTTCTGGTTCTTCAGAGCACAAGCCTTAAACATCTCGTCGATTTTCACAAACTCCTCGAAGATGTCCTTCCTGTGAACAGCTGCTTGGAGAGTTGGATCAAGGCTATGCTCATCCTTTTGAAGGCAACGGAAAAGGTATTCGTGAATTGAACAGGTATTCGAATTAGACAACCCGTATTATTACTTTGCTAAAGGCATTGTATTACAACTGTTTTATTGTTGGCTTTCTGAAAACAGAAGAATTATAACAAATAAAGTGTTTTACATCAGTATATATATTAACACTTCTTTACATTGGTAAAACAGTCCTCTTTTCCCTCTTCTTCTTTGGTCTCCTCCTCACTGTTCATTTCATCATGATGCAAGTTAATATCAAGGTCCATGTACTGTTCTTTGTCTTTGCCATCTTCTTCTCTGTCATTAGCTTTGTCTTCTTGTACTTCTCCTCTGTGCCCTCCTCTTCATCATCCCCTCTCTTTGCCCTCTTCATTGGCATCCTTGTTCTCTTCCTCCTTCACATTGCTCTTCTCTTGTTCATCCTCCTCAGCATACTTTGTCATGTGCTTCACCTCTTGCCGTTCCCCTCACAGTACTTTACATTGTGTTGCATGTCCATTGGAACGTGTTCTAATGTCTCGTCACCCCTTTTTTCTGCTGAGTGAAGCTTCTTTTCCAGCTCATCCGACTCATACTCCTCTACCGTGGCCCAACCCACATAACTTTTGTCAGCAAATCTAATAGAATTCATTCTTTTCTGAAGCAGGTTCTGGGCCTTGTTGAGGTCTACGTTAACTGCAGAGAGGTTTCCTTATATCTGCACCTTATTTCCCTTGAATGTGGACGTGCTGGTACCTTTGGTTTCCATCTTTAGCTGCGGAGTCTTGAACATCGATCTTCATTTTCAGTTCGCTGTACTTTTGATCTAGAGTTGAGATAGGAGTGAGAGAGTGTCTACGTTAGACAGCGCTTGCTGGGGTACACTTGGGAGGGAAGTTCTTGATTCATTCCATTGTCTGGCATTTTAGAGATTCAATGATTGATATATTTTATTCGAACCCCTCGGGATATTACATAACGATACCACTTATACAAAATATAACAATTAAACTAGTGTACATTCCAAATCGTTAGAAAATACATCTTAAAGCTAAGCCTATAACTTTAACAGCTTTAACTTTTCTTAATTTGTAATTGACTGTGAGTTTACTAAGTTAGATAAGTGTGATGAAAGACGATGGAAGACGAACAATGAGTGTTTGACATGTCTTCTCATGCGAATGCAAAACCGACAATTTACATACGTTTCTTTTCAAACTTCATTAGCAAGTTTTGTTTACCGTTTGACTGTTGTATCTAATTATTCAATAGATGGCTTATTATTCTTTTTTGATGGCAGTGATTTCAACTAGCGCACAAGTACAGTAGTGGACAAGAGTTAGTAGAAGCAGTCGGAAGGGTCGTGGTTCGAACTCCAGTGGAGGCACACTTTTTCTTTCTGTCATTCTTTATTTCTTTACTTCTTCGCTCCTTATTTGTAGTTTATCAGTATGTAATTAGTTAGTGGTTCATGAATATGATGATTAATAAATATTGATCACTAGGGTTGGAAATCTGATCAAACACTAGTGCGTTTGGAACTGGTGTTTCATTGGATGTCAAGATGCATCCACCTGACGAAGCCTCGAACAAGGGTTTCACCCGGTATCAAGACCCATGCATGTGACCAAATGCAGTTCCTCTATTGGATGACTATTCATGAATTATTAATGGTTTTGAGAATACACTTTCTCTGTGGCTAGATGACAGCCGGGAATGTTTTTTAAAATATTATATACCCGGCAGTCCAAATGTTTTACGAGAATTTCATTTTAACTTTTTTATATTGCTTGGTGGAAATCAAATAGCATTATTTCTTGGAAAATAAGCCTATTCAAACCGGATTTTATTGGTGTATTAATGTGTATGCGTGGTTGATGAACTGCCGGGAATGGTTTTGATAGTATGAAAGATATTAAAGATACCCGGAAGTTCGACCCAGATATCCTCCGTTGTCTTGTAGTTATATCGACTTACCGAAGTTATAACTGATTGATTGTAAAATGCTTAAATGCTCCAAATAAATGCTTTAGACTCGAAATGAGTGACTGGATTCTAATGTCGATCATCGGTGTAGAGAATGGCAAGACAGTTATGTGTAAAACACTTCCGGTGTTACTCAATGTCACTTGTGACGTAATCACACCTGCGAAAGCTTTCGCGCCAATTCCATGATCCAAGTAGCGTGCAAAAATTCAACAACAAAGGAGAAGTCCAAAGGCCATCCTAGCAAGCATCGCTTCAGCTGGCCCGCATTCTATGGAGACAAGTCTTCCTCGATAAGACCGCAAACATGGCTGACGATATAAAATGGCTCATGTTTCCATCCGTCTACTCAGATTTTCTTAGATGCTCACTTATTTCTTGGATTGTAGACGGGAAAATTGATGTGAGAGGGTTATCGGTATTTCTAGTTCTGTAACAAATCAAACCGGTCCTGTGATGCAACCAAGAGTTGGTAGAGTACCAATACATACTCAACGCTTCGCACACAAATGCACAAAGAGACAAAAGATGTCTAATAGTTGTGTTAATCTTGGCATTGGTGAAGGTTTGTCTGCCTCTTGCACGCAAGGACAATACAAGTGCTGTGCTCCCTCTGCACCCTAAGACAGATCGTGCTTTTGAGGTTATCGATGAAGACCCTTCTGACAATGACAAGGACAACGTAAGTGCTGTCCCCCCTCTGCACTCTAAGACAGATCGTGCATTTGGGATCATCTATTTTTCCAGACAATATGCAGTCCCCTAAAGATTTGTCAGGGAAGCCTTGCAAAATGCCCAAGGACGTCAGCTGGCCATGCAAATGCAAATATATCATTCCTTGAGCTGTTGAATTTATTCAACTGTAAAACTCACCTGGTCTACAGCTGGTTTGCCTATGAGCTGCACCTTAACTGGCTTGTTCAGTTATCCTGGCTGAAGACGGCGCCATTTCAAAAGAGTATCTTCCCAAATAGCCTGCCGTCTAACTTTCAAAAGCAGATATTCTTCACCTTTAAGCTCTTATTTTTTTGAGCTCCTTTAAACTCTCCTGGAGAGGTGCTTGTTTCCCCAGTTGTTTCACTATCCGTGATACAAATATCCAAGTCATCATTACTACTTCCATTGAAACCACAATGATCAGCTTTATTTGCAGTCAGTAAGGATGCATAAATATCATTGAGGGAGTTACTGGAATTCAACAGAAGGTAACTTCCCCGAGTGACTGTGTGGTATCCAAAGCAGTTACTATCTACTGCAGCTCTACTTGTGGATGACTCATTTATTGTGCTAGAGAGGGAGAACTGCTACCTATCCTCTGGATTACTGTTGGTACTAGTTCTTGCAACTGGTTCAGCCACTCCCATTGGTGGCACTGTTCGTGAGGCTTGGATTAATGATACATCAGGGCTTTTATTCTCACAGGCACCTGTCATAATTTTTGGCTGAGCTGCTCCTGTTGTTTGGTGCTTCCCTGGAAGCTTGAACTGGAGCTGTGGGATTATCATTATATAATGAGGACTGGCTTGCAGTGGATTGGGAGATAGAGGAGGATTTGTGGATAGAACTAGATCTGTACATCCTACTAAGAGTGGTCTGTATGGAGGCAAATTCTTGCTCCATTTCATTGTCAGAATCTGAGTGGTCCTCTCTGCTCATTTCCAGTGATTCTGTTGTATGGTTTTCCAATGTCCTCGTTGTATTTATCTAATTGGAATAATTGGTTAGGCTGCCTGGGAAGGGTCAGGACTTCTGTACCATCGGGATAAACAAGTGCGTAATCCGTAAAATGTTTAAAAGTGCGGTCATGCGCGGCGTGTTTGTCTATCCTCTTCCTCAACAATTCTGGCTTCCGTATCGCCACAGGAACACGGATGATCATAATCTTCCCCTTGACAGGCTTCAGTGCTCCACTTACCAGCTTCATGCGGCCAACATTTATCATGGCTTCGTTTGGGGCGTCGGTTTTCTTCTTTCCTCTTTGAAGACAGTCTCTTGCAGTATTCTTCGAAAGTCTGCGGAGCCGGAATGAGTACTTCCCAGGGTACTTGCACTTTGGACATCGAGGGTTCTACTACAGTTTCCGTTTTCTGGAGCGATATCCCACAGCTATGGCAAAATCGAAATATATCTAAGACATCTGCCTTGCAATAGTCGCATTCCATCTTGTTAAAATCGGCTGTTTTTTCAGCTTTAACTTATTTGAAAACCTTCAGCGCTTTCTGACGTGGAATATTTACGAGCATGTTCTTTTGGACGTGCCCACAAATAATGATGGTCAGCAGTAAAGAACGGTAGTACCCAATCTCCCACTCTTTGTGTTCTAAATGCGTTCTGGAAGTTCTAAATGTGTTTTGGCGTTTGTTTAATGTGTTTTGCATGTGGTTGTTTGAGGTTTGACGTCTTAACATTGTGAACTGAATCCTTCAATTATGTTTTGTTCCTTGGGGAATACCGCAAGTTAATGAGCGGTTTTCCGAAAAACACCATTAACAAAACTCTTTTGACTCCGATCGTTCAGGTAGGACTTGAACCACCAGGTATTCTCGGCGCCCTAATGCCAATACATTTAATTTCGATAACAAAATATCGTGGTCTACCGTATCGAGCGCCTTTTTGATTTCTAAACATACAACAGCATTCACAGTACCACTATCAATATTATAAGCCCAGTTATCTGAAGCCTCGAGTAGAGCAGTGATTGTTGAATGAAGGCGTCGGAACCCTGATTGGTGGCTCGAGATTAAATTATGTTCGTCTTGATAGGCAAAAACTTGATCATAAATTATTCTTTCGAAAACTTTTGCCACAGCCGATATGATCGATATGGGTTAATAATTATTCATATCAGCGCGTTCCCCTTGTTTGAATAATGGCATTACTTAAGAGCACTTCCACTCATCCGGAAATATACTGGTGACAATAAAACAGTTGAAAATCGAACAAAGGGAGCTCGCGATTAAGTCGGCACATTCACGTAAAAGTCTAACGGATGTCTTATCTAACCCAGTTGCTTTGTATTTGCTAGGTTTAGTCAAGAAAGAAAGGACTCTGGAGCTATTTGTTGGTTTTAGTGCAAAGGTCGCTTGGTCGAGCGACAGGCAATCAAAATAGACTTGGTAATAACGGTCATTTACATTCAATGGGACTTCTTTTACGTGCTTCGGACCAATAGTAGCGAAGTGATTGTTAAAGGTCTCGGAGAGCTCTTGGGGGTTACATATAGAAATACCATTTTGTTTAATCTCATTAATGTGCAAATTGTTTGATTTTGTAGAGGTTACCTCATTAATAATGCCCCAGGTTTTACGTGAATTGCCACATATTGTTGGGCTCTTTAAACGAATTTATAGATTCTTAGTCCTGTAAACGAATGTCATGGTGAAAGCTAGCGGTATTACAATCTTTAAACGCTCTGTAAGATACAATGTACCATGGAATGCCCTTTAATAGATAAACAAGGCTACAATGTATGATCGCTAATGCCGGTATGGGAGACACCGGAGCAAACCGCTCTGTCAGGCGAATTTGTAAATATTAAATCAATCATAGTTGACGTCAAATTAGAAATGCGAGTGGGTTCACAGCTAAGTTGGCGTAGACCATAAAGATCAGTTATATCAGTTAGTAAACGTGAATTATTATCCGAGTCGGGCGCAGCTAGATTAACATTGAGATCTCCCATCACATAATATTCGAGACCACCCATATCAAGCTTTCCTACAAGTGTTTCAAAACAACTAAATTTATCTACGGGTGAATTAGGTGGTCGGTACCAGGTAACAACGAGAAAAGGCTTAGAACGAGGCTTGCGAATTTCGATACAAAGGTTTTCTAACTGATCAATGTTTAGATCAGGGCAAGGGGCATAATTTATAGTAGATAAAAACAAACAAACACCCCCGCCATATCTGTTATTGATACTATGGTCTCTGCGAACAATTTCGTATCCAGGAATTGATTACCCCTAGTAACTGTAACTTCCCCTGGCCCCGGGCCACCTTCGCACATAGCGATTTAGTAAGAATACCTACCGTGAACCCCCGTGTCTCTAGTAACTATAATCCCGGGCTACCTTCACGTATCTCTATATTTACAGTAACCATACCCTGTGGTCTCGGGCCATCTTTGCCTATAGCGGTATCTCTAGTAACGATATCCCCGTGGCTCCGGGCCACCTTCGCGAAAAGCGGTATAGTAACCGTGGCCCCGGGCCACCAACGCGTAGATCGGTACCTCATCATCCGTCATATTTATTCCCTTTGTACGAGCAATAATATGACAAAGTTCAGGCCACCTAAGATCAGCAGATGATCAGGTCATAAACCATGTAGGAATACCAAGCTGCTGTACCACGGCAACTACTTCGTACATAAATTTCTGCCAGTAAGGTGGAGAGCCTGGAATTTGCCTCAAGAACAAATATGCCTGGTCCTCAGAAATAAGATTCTGAATGCAGTTTTCATTTGATCTAACCTGAGATGCTGTAAATGACTGTCCATGAACTTTTTTCAAAGCAATATTAATACTGTCTGACACTTTTTTTTTGTTCAATAATAAACTGTGCAAAAAGAGGTACTCTGGATTTGTAGCAAATCTACCACTGTAATGCAATAACCGGGCATTGAAATATTTAACTGGTGTTAGTTTTATCTCTCTCTCTGCTTTATATCCAAATCTGCCCTTTGGAAATAGGATTGGAAATGCTAATTCTTCACAGTGTTTGTCAGTCATTAATGAGACAGGATGTTTGTTTTCCCCTGGGGCAATATTATATTTCATTTCCAGCTGATGACGAGTTGTTATTTTCTTGCCCAACAACTATAGGATAATCTGGAATTACCGACTGTAAACAGGTTTCACTAGTTGCTGCTCTGTGTTCATCAAGTGGATCATCTCTTTCAGGAATATTTTCTTGCTCACAGTTTCTATCAACAGCTGTGTCATCTTCACAAGCACTAGAAGTGTCTAAAACTGTTTTGCATATCAACAGTTATGTTATTATACAATGAATTATTTAATTTCAGCCAATTCAGAGCATTAAGTATTAGTTGTGGGCGAACTGCTTGAAAATAGACAATGTCCTCTAAACTCCCGTTTTCGTTTTAGCTTCAGCATTATGATTCCAGAACTTTCAGAAGGACGTGGCAAAATATCACATACTTGTTCACAGCTAACTGGTACATTACAAATTGCACCCTTGATCTTCCTTTGTTGGCCTTTGGGCATTACTACTATTTTCTCAAAAACTATCCTTTGAGCTATCAATATCTGCTCCAGTTTTTCTAATAAGGCTAGTTCAGAAGGAACCTCATCAATACCAAGGAACCACACTTTTTTAAATCTTCAAATGACAGGTTTGACAAATGTACTCTTTACTATCAAATGATTTAGTATTAGTAAAAAGGTGTTTTGTGCCATAATTGTTTCTTTTTAACTCTACTACATATTTTCTGTAGAGTATTCTGTTACACACTGAGCAAATGTAGTGGGGGCCTTCCCTTATAGATTTATTGAACAATGTAATGTAATATTCTAAATCCTGTGATGATTTAGCAGACTTCCTTCTATTATCAGTTGCCGCTCCTCGTTTTGCAAGCAATACCTGTTTTTTCTCTAGATCCATTGATCTGTATTTTTCAGTGTTTTTAGAAAGCAGTTCTTTCTTTTTCCTGAGATCCATTGACTGGTACTTTTCAGTGTTTTTAGAAATCAATTCTTTCTTTTTCTCAAGATCCATCGATCTGGATTTTTCAGTGTTTTTAGAAAGCAGTTCTTTCTTTTTCTCAAGTGCCATTGCCCTGTATTTTTCAGTGTTTTTAGAAAGCAATTATTTCTTTTTCTCAAGATCCATTGACTGGTACTTTTCAGTGTTTTTAGAAAACAGTTCTTTCTTTTTTTTCAACATCCATTGACCGGTATTTTTCAGTGTTTTTACAAAGGAATTATTTCTTTTCTCAGGGTTCATGAACTGATACTTTTTAGCTTTGTTATCCAAGTGCAATCTTTTCTTGGCTGGGTCCATTGCAGCAGAACTTTCCTTCCGAAGTTTAGCAATTAATTCCTTATGTGATACAAATTTATGTTTCCTCACTATTGCTTGCCTTTCTGTGCACTTGATAAACTGTATTTCAAAATTTGTTCAAAGTGAGTATTTTTTTAAAGAATTTCAAAAAGGACATCAATCAGGTTGTTAATATCCCCAACAACATTAAAAGTACATGCTTTTTCTGTTCATTACTGTTAAATGTAAACACAGCATACTGACATTTACTTTTTAATTGCTGTTGAAAAATACAACTGATACAGTAACTGGAAATGCACAGTAAGAAACCTGTATTTTGGTTCTGGTTATCAGAAATTAACTTCTGCAGTATTGGCTTAATGGAAATGAAGTTGAGGTACATGTAATTATTCCATGACTTTTGGAATTAAATATAATTTCGACATTACCATTATATATTGGAAGGCTACTTGGCAAATCGGTAATATTGCAATGCCTATCAACATTTAATTTGTGATAAAACTCATTTCCATGTTCAATAATTGCAACTAGGGTATCAGAATTCCAGTAACTAATAGCCTTTTTGGCAGAGAAGCAAATAGCATAAAAAGATATTGCACAACACTATTTGCAAGAGCAAAGACTTTCAATGACATGTGCAGTGTCAGATTGTCCAGTTATCTGATTATATCCATTATTGTATTGGAATTGCACTGATCTGGAATACTGTACATTGTAGATACATAATCAACTTCATCTACATGACCTAAGTATATTGTTCTAGCTATTTCTAGTGGAATAACGGGATGTATGATAGTTGTCTCTGTAAAATGTTCAGCAAATTCTGTTATATGAATTGTACAGTTTAGAGCATTAGCTACAGCCTGAACAATAATACCATCACACCATGTACCTTGTCTTGACATGTTATTAATATATTGTAACCAGGACTGATCAGTATTACTTTCAATAAATTGTTCTGGATGAGTTATGATGTACTGAACACCTGCAGAACGCACTCGAGAATGATAAGTAGCATCTTGATACATTTGATGGGATACAGCTTTAAATAAACAATCTCCTCCACCACCAACATCTAATGGTTTTAATCCCAAGCGAGAGTCTGGCTGTCAACCTAAACATATCAAGGCTTATAATGGCGTCAAAAGGACCTGGATTAAGTTAAATGTCATTCGATAGCATGATTTTACAGTGATTAATTTTATGATTCAAATTTTTGAAAAGACCTGCTTGGGTACATTTACGTGAATTGCTTGGAGATATAGATTTTTTTATTGGCTCGCTTTGGCATGTAGTTTGAGACTATTTCTCCATTTGGTTTCTCTCCTTTTACGATCCCGTGTCCTTTTTTATGCTCTTATATGTGCTTGCCCCTGCCTGGTAACGAGACGTGAGCTTATGTTTATACCCAACTGTGCGATTTCTAAATACGTTTTCTTTTCGAACATAATTTACTTTAGTGCAGCGATGAACTTTCGACGACTGTTTGCCTCACTTTTCTGCTTTTTCCTAAAACTCGCCTTAGTTGTCTGACAGGGATTCGACTTGGTTCGCGTGAACGAATACGACTCGTTTTATGACTATGAGTATTTATAGTACAAACGAATTTGTCATAACGGGATCTACAATGTGGCACGACTGTGTGATTATTATTCACGTCTGGTTCGTCATGGCAGTTATCTTCTACTAGTAAGCTTATGTCTGCAGGCTTCTTCCAGAGATTCACGAATAAAAACATAATCACAACTAAGAGTAAGATAATACTGAGCATTATTAGGTTTAGACTTAATAAAACAGTACAATCGAAGCTCGCTTGCTTATCACAACAAAGACGCAGACAAATGCAGATATAAACACAAAATAATTTCAAAGATACCTTCATCGCAGATTTCTTCACAGTTTAATATCTCTTTCAGCTTGTGATTGTTGATCTCAGTTGAGTTCGGCTTTGCCTTTGGTTTGACTGGCTTCGTTCGTCTCTGCCCAATGTATTCTCGTCAATGAACCTTGTCAATGCTTCTCGATTGTACAATATTATGCAGTATATTTGAGTACTGATTTGAGTATATCGAGTGTACTTTGAGTTCCTTTAAAGTACAACTAACCCCTTTTGCAATTTTTATACCTATGAATCTTTGAAAGGTTTTGAGTACTTCTGCGAATAATTTTTTGGCTTACAGAGAATACTCTCTGTTCTATGCTTGTTTGAAATGGTGAAAATTTGACCTTTCCTGACCCATGACCGCGCAAGAAAAAGCCTGGGTCGATTCTTGATCTTACGTCACCTCATTAATGCATTATTCTCCATGGCGCCTTTCCATCACAACAATATCGATATATAGAGAATATACACAGTCTGTGAGTTGTTAGTAAAGAAAACAGTTATTTTAGAGTAAATGCTAAATATGTATTCAAATTATTGCAAAGTCGAATGAGTTGGATGACGTAAGATCAAGAATCGACCCAGGCTTTTTCTTACGCGGTCATGGGCCAGGAAAGGTCAAAATTTCACCATTTTAAACAAGCATAGAACATAGAGTATTCTCTGTAAGCCAAAAAATTATTCGCAGAAGTACTCAAAACCTTTCAAAGATTCATATGTATAACAACTGCAAAAGGGGTTAGTTGCACTTTAAGTTCCTTTAAGTATATTTAGCAGACAGAGGAAACAACTCGGCAATCACAAATCGCTCAAAGTCAAACGTGAGTTTATCCTCTGTCGGCGTGTGCACTGGTATGTGGAGCGTTTTCAACAAATTCAATAAAGAAATGCTGCAGTCCGATAGAAACTCACCTGATGCAGCAAATACAAACCTTTGTGTAACAGTTTCCGTCGATTATTCCACGAAACAGAAGAACAAATGTCCTCTTGTCGTAGTATTTAGCAGAGAAAGCCGACGATTAACCCGACGAAATAGAAACCCGCATGGCAAGTACAATCACAATCCGCTGTGAACACGTGAACAGCATGCAATGTGAATGGCTTTGTACACGTGAACAGTGTGCAATGTGATTGGTTGATGGCGCGAAAGGTCGACACAGAAAATAATAAAAATAATTAAAAATATAATAAACACTTGCGAAACTTGACTCGGGCCCAGCCTACGCTGGCCCGAGTAATAATTAAATGAAAGCAGTGTGTGCCTTGGTTTTACTGAAGACAAGGTTATAAATGGAAAAAAAATTGTAAGCCACACAAATAATTTTTTTTTTATATAAAGCGACGTTTATGAACAAAGGTACATGTGTAGTTGGACACAAAACGTGAAAATATATCCGTAGTACAACAGAAGGGGAGAATAAACCAATGAGGGGTTGCCTGTGTGAGAATGGTTGCCTAAGACTGGGGAGAGGAGGGGCGTTGATTTCGCGAATCTATTGTGAATGGTTTGGGGAGGAATGTGGACCCTGTAACATCGAAAAATGCCAGATATTGGGGGCGGGTCGGTATCGGGATTGCTCAATATGTAAAGTCGTGCTTTTGTGGGAGAATATAAGAGAATATATCGGAAGAAAACGGTCGTAGAAATACGTAGATGAAGGCGGAATGAAAGGGGTGGGGAGGGCCAACAATGTGTAGTTAATTCGGAGTCGTAAAATGACGAAGGTGGCTAGCGGTGGATCACAATCAAAGACTGAACTGGGATAATGATGAAGTTACCAATAAACATAAGAGAATAAAACAATGCTGCAGCTTGGAGGGGAAGCTGAGTAAACTGAGGGGAACGTATGTGAAATAAACCGAGGGGAAGAAGGGGAGATGTGTAGAACGGAAAAAGTGCCGTGGAGGGGGGATGCTGCAGGGTTTAACATGTTTTGAAATGCTTATAGACCGGTCTTGAGCATTCTCGCCCGACACGTGATAGAGTGGACATTGGACTGCTCGTTCTGATAACTGAGTGTGGGATCAGGACGAACAAGAAGAAAAACAATAGCGTGGTTACACGGAGGCCGGTAAGGAGTGAAAAATCCAAGGGATTTCGCCAGTTTTTCTGTTGGATTCTTCACCTTAGCGCAATACATCGTTGGACGTATAGCAGAGAAAGGGAAGGAATCTCGTGGTAAGGGCAATATAACAAGCACATATCGGTGTATGATTGGATGTTATATTTGGAGGGTGTGGTGAATTTGACAGTTCTCGCTGTGATCCAGATTGAAAGGGGGCGGGGGCGGGTTGCCCGAGTGGAGCTCTACACGGGTTGCCCGTGGTGGATCGTGTGGACCTGGAACGGTCGATCTGTAAAGCGACGGACATTTTGTAAATTGAAAGGAAAAGGTAAGAGGAGATGTAAACACTAACTTAGTAGGGGAGAAAGGCAAAGGGTTTACAGTGGAACAACCATTCGAAAGAGGACGGGAAGAAAAGAGGAGTATGGCTTAGTGGTAATGTGTTAGGAAACGTTTTCCTATGGGTATGTCGTGTGGTTTATCGGTGTATAGTGCATATGTACTTGTGTATGTATGGCTTAGGTACACTACATGTGCGGGAGTGGGTGTGTCCGATGACGGTGTGTGTGTAGAAATGCTGTCTCAATGGGAGTTGGTGTTTTTTTGTGTTAGTGCGAGTATACGCACCCGGACATCAAACAGGAAGGGTGAGGGAATAGCGATGAGAGAAGGGGGCATAGGGTAAAATTGTCACAGTTGTTGTTTTTGTGTTAGTGCGGGTATTCTCACCCGGACATCAAACAGGAAGGGTGAAGGAATAGGGATGAGAGAAGGGGGTAGAGAGGGTAAAATTGTTGAAGAAACCATAGGTGAAATGTGGAAATGAGGCCATGGACTAGAGGAAAAGCTACGAGAACGAGGTAATTGAAGGGGAAGAAACATGGTAGCAGTGAGCCCGTTGAAAAAAAAACACAATTTTATGAAAGCAGTGTGTGCCTTGGTTTTACTGAAGACAAGGTTTAAATGGGAAAAAATTGTAGGGCACACAAAGGAAAAAATAATGAATAAAGCGATGTTTATGAACACAGGTATATGTGTAGTTGGACACAAAAAGTGAAAATATATCCGTAGTACAACAGGAGAGAATAAACCAATGAGGTGTTGCCTGTGTGAGAATGGTTGCCTAAGACTGGGGAGCGGAGGGGCGTTGATTTCGCGAATGTATTGTGAATGGTTTGGGGAGGAATGTGGACCTTGTAACATTGAGAAATGCCAGATATTGGGGGCGGGTCGGTTTCGGGATTGCTCAATATGTAAAGTTGTACTTATGTGGGAGAATATAAGAGAATATATCGGAATAAAACGGTCGTATAAATACGTAGATGAAGGCGGAATGAAAGGAGTGGGGAGGGCGAACTATGTGTAGTTAATTCGGAGTTGGAAAATGACGAAGGTGGCTAGCGAAGATACAATGCATCCAAGTTACCTTTTGCTGGTGACTCCAGACAGTCTTTTTCCATAGTTTCTAGAGCATCTCTCTTTTCTGCACTTGTAACCTTCTTTCTTTTCTTCTTTAAAGAGAAAAACCTAGCTTGTTAACTGGCATCCTGTGCAAGGGCAATGACTCTATTGCTGGTTGACACTGTGTGGCAGTAAATAAACTCTGAGCAGCCGTCAACTGCTTTTCCAATTCATTGAGTGGCTCCAGATATGTACAGTCCTTGACAGCAGTAATGAGCTGGAGAAATGTGCCATGCAATACTCTTTTTTTCTTTGCCACATCACTCACGGTTGCACCTTTATGCATAAAGCAACACACCACACTGACGTCTTCTGCAGCAACATGTACAGATGAAGCACCTTCAGCATTCTCATGAATATCACCTGTATGGCCGTCTACATTACTTTTCAGCCATCTTTGTACCAAGTGGATATGCTTGCAAATTGTGCTTATTATTAGGCTGTCAGGACACGTGCAAACAAGTGAATGGATACATATATTGCATTCACTACACTAGTACTGGAGCTGACAACATTCATTCCACCTTTCATTTTCCCTGGTAACTGTGCATTTGCTGGAGCTCTCCTCTGCATTGACTCCCCACTTCATGTTATCCAGCTATTGCACATACTTTAATGGGATGCCCAAACTCTTTGTTTGGCGCTCTCGTTTGCCTTGCCTTTGAGATAGTTATACTTGAACACTTCAGCTCTGGTGACCTTGTGAGGTGGTTTATAAAGAGATTCATGGAACGATCAAATTCAACTTCTCTTTGTTGAAGTACTGTTCTTAGCATCTTATAGACCTCTGCTTACAGGCTAATATCTCCCACCTTCTTTAATTCCTTTCTCCAACGTGCCATGTACACAGTAACTTGGGAGGATATGGATTGTTGTGCCATGTCACTCATGAACCAAGACACATTGATCATACCGCAGTTCTTCATCAACTCAGAAAAAAAGATGCAGAGGTTTGTGGAATCCTCATGGTTTGTCATACACCAGGCAACTGGAATTCCTTTACCAAATTCATCAATTACTATTATATAATAACCCAAAGAAAACGCGCGCTCTGATTGGTTGAAAGCCGTGTTTGCATGAGGCTATGTAAACATGGCAACGACGTCATACATTGTAGTTTTTTTTTTCTACAAACAAATGGCGAAAATAACTGAAAATTACTTAAAAATACATGTAACTAGTTTTCTAAAGGAAGGTTATTCAGAAGAATCTACGGAGAAAAAGAGCTAAACTGGACAGCATTTTCACAAGATGGAGCCAGTCGGAGCTCAACTCAAGCAAACTCTATGAAATACGCAAGAAAATACACTAATGTTTAAGTATAAATATTTAGTTCACATTCTTTAGAAGAACAATTGTAATAAACTACGTGCTAGAACCATTCAGAAAATGTACACAGTGCTAATAATCAAGTACAGAAAGTCAGAGCGGGAAGGTTATTTTAAGTTTTTTTCAAATGCCGGTGACAAAATCTACAGAAACTGCAGTTTTATAACTGTAAGCTATCCATCGCCAGAAAAACGCGACACGGCCGATTGTGCAATATCAATTTCGGCTCAGAGGTCAGCAAGCACAGTTCATATAAATTTACAAGCAAACTATGGGGGGAAAACGCTTAATCTCGATTTCTCACTTTCCTGAGTACGATTTAAAAATTGTCTAACCAGGATCTCAATCTACAATATGAATTAAATAGTTCTACCTACATTTCTATAATCAGCTCGTGAATTTTAGGTGTCGTTTTTTTTCAAACATAAACGAGTGTTTTGACTCAAATTATTACAGAGCTAGAGTGAGAATTGGCGAGAAAAGAGCTTACTTACTGTTTATAACTTGGATTCTGAGGTGGAATATACTGTATTTTGCAAAATGTCTATAGCAGGCCTTCTGAACGAAGGGTTCATCGTCGTCACTAAATGCCATTAGAGCAGCTGTGGATTCCTTTGCGGTTTCGTTTTTGCAGTTGAATATTTCGATCTTGGATAAACCGGCAGAATCTGCCATCTTTGTACGCTAAATCCTGTAAATTTGGCTGTCTTGAGACCATCATATCTCTGGCCACGAGCGTCTAAAACACCACGAACACATACCATTGGACAACTTGTTCTCTCCTTATGAAACTGCAGTGTATTTGTAACTGACCAGCAGTTATTCAAATGAATTGTCCCTTTTTAAAAATAGGCCCTAGCCGGACCTATAGAGAAGAGTCTGCGATACTAATTGTGGTCAGCGATATCTCCCATTCGTGCCCGTTTTGAGGCTTGAGAGACAGTAAACAACAATATTTTAGTATGGAAGGCGGCTCTAATAGCACAAAAATAGAGGAAAAGTTTAAATAAAACTGAGAAAGGAGAAAAAGAAGCAAAAAAAAAATTTTTTCGTGTCCCGCGTAGGAGTCGAACTCCGGTCGCGGGATTTTAAAGCCGACGCTCTAACCACTTGACTATAGAGCCGACCTACTTGTAATGCCGCTGACAATTGCTAAATGTCGCTTATTTCTGGCCATGCATGTGTCAGATCGAATCAGTGAAAATAGAAATAATTGCCTTCGACGAAGAAGAACGCATACTAATCTTGCATGGGGCTCCCTCAGGTGATGTGTGGGCTACCTGTGCGTTTCCAGGCGGAAATCTAATTGTTTTGGACTATTTATGTCGAAGAACCTCGTTCTGGGGCACATATGCGCACGCAGCTATTTACCGCCTCGTGCCATGGTTGTTTCGTCGCAAGTCGCCAAATCAACTCGCCTTAATTTGTAAACAACCTCTCCAAACAATAGATGGAAAGAATCACCCCCTCTTCTCTAAAGTACAAAGCATTTTTTTCATAGAGTGTGCACTGTTTATTGCGTTCGACGAAGGAGAACGCCATCCTAATCTGGTGTCCGTTGGGTTCCCTGTGTCTCACAGGCAAGAGAAATCGAGAATTTTGTTGTTATCGTGTATCTTTTTCCCGCCATTTTGAAGAAAATTAACCTCGTTCTGGCGCGTGACTTTTGGCAAAACTTTTCATACGGAGACTCTGCTACAACCAAAGAGGGTTTGCTAGAACCAAACGTTTCTTCTACTGTTTATTGAAGTTTTTTTCAAATGCCGGTGACAAAATCTACAGAAACTGCAGTTTTATAACTGTAAGCTATCATGTGTCAGATCGAATCAGTGAAAATAGAAATAATTGCCTTCGACGAAGGAGAACGCATACTAATCTTGCATGGGACTCCCTGAGGTGATGTGTGGGCTACCTGTGCGTTTCCAGGCGGAATCGAAGAACCTCGTTCTGGGGCACATATGCGCACGCAGCTATTTACCGCCTCGTGCCATGGTTGTTTCGTCGCAAGTCGCCAAATCAACTCGCCTTAATTTGTAAACAACCGAGTGAATTCTGTTGGCTTGCTCACTGTACTGGATTCTGCTTTTCCTTGTACATATAGTATGTATCTATAGGGTTGATTTGTGTTCATTCTCAAATCAATGCCATAACCATATAAAACACACATTCAGAGTGGAATGCTAGCAAGAAAATGTGACTGAAAATAACTCAGAAGCTCTATTTATCTCACACGGCTGCTAGCAGCGCGTAGACATCGAAAGTACCCTTTTTGGATTCAAAAATTGCATTGAGAGATATCCAAACAACCATCTCCACATCAAAGTAATCTAGATAAGTTATAATCCGACATTCTCTGGCTTTCAGATAGTCGAGTATGATGCCTGATGACGGGAAATAAAGATCTGAAACAACACAGAAAGGAACTAGCGTGGGTGAGCACAAACCTGCTAATGGGAATTCATCCATTCTATGTGAACGAGAGCCATTGACCCTCACAAAATTCGAAAAATTTAGTTTTCTGAAGCAAACCAAAACGTATTTCAGGCGGTTTCGGCATAATGTATAGTTGATTTTTTCAAAACGGGTCATCAAATCCTCTCCAAACAATAGATGGAAAGAATCACCCCCTCTTCTCTAAAGTACAAAGCATTTTTTCCGCCATCCTAATCTGGTGTCCGTTGGGTTCCCTGTGTCTCACAGGCAAGAGAAATCGAGAATTTTGTTGTTATCGTGTATCCTTTTCCCGCCATTTTGAAGAAAATTAACCTCGTTCTGGCGCGTGACTTTTGGCTACAACCAAAGAGGGTTTGCTAGAACCAAACGTTTCTTCTACTGAAATGCCAAGATGTTGAGTTTTTGTAGAGCTGACAAAAGTTTTAAAAACTTTGGAGGGAAATTTCGTACATTTTGCGAAACTCCTACTCGCACGTGGCATCGACATTAATGTAAGTAAACTTGTAGTTGTAGTAGTGTCGTGTTTATTCGTTCTTTTTAAAAGTAATGGCTTAAATATATAGTAAATGGCCCGATTTCTCAGTTCGCATCATGTCCAGTTTACAACTATATTGACATCGGATCTGAGGTCAGCTTCAGTACATCCTCTCTCTATTACAGTGTCAGGAGTACTTTGTAATATTGTTAATATTCGTGGCGACCCCAGTGATCGAAACAAAAAGCCGATGACTTTATTTCACATTTAGAACGACACAACCCTAAATATTCACAAGGGCTATAGCTATGTCTTAAGTGTCGCTGTGCCAATGCTTATATTATCTGTTCTTGCTAGATCCTTCTTTTGCTTTACTATGTTATTATCTTAATCCAAGGGTGTAACTGTGGATGGGTGTGATCGGGTTTTTATTGTGGCCTGGGTTACTGGTGCCTAAACCTTGTAGGGGACTTCGCAAGGAATGTAAAAAGGTGTTAATTTCCTATTCTTCCCTCTCGTAATTTCATTGGTTGATACTCTTAAATTCAATAGAAAACCATCGAAATGTTTCAATTTAGTTTTGATCAAAATGACTATGGTTTAATTTCGAAGAATATCGACCGTGGGGAAAGTTGAAAGATCTTTTCTTTTCTCCACACAATTCCCGCCGCATGGTCTTGTGTCATCTGGAACAGGCAGTGTTAGTAATGAGATGGGAAGACTGCAGTTATCAAACCAAACGGGTAGAATTTGTGGTTTCCCTTTCTTGCACATGGGATGAATACAATTTTTGCTATGACATGGTATTAAATGAAATGCATAATTCTCTGTGAAACATTTAGTATCTTGAACCATGTGGTACTACACTTCAGAAAAATAGTTAAACTGTGTAGGAGTTGCCGCTTTCAGCTGTTTCTTTGCTTTCTTCGAGCCATTCAAGTAGGTTAGTATTTGTGGTCTTCGTTCTTGAAGGTACTTACTGTATTCATTGTCTGTTCCTTTTAGCAGTCTAAAAGGGGTGTTTCCACAAGGTGCACTATCAACTCTGTTAATATATACATTGGTTGCAGCATCCAGATTCTGTTGTAACTTGGCCGCATCTAAACCTTTCTCATTGTAATTTGCCCCAGTAAGTATTGATGGTATGAACAAATGTGCAAGGGCAAGACACCCATTCTTCAGTTCAACACGATCCAAGTAACTTCCACCACTGTGACGGGTTGTCACTATTGTTCAGCATTTATCATGAACAAGATGTCTTTCAGTCCATAGAAATTAAGCTTCTAAACCCGATGGGTTTTCATCATGGCCTCCATCCACACGAATGCAATCAAATTCCTTGTTTAGCAGCTGTTCCGAAAATTTCCACATTGTTTTCCCAGGAAGTTCTGATGGAGAGCATCGAGTAGCTCTCGTTTAGAGTCAAATTACTAGTTACTTTCAGTGTAATCATTCTGTAATAGGAAGAAATATAAATATTTTTTCTTTGTATTCCATCATTGCCTTCTCTGCAAAAACAAAGCCAGTTATGGCGGCCAACCATTTGCCTTCTCTGTAGCCAACCTCTGGTACAAGCGGATCTGGGTGGACCTCCGTGACAGTTTTATGGAGAAATCCGCAAATTGAGAAACATCTCCATTCAACTCTACCCCAAAGGTTCTTCCATCCCTCCAGATGAAAGTGACACCACCTCGCAATGATCAGCAGCTTTGATGTGTACCGGTACAGGGCAGTTCCTTGTTGATCTGGTGTATGGAAGTTTTCGAAATGTAGAATATTGTCTCTAAATGTCAATTTTGATCGATTTTAATTTAATTCCCTTTACTGTAATTTAGTAGAAGATGCTGCGAAATGTTATTTATTAAAAGTAAGCGTTTTTCTAAATGACGGCAAATTCCGGATTGCAAAGCAAGCTGAACACATGTGATGTTCATAAGTACCAACATCTGCGGATCTTGAGCACGCCACGCTTCAGAAAGTTATTTACATCTGACATTTGACTTGCCATCCCTTGTAAAACGAAAATGGGGCTCTGGATACCAGGCCACTTTTCCTGCATCTTCTCCTGGCTTTGTCATTTAGCAACAGTTTCTTTATAAAGAAAACATCGGAATTTTCCCCATTATATTCGCTTGGAGCTGCGACATTTCTAATGCCATTTCGGTTTCCCTGGCATACATAATTTAGGTATTGGTTTTATGCATGTGTGTCCAAATGTTGTTGAATAAAGAATGCCCCTTCAGATGCACACTGTAGTGCGATGTTAGTTGTGCACACATTACCATTGGCAAAAATCTTTTAATCACTGCCGCGCTTCAATTCCATACGAACAGAGCCGTTTCCCCTTTCAATACAAGGTCATTGGCTATTATTTGCACCTTTTGTAACTCGGGATCATTAGTGCGACGTTTTTGGGTCTTGTTTTCCATGTTAGTATCCACACTCTCTAATTGCGAGGCGAAATGTACGGGCTCCAATATCTCCAAATCAGCTACATGCCTTTATTTTCCTTCGGGGTCTCCGTGGTGATTATCATCTGCTGGTTCGTCTCTAGGTTGAAATGCCCGTCCAAAGTGTTGATTTTCAGCCCGTAAATTTGCAGCGATCTCGTAGTTGTACCCATCATCATTTCTATTTTGCGAGATACCCGCCTAAGTGGCTGTACTCCCAGGTGATCGAAAAGCGTTGAAGAGGCATAGGAACTTCCTGCTCCTGTATCTACCAGAACTCGACACGTGATGCCGTTTATCTCAACAATTACAACCGGATAGACAACAGCCCCACCATCTGCACCGGTCGCTATGATCATCTGCTCGCTTGGTTTATCACATATTGAAGAGTGATGGCTTCGCTGACAGTGCATACACGCTGAGCGACTTCAACATTCTGCCGCTCTATGCTTAGTGCCTGTGCAGTTGAAGCACAATTGCTTTTCTCCCATAATCTTTTTCCGATCGGCTAGCATGACAACTTTTTGACAGTTGGTTGACTTGTGGTTTAAGTCGTTACAGTATACACATCCTCTTCTCAGACTCTCTTGTTGCTGAGCTTGAAAACTTCGAGCACCTATTTGTGCTCGTGGTTTTCTTGGCTCTTTTCTACTTGCTTGATAGGGTTTCTTTCAAAGCTTGCACCAGTTAGGTAAAGTCCTAGTCCTGCCATTCCTTGTCGTAACTGAGAAGGTTGTCTCTGATGCCCTCGAGTTTGTCGATAGTCATTGGCACAATTCCATTTACTTCTCGCAGCTTTCCAATAGTTTGCAAAGACCGTACGTTGTACAGCAACTTGGCATAGAAGTCATGATTTTTTTGCTGGCTGGGAGCCGTGAACGGTTGGCAAGGAATGTATGTTATGTACATTAGCCTTGAGGATTTGACTTTGCCTTCCATAAGTTGATTTCAAGATGGTTTTTGCCCTTTCGTAGCCTTCCGTAGAAAAAGGTAAGCCTTCTATGGCTTTCCGCACTTTCGGCTCTACAAGTTCCTTTAGGTACGAAAACTAGCTGATGGGTGCTATTTCCGATGAATCGACCTCAGTTTCAAACCAGTCCTCGTGGGTCCCATTAAACTTGGATATTACCAATTTCGGCAACTTGCTGGTCGCTTTGCTTTCAGCCAGTATGATTTGTGTTTTACGAATCTCCTCCAGCTTTGTTTTTATTTTCTGTTCGAATTCCTTTTGTCTAGCACTGGCTGCTAGCGTTTCTTCTTCATTCTTTTCGAGGCTTGTTGTTTTGCCTCTTTCACATATTTCTCTAGGGAGGTAATTTCCATGTCGACCTCGGTGATTTGTTTTACCACTGGGTCAGTCCACGCTCGAATTTCATCAGGCTTTTCGCCGCTTTGAAATTTGGCTGCTTGTACTTGCATTTTAAATCCTTGTACTTCTTTCACCAAGGACCGAAGCGCATCTGGGTGTCTCTCGATCTCTTTGAGGTTAGCTTTCTCAATAATCCCTTGGGTTTCCTTGTGTGTAAACTGCAAGAGTTGGAGTTTAGCGTTGATATTCTCGAGAAGGCTTTCCAGTCTATTTCTCACGGTCCCGTCGGGGGTGCCACTTGTGTAGAGACCCAGCTCAGCCCACACAGTCACTGGTTGGTTTGTTTCTTCGTTTATTTTGCTCACTGTAATCACTGTTTACTTCTCTCTCTCGTGCTGTGCTGCTCTCATTCTCTGAATGTTCACTTGAACTATGAATAACAACTAATCGACATTACAATCACTCCCCTCACACACCCCTGATTATTTACTTAATCTCTGATGCTCTATTCTAATTGGCTTTCTCACTCGTCCGCTCAGAGACGCGTAGTCCATTATCACTACTAGATTTCCGTCTGCTAAACTAATTATAATGCTCATGACACTCACTTCCGTTCGTGTTCACATTATTTACCGCACTCATTCGTCACTCGCTCTCCATCACGCCACTCACTACAATGATTTCACCAATGATTACATCTGGTTCAGTTATTATTATCCAATACACTCCCCATATTTGTTTTTCTTTTCTTGACTAGTCCGAAGTGGAGTGGCTAGCCAATCAATCACCCCCCCTAAATCTGCCCCTGAGATCTTGACACACATTGATAACATAACAAGTCTACAATTTACAACCAATATTACATGTAAGTATGAACTTACATGCATACATGTACAGTGTATACTGCACATCGGTAGTTCATATGAATAACTTGACAGTGCAACATTCTTACTTGTAACCACAGAAGGATCAAAATATTGCTTCACCTAATTCAATCTAAACTTGAGTTTATTTGGTAGGCCACACAGTAGTTTATAGACAACGGGAGGTGGCCACCAACTAGTTTTGAAACAGACTGTTTTCATTGTCAAAAGAAGCCATTCCTTGTAAACCCAGGGTCTGTTAGGTTTGAACCTTGGGATTTCCGACATCCACAATGTCTGGAGAGGTGCTGGTGCTGGAAGCTGTGGCATTGGGGTAATCCTTACAATTAGAGACATCATAGAATCAAACAATCACACGCCAACATTCAAATGGAGATTTGAAAACATGAAAGATCTTAGAAGAGAACTTATGTGCCTTGTATTAAGTTTAAAAAGTAGGGTTTAGTAAGCTTCATTGTTTTTGTACATGTACTTTAAGTAATGCCAAACAAGGTTGTAACATACAATTTTCTTTGGCCTGACAGATACCGGTATATACAATGTACATGTAGCAGTTTAAATCATGCAAGTAGAATAACACATATGGTGTTTTCTATTCTGTTTTAAAATAACAATGATCAGACACACACTCTAGAATCAACAGATATTGATATTGTCATTTAAAATATATAACCTGGTTTTAACTACTCGACAGAGGATGTGTTTTATCAATGTTATTAATGTGATTATTGATGATGTACAATGTACATATAATTCTTTTTAAATATTGAGTTGAAATAATGGGCCATTGCATTTAATTTTCGTATCCCCTGATCAAGGAGCTGAAATGTTGCTTACCCACCCAAAACATTCCCAGTTATTTTAGCTGTGAAAGCCCCAGGATTTGCAATACCCTCAACTGAAATGTACACAAAATTAATTGTAATGCAATGGCCCAATGTTATTAATAATAATTATTGTGTTCTAAAAGTTCTAATCATGTTTTAAAAGTCACATTTAGCAATGTACATGCTTACAATCATTCGACCATGTTCTGTGATGCTGTACAGATTTGGCCACCAAATGAGTTCTATTTCTCTGGTAGCCCTTCCTTCTCCATACCCAACCACCAAAGAAGACTTAGACGAAGCTCGTTTCCTCAACAGTCTTGGGATACTTGCCTCCTGTCGGGCAAGATTTAACACCTCATCAGCTGTGAGGACACAAGTGCTGTCTTTGTACTCGTTGTTCACAGAGAATAGAACTTCGTCCTTCACTTTTACAAGAACTTGCTCCTCCAGGGAATGAAAAAAACAATCAGCATCGAAGAGCTTGTATGATACTCTCTGTGTGCTGCTCTTGTAACCAGGTTGTCCTCTATGTGGCCTACTGTGTACATTGTTTACTGTAGCTTCCACTTGATTTTGTTTGCCGCCCACTGGATTTGATGCCCTTATTAAGGTGAAAAATCGCAGGCTTACAACTGAAATATGTAAGGGTTAAGTTGATATAGATTTACGTCAGGTGTTTACTTTTATTTGTAAATTATTAAAGTTTAGACTGCCGTTCAGGGTATTATACCATTTTCGGGAGAGCAAGAATTCTCCGATTTGCCACTTCAAAAGGCAACTGAAAACGTTTCAGTGGTGACAGAGGAAATAACGACTAAAAGGGAAGTAAAAACATTTGCGACTTGTGGAACTCAGTGCTGGCTGGGAGAGGAAATGACGACCCAAGTGGAAGTCAAAACATTTGCGAATTGTGGTACTCAGTGGCTGGCAGAGGAAACAGGAGATGCATTGCTACTCATTGACCACACATACAGTTGTGTACTGCCATGGAATCCACAGGTGCCGTTTTCTGATGAACCTAAACATCCACTTACTAGCTCTACTCCAAAGAAGGCATCCAACCTACCTCCACTAGAAGTACCGCTAGATCTTGGCGCCGACATTACGCAATCCTCAAATGACGATGAAGGTCAAGACAAACCAATAGGGGTGGTCAATCTCTTAGTGCTTTTACAGCAACCCTTATTATCGAAGGCAAAAAATTACACATATCTAGGAACAGTTTCCATGGCAACAGTAAACCTGACCTTTGAACCTAATTTGACGAATTTTCATTAAAGCTCTTGGGAGGGTGGGAAAATCACAATGAATACAAAATGTTTAGTGGCTATTACTTTAAGGTTGGGTTGAATCTTTGAAAATTTAGATGGGAACCCTAATTAAGCATTTGTGAAATATGACACTGTAGGAATTAAGACGACTTGACAACTTTTCAAATTGGACTGATAAACTGCAAGGTACACTCTACAAGTTCTAGCTAGCTATTGCTTTATTTCCCGATGTTTGGAGTTACTCTCATCAAACCTGATGACAACTTATGCATACCGTAAATGCTCTAATTAGCCCCCTCTCTATTAAGCGCCCCCCTCTCTAATAAGCCCCCTCCGTACAAGTCTTCCATACTTTATTAAAACGCAAAGGGGGAAAGGCAAAGGTATACACCATGTTGGTTACTCTGAATATGTATTTCTATGGAAGGCTAAACCCTTCACAAATCATGGCTATGTCTGTCTGTATTGTATAAGAAACCAGTGTCATTGTAAGACAAACTGTTGAAGTTTGGAATAAGCAGGGATTTACGGTATTAACTTTAATTTTATACAGGACTGATGTACTGATGAGAAGCGCATTAAAGTGAAATCGCACAGAATATCGAGGTCAGAAAATTCGCTAATTTATACTGTTACATTTCCATTCCTGGCTACAACCTCTTTGATTTCCCTAAATATCCTGTTCCATATCTGCAACATTTTGTGCTACTACATGCATGCAGTTATCTAATTTTTCCTTAATAATTATCCATGCGAAGCGGCCATTTTATCCCAAATTTCTGACGATGTTGTTCGAGTAGAAATTTTCCTTTGGGGTTACCTCAGAAGCACGAACGATACGCCTGTCACAGAAAACGTCTTCACTCGAAGCGCACATGGGAGCTTGTACCCAGGCTATGGTACCCCCGACCCAAACCAGACCCTTTTCAGTATATGTCATAAAAGAATCAGACTAACCTTTAGATAACTGTCTCTTTCTCTTCTTCAATCCCCCAACTCCTAAAAATGCCAAAAAGGGTTGTAAGTGAAAAGACTAAAATCGGGTAAAAACTTATCCAAGTACAACTCGAAGGTACAAAGTTTATACTAGCGTCGCATAAACATCTGCGCGATCTATCATATAAGGATAGGTTAATTAAGCTCAATTTCTTACCAATATCCTATTGGCTTCAGTATCTATAGTACTATAACGACATAAAAGTAAAGAAGGTCTATAGAAATGTGAAATTTAGATATAGTTAACTATGTAACGCCTTACTCCCTGTCGTTCAGTAAACCTGTAATTCATTTGCACACAAAAAATTGAACATTTTAACGTTACTTTCGGGTTGGGGGGGGGGGGGGGGGGCTTATATTCAATGCAAGCTATCATATTTACTGCACGCTGCTTGTTGTAGTTTATTTTAGGTAAAGTACAATCGATGTATAAATTACCTAAGTCTTCGCCGCCAACATCTTCATTGCGATCTTTGCGGGGGAGCACAGGGGAAGCACAGGGGGATGCAGGGTAATACAGGGGAACACAAAATGAACACAATGGAATGCAGACATGGCAGAGCCGGAATACAAGGGAAATCAGCCAATCAGAGCGCGAGATTCTGAGCAACTGAACAATAGAATGAATTATTTTCCATTTATTTACCTTTACTTTTGCTCTTACGTTTGCCACCTAGAGCTGGGGATATAAGCATTTATTTAAACACCAGGGAAATCATGTAGAACATCATACATAATGCATATACGTTTCATGGCAAATTATTGTTCAGTAGATGATAAGATGTAATAACTAAATCCTTACACCTGATATAGAGCAATAAAAGTAGATAAAAAGAGTTACAGATACAGTCCTCTGTCTTTTTCACATCTGCCAATATCAGCAGTGTGATATTAAACTATGAATAAAATTGGCAGTCAAAATGGTGAGGAGAGAGTGCACGCAACATATCCGTGAAACGGTTATGACTAATTAGCGATACATACCTTTAGATAAACAAAAGAAAACAACGGAAATAACATTAATTACCTCGATCCGCGACATCAGATTCTACATCATCGGTCGGACTTGCCGAAGAATCTATTGGACCAGTGTGTGCAGTCTGAACAGACTTGTCAACAAAAGTCACGCCCTTCGAAGACCCTTGGTGGTGTTCTGAAAAGTGAAACAAAGCTTTGTCAAAGTCTTCCTCTTCGAATTTCATGGCATCTTCGATGTTCAGACTATCCAAGCAGAGGCGCTGATTCAGACTGTCTACTGCTTTAGAAAAAATCCTTTTACACAGGGCAGCATTATACAGGCTTCTTGTACACGGGTCGATCCTAACAAATAACTGTGTGACGTCCATTCCGTCTGGTGGCACAAATGATCTTGATGTTACTAGCTGCTCTAAAATGACACCAAGTTCATTTGGGGAGTAATCATTGAAATAGATAGGATCTCAAAATCGTCTTCGTAATCCTGGATTTGTCCTTATCAGGGATTCCATTTCTTTAGGGTATCCAGCGATAATGATTACTGGGGAGTTGTTTATAACATCTCGCGTCAAGTGCTTCATTATGGTGTTCAGAGCCTGTCGACCAAAGTCCTGCTTTGTCCCACCAGCCAGCTGGTACGCTTCGTCAATGAATAGCACCGCTCCTTTCGCCGACTTGATGACATCCGATGTTTTTCTCTCCGTCTCTCCTATGTGTTCTCCCAGTAAATCATCGCGTTGTACCTCTATTGTCTTATTGGACTTTGTGAGATGGAGATCTCGAAGAATTGCTGCATCAAAAAATGAAAATAATTAGAACTCATCCTGTTAAGTATCAGATATACTACGAAATACATAACATAATTATTTTACGCTGACGATACGCAATTATATACATACATAACATAATTATTTTACGCTGACGATACGCAATTATATCTGTCATTTCAACCACCTGTACCTCGTGATATGGAAATGGCGAAATCTAAATTGGAAGCCTGTGCTCATGACATCGACTCATAGATACTTAAGAATAGTCTCAAGCTTAACCCAGACTGAGAGTGAACGTTTTTATTAATTGGAGCTCAGCACCGCCCAAGGCCTTCTCTCAATGTCATTGTCGTTGGAGATGAGAGTATTCACCCTTCAAAATCTGGCAGGAACATTGGTGTAATATTTAACAATAACTTAGATCTTAATTCCAAGGTTACAACTATCTGTAAATCTGCTTAGAATCATTTATATAACATTGGTCGTATTAGGAAATATCTCACAAACTAAAGTCAGCAGCTTGAAGCTATTGTCCACGCCTTCATAACTATATAACGCTGGAATTTGCATTCGCGGTAGAAATCTACCCGTCACGTGATCGATTTCGGCCAATAAAGCGTTCGCCATTACCAGGCGACAGTCTGATATTAGGTAGCAACTAAAATTCTTGTAGTTTATGACATTTGGAGGAATCGCACAGTATTAGTTTTCTAATTATAACACTCTCGAACACTCACTTGCTAACAATCTTCCAATCATCGTTTTCCCTGTCCCAGGATTTCCATAGAATAAGAAATTCAGTGGTCCGGTGTCCTCCTCCTGAAGTTCAATTCCCTCCATTTTTCTTACTTGATTGATGATTACCGACCGAGCAAAGGTTAGTAGCTGGGCTCTTAATGTAAGCATCCCTTGCACTTGGGAGAGTCGTTGCAGGATTTTATCCTCGAGTCTTTTGTAGTCTAGTAAAGATATAGGAAAGAATATATGAAAGAATAACATAATTACGCCACATGGCCAAAGTGATTAATTATAATAATAATGGTCATATACCATTCATATGATGTCATTACCAGTCTCATGTCGCTTTACATATTATTGACATATTGTCAGTGCATTGCTACTGATACGGCGCTTGTAATGAAGAGGATTTACGTGATTTGGGACGGAGATGATCAAACATATGTGGCATATATGAGCCATACTGATATGTGCCGCCCTAAAGGGTGTGGTTTTATGGCGATCTGTCTAAACCTGAATTAGGGTTATAAATGTTGCCATTAATTATAGCTAAGGGGGCTGGAGTTGATTTTTAAAATAAACACAACAAAAAATGTATCACTCCACCAAAACATAATTTGTTTTGTTAATTCTTAAAAACATATCCCACTGAATGTGTCCTGTACAAACTGTATTCCGCCCATTTTTTACCATCACAAAAAATGTACCCCCCACTTTCAACTAATTTTGTATCCCCCTACTCTGAACTCCATCTCCCAGCTATAATTAGCGAACTGTCCCTTATAGTCTGGAATATAGGCAATGAGTCTGACATACTGTTTAACAAGAGCCCATAACCAAGAGCGTCCATATCTCTTGTACAGATGCTACGGCGTTTTCACAAGTTGGGCTATTTTTAGATTATTTTTGCGGCCAATTAGTGGGTTACACCAGTGGCGGAACAAAATATGCCTCATTAGCTTCTTTTGTTTTACCAACAACACGTCTGATACGCTTTTGTGATTTTATTCCCTTAGGAATGATTGCAACCCAATCATAGCGGGAAACCGTTCTAAAAGTAACCTAACTTGTGAAAATGCCGTAGCATAGAGGTAGTATGGGAGATTCTCGCTCTTGGTTATGGGCTCTTGTGTTTAACCATTGTGGCTAATTGTACCCCGTTCATCGCCCGTACTTTGTCGATTATTTAAACACGTGCAAAACTTGCTCTTGCATCTCCGATATCAACATCCCCAAGTTTGACTTCCTCGATATTAGAGCTATACGATATGTTTGTATTCTATTTTATTAGTTTTAAAGTGTTTTGGCCCGCAGTAATTGGCCCATACTGTTACGGTCAAACTGCCATAGTTGTTTGTTTTTGTCATGATTACATGGCGAAGCTAATAAAAAATCCGGCCCAACAGTGCATGTATATGAAGCTAAGTTAGGATATAATAAGTATTTTATAGAATGGTAAATTAATACCCTATATATCAACTTTTTTATGTTTGATTGTAAAATAGGTTTCCAGCATTGAGCGCACTAACCTTATGTGAGATCTACTTCTGGACTATCGTCTGTGTTGCTTTCATCAGATATTTCTGTAGGACGATCGACTGATCGACTTGGCCTAGGTGTGGTATGCGGTCGCCTGATTGAGACCGCAGATTCATACTCCAAACTAAAAAAGAAATACAGTAAATATAACCAGTAGTAGTAAATAAAGGCTACCAATTAACTGGCTAAATATAAACATAATAAATCGATAAAATACCATTTTTGACTCGAGACTAACTTTTTGATGAGTTCACCAAGTGGTAATCAGATTCTTAAAATAAAATAGTAAAGTTCTATATTTAACGTTGGTAGCCCCTTCAATCTAACCAACTGCTCTTCCAGGAGGCTGACGGTGCACGACTTTACCCCCTTCTCTGAAAGAGCTCCTGATTATGGAATTCAAAGCTATATGCAAACTACTCGGATCAGAGAAGAGTCGGTACAAATGTGGCGGTCCGCGGCAGGAATCGAACTTAGGACAGCATGTCCAATGTTCACTAGCCCATTGGGCCACACACACGCACCTATTCAATTTTTTTTTCACCAGCTTAATAGTCAGGGAGCATGTGTAATCCCGTGGGAATTTTGTGTTGAAAGCAAGCCACTAGTCTAGATGTGTTATGGGGACTCTAAAGAACATAAAAAAACTTGCCGGCAAAATTAACTCGCACCGGCATGATTTAGGGAGGTTTTAACGACCTCTTGTAATATATCAGCATGAAAACGAGGCTGTGTCTTACAATTACATTTATTCCGATTATATTTCAATACATCACCACCAAATTGAGTCAGGATGCATGAATAGCTATTATCAAACTTTCCACACACTTAAAAATGAAAATTTCTATCACGTGACTAATAGCATGGAAGCGAGGCTCTTAATAAAAAATCACTAAAATCTAGAGTTTTTTTCTATTTACACTTGTAAATGTACTTTTGTATTTGGCATTTTTAAATTTGAACAGACAAGCCTTACATTTCACATAAAGTAAAGGCAAATCTCATTTTTCAATAACTGGCTAGCTAGCTTTCAAAAGTGATTTCCAAAGGTTTTGCTTGCCATGTTAAAACAACGATTTTATTCTATTTACTTATAAACATAGACTGTTTCATGTATCCTAGGTACTCTAAGCGTACAATACATCAGGTTCTTTTACTAGATCGAGTAAAAAGCTTTACATCACAGAAAGAACATCTTCAGTCATCGTAATCGTTGTCATCATCGTCGCCACCATCACTACAATCATCTTCATCATCTCCCTCAAACATGTTTTCACAGGCTTCATCATCGTCGGAGCATAAGCAAAGCTCTGTACAACTTAGGCCTGCATTACGGCACTGGCAGCAATTTGTTGAGCATCGTTGCTTTGCACAGCCACATTTCACTAACTCTATTATTGCATCAGGAGCTGGCAGCATCTTCGTCATGACAGGCACCCACTGGTCGTCGTTTTTGGTCCACCCATAATTGTCTGGTGTGGGCAAGTTTGGATTTTGCACCTTGTCATGGTTCCAAACCATGGTCCTGGTAGTGAGCGCGAAGAATCGCTTCATGTAAAGCGCCTTGTGTGGGTGGTAATCTCTCAGATTGCGCTTGTTTCTTCTTAAATAAGGACCATCGTAATTCCTTCACCCCAGAAATGCTGGTTTTCGGCTGATATAGGTGACAGATAAACTTCTCTATTCCCATCATGATATCGTCATTTGGGCGTTCTGTGGTTCCCAGGTTTGCAAAAGCTGTGATGACATCTGCATCAGCTGTACTGAAGACTTTCCAGCATGCCAGCTTTCCTTTTCCAGAGAAGCTGCCAGTATTGTCAGCACCACTCAGTGCATGGAAAGCAGGGAGTGCTGCTGCTTTTGCCGCTCCAAGCGCCTGGAAAATTGGCATTAGGGTTATCCTACGGCGTCTTTGACCTGTCCCAGTAACAATTTGGTGGTGATGTATTGAAATATAATCGGAATAAATGTAATTTTAAGACACAGCCTCGTTTTCATGCTGATATATTACAAGAGGTCATTAAAACTCCCTAAATCATGCCGGTGCGAGTTAAAATTTTGCCGGCAAGTTTTTTTATGTTCTTTAGAGTCCCCTTAATACATCTAGACTAGTGGCTTGCTTTCAACACAAAATTCCGACGGGACTTTATTTTACGACATTTGCTCCCTGACTATAAAGTGCGTATGAAATGAAAAAATCGATCCCATGTATCAAAACAAGTTCCAGACATAACAAACGTAAAACCGAACAAAAGGATTTAGGAGGCTCACTCTCTCTCCATTTTGTATACTATTAACAACAACAACTTTACTACCACAATTTGAATAGAATATACATAAAGTAGATAAAATACGAAATAGGTAAAGGTTACCCAGAATAACTAGTATTTAGTAAGCTATACCAGCTGAGTAACTGAAAGTGATATTTAAAAATTGAGGATCGGGTTGGCAATATAGCATAACAAAACAAAGCCTGATAGGGTACCAAATACACGCAGAAAAAAACATTGTTAGCAAGAATAAAAAACAAAATTAAAACTACGTTAGGTACCAGATGAATACGTACGCTGATATTAATTATATGATTGTAAAATATTAACTTAAGTCTTTGTTTGAAAGAGTTGAGCGAGAGTTGTTTCATACTCTCCTCAAGATTGTTCCATGCTTTTACAGCCACAGAGCGAATGTTAAATTTGCCATAACAGGGGCGTACGCCTTATAAATCTATGGTGCCCCAGCATGTTTGTCGCGAAGGGCACCTGTTATTCTCTTATATTTTCCAACCCTCCCCTGGCTACGCCCTTGCATAATTAGTTCTAATCTTGTTAATTAATATAGCATGTTGAGTTGGAAGCAAGCCGGGTGTTATATTGGTGTTTCTAAGACACGCTCTGAAAAAGACTCATCAAACGAAGTTGGGAGTAAATTACAATGATACTGATACATGAAAAATAGATTATGGTAGGAAACAAGATCAGTCAGTTCGGCACATGAAGCCCGAATCTGAAGCCCTGATTATGAATGTTCTGTAATTATTGTTTTAATACCCTTTTTTTCAATGACAATATTGTAACCTGGAATATTTCTTCCTATAAGACTTAGCCCGCTGAGATTAGCATTAAAAGCTACCTGCGGGGCAAGCAGAACTTGTATATAGTGTGAAAAAGTAAAAAAAATAAGTGTGTATCGTCTGCTTTACGATCACCTTGATGGGAGAAATCTATGCGAATACAATGGTTCCTGGCATAAGCGCACACCTTGAGCAACTGTTGTCTGCTTGCATGAAGGGACAGTACAAGTCAGAAAACATGCTCAGTAAACGTGAAATTCGCTCTTTCGGGTGAGACACTAAACCGAGGTCCCGTCTACCTTCACTTCTGACCTGTATAAGGTGGACGTTAAAGAACCAATGAGGACGTAATCAAATCTCTGGAAGTAACCATCGAGTGACCACCCTCAGTGATTGTGCTAATACTTCAATGGCCCACAGTAATTGGCGTATAGCTGTTGTGATGTCCTGTCCATATGGCGAAGTTAATAAAGTAAAATACTATGCAAATACTCCAAGCTCACTACATAGGAACCTACAGAAAGAATATATGTTGAGAATATTATATGATTGCGGGAAAAGAGTCACAACATTCTGGGCCCAGTTTTTTGGGAGGGTCCATATTTTTGTGGTCTGGCGATATTATATAAGTAATTTTAACAATGTGCCGTTCATTCTATTTTTCTGAAAATCAGGCTTTGAAGTAAATATTGTTCAACAAAATATGTCAGAAATATTTATGGGACCGACACAAAGAATGGCTGCGAAGGAGACTACACTTATACTCTCGTGTAGTTTTTGCACGCTCTTTTTCCTGCTTCTACCCGTCTAAAGAAGTGCGTAGACGGAATACTGTCTGTAATGTGACAAAAATGAGCCAAAATTTATCAAGGAAGTGCAAAAAACTAATGTAAACAGGTTGCAGTTCAAACAGGGCTCGACACTGCGACCAGTTGGTCGCATTTTGCGAAATGAATTTTCAAAATGCGCCCAAGAAATAAAATTAAGTCGCACTTGTGAGCCAACAAACATGACGAGCTTAACCCGGTTCAGGAATGCGGGTTCCCCGTCGTTTTCTAACATTGAATACTAGAAATGGCACAGCGGTGTCCGATATGTGAGAAGGAGCTCTGCTTCAAGAGTTAGATCTTTAAGATTCATTTAGGTGTGAAATAGTTGTCTGGTATACACCTACAGTAAACGTATGGACATCGGATCCTGCTAAATTTGCGGTTAGTTATTAAATAACTAGCTAGGACGAAATTGTACGCTAAAAATAAACCATACTAAGCCTGCGTGAAGACGTTCGCTCCCAACGTTGCACGCAGGTGAAATACAATGTATTCTAAAGGATAACTGCGACTTTAAGTGGGGCAGTGAATGCTCGCGCTAAACAACACTTCCAAATAACTTGTTTACTAGCTAGCATTCGAAAGTAACAAATAAAGAACACGCCGTGACACTTAATTCTATAATCAGAGCATTTCAGAGAAATGGCACTGACTTTACGTTTAAAACACTTCACAATAGCAATCGAATTTCGCTAATAAGATTCACGGCATTCTGGTGAATTGAACCAGTTACAGTAAGTTATTTACGGCTTTAGAAATGATATAATAATAATAATAATAATGTTTATTCCAACAACAACACCATCATTGGTACATAGGAATTACAAAAACATGCATAATATCATCTAACTATTACAAGAACATTCATTAAATATAGTAGTGATATCATATATATATTGTGCTGTGCTTTTTACAATAGACACATCCGTCATTTATAAGCAGTATAAAAATAAGTCGCGATGACTGAGACGACTAAACGAACTGTTAACAACCAACATGTTACTGAAAAAATTATTCCTAAGATTCACTAATTTGCTATTGGTACAATTTGAAAAGTAATGCTGTTCATCACCTACTTCATTCATATTACAAATTGTACATATACGTAAATCGTAAGTGATATTTGCATATCGACCAGCTTCAACAGGAAACTTATGCGCGGAAATCCTAAATCTTGTCACCGCCTGACGATGCTTTACATTTGAAATGCGAGATAAGTAATTTGCAAAGCCTATTCTCGATTTTACAAGATTAAAAGTACGCAGTTTACTACACTGTTGAACCTGGTCCTTCCACATATTATTGAAATGAATATCACATAATTCAGACTTAAGATATTTAACAAGAAGTTTGATGTTACCATTAGATGTAATAACAAGATTACTCAAAGGTTTTACATTGCACATTTCCAACAAATAATTGGTGAATTTAACGCCCTGAGAATTAGGCTGAATATTTAAGCGTGCTGCTTTACCCACCAATTTATTCTCATATAATGAATCTTTCACACGTAACCAATATTTGACTACTAACATATGTACAATCATTGGTGTCCTTCCCAACTCTGCATATACAGCCAAATTTGTAGACTTGGAATGGACCCCTAAGATACGCTTGCAAACTTTCAAATGCAGTTTTTCTATATCGTTAGCCATACTGAAGAACTTTTTCTTGAACATATCGAAATTAGATATGCGTCCTAAAACATGTACTCCCCAGATTTCGCACCCATATAACAGCACCGGGACTACAAGCGTTGAAAACAATTTCAGCAGTACTTTTATCAAAAGCCGCGTGCAAATCTGTTGCTGTCTCTGTTGCAGTTCCCAGCGCAAAGCAGTTGATGTCTGTTGTGTCCGTTCCAGTGCCAAAGTCGTACATGTCTGTTACTGTGACCGTGTCAGTTTCCAGGGTGTGTTCGTCTGTCGATGTGACCGTGCCATTTGCAAATGTGTGTTCGTCCGTTAATATGATCGTGCCAGTTTCCTGTGTGCGGTTGTCCGTCAATGCGACCATGTCAGTTGCAAGGGTATGTTCATCTGTTACTGTAGCCATGTTAGTTGCAAACGTGTGTACATTTGTTGATGTCCGTTCGTTGCAGGCGTCTTTTCTTGATGTTTGTTTAGTTTGTGTTTGTTTGTTTGTAGATGGATGGAAATTAAGCTTGCTGTTTAAATTGTCTAATTTATTACAAACTTGAAAAAGAAAAGTGTTAGTAAAAAAAAAATGATTACTAATAACACATAATTGATTAAGGATTTGGGATGAGACCTCTGGCATCTTAGGGGATTTGAGTGAAAAATTACTGACACATTCATTAACATTTACATCACAATCACTACTCACATCGTCAAACATAACATTCAGTTCTGGTCCAGTATCGTTCTTGTGGTCGTCTCTGGTCATACATGTATCCATGTCGGTTTGAACATCCTCATCGGTGTTGTTCGTTTGGACATGATCATCATCTGTGTTGTTCGTTTGGACATGATCATCATCTGTGTTGTTCGTTTGGACATGATCATCATCTGTGTTGTTCGTTTGGACATGATCATCATCTGTGTTGTTCGTTTGGACATGATCATCATCTGTGTTGTTCGTTTGGACATGATCATCATCTGTGTTGTTCGTTTGGACATGATCATCATCTGTGTTGTTCGTTTGGGCATGATCATCATCTGTGTTGTTCGTTTGGACATGATCATCATCTGTGTTGTTCGTTTGGACATGATCATCATCTGTGTTGTTCGTTTGGACATGATCCGTGTCAGTGTTGTTTGTTTGGACATTTGATTCTAATGTGTACTCCTTTTCAGTCATTTTCATTTCCGCATAGTCATCTAAAATAACAAAATATAATATAATTACATGTAAGATAAAATGGAAATTTCAAGTTAAACCACCCTATAAGCACATGTATATTCAGAATGTAATCAGTGGCGGAGCTCCCGGGCGAGCGGAGCACCATACACATAGCACCATACACATAGCATGAGAGTGAAATGTTCTTACGCGCTCACCCACTACATGTAGCTAACTAGCCTGTGTGGCAAGTGCAGGGGGAGTGGAGTGAAATGTTCTTACGCGCTCACCCACTACATGTAGCTAACTAGCCTGTGTGGCAAGTGCAGGGGGAGTGGAGGGGTAATGTGGAGAAAGAAAGAGATGGGGGAATGGGGAGAGGAAAGGGAAAAGAGCTCCCTTCCCTTTCTTCTCCCCATTCCACCCGCTTGCCCAAGGAGAATTGGAAAGGCTTCCCATGAACACTTGCGCTTGAAAATTTGTCAAGAATGCATGGTTTTAATTATGTTTCATCATATGATACATGTAGGTGAGGGTCAAGTATAACGCCCAGGTCTTTGGCCACTTTGACTGGCACAAGGTCCTTTCCTAGTAGCAGTAAACTGAAATCTTGTAGTTTCGTCACCATCAAAGGGCTCCAGGTTTTAACTGAGGTTTACAAAGCTATTGAAAATGTGTATTGTTTATGGTGGGTCGATACCATACAGAAAAAAGCACGCTCACTGGATATACAGACTACAGTATACACATGCCGATCTTTACATACATACGTACTTTTATTATCCACTCCACGTGGGGCTTTTCAGAGATAATTACAATTAAATATCTAATTAACTAATGTTATATAGCTATATAAACTATATACAATGATTATTTATGCATAATAAAGGACTAATGTATTTGGAAAATATTAGTCAATAAAATTCTGTAGTTATAATTTATGTCTTAGAGAACGCTTAAAAACACTAATAGTTCTGCAAAGTTTCAAGGACGGATCTAGTGAGTTCCAGATACCGACAGTTCTGTAGTAGAAGGTTCGCTGACCACTAGCAGTTTTAAATAGAGGGATATTAAGTTTTGGGGAGCTCCTGGTATTGCAATTACTGATTTATTTACGCTTAATGTTAAATTGAGAAGAAAGGTAATTAGGCCGGACACAGCCAGTCATGCACTTAAAAACCATTATATGGCACTACGATAATGTAGCTGGCTTGAAACTGGCAGCCATTTTGCTTGTTCCTTTAAAATTGGTGTTACATGGTCGAACTTCCGTGCACCACTAACGATGCGGCATGCAAAGTTCTGTACAGCCTGCAGTTTATTGATATTAGAGTTACTGGCATTTGCCCACACACTTGAGCAATAAAATAATGTGCTAAAAACTAAAGCATTAATGACTGTTAGCAACATTTGTCTGTCAAATGCATGTTTACATGTAACACGATTTATTTGTCCCAGACGAGTTATGCACGAAGATATGGTTTTAACTATGTTTCATCATATGATACATGTAGGTGAGGGTCAAGTATAACGCCCAGGTCTTTGGCCACTTTGACTGGCACAAGGTCCTTTCCTAGTAGCAGTAAACTGAAATCTTGTAGTTTCGTCACCATCTGACTGCTACCAAACACAATAAGCTTTGTCTTGTCTGGGTTAAGAAGCAGGACATTGTTGAAACACCAGTTAAGTATATTAAGTAGGTCAGGCCTGATTCATGTCAGTAATAGTACATGTACATGAAGTTAGCTTGTTTTGTAAGTGGAAGGAAACATGGAGCTTAATTTGTATCATCTACATAACACTGAGAACTGCATAACACTGGGAATTGCACTGGTTGCCCGTAGCAGAGAGGGTTGACTTTAAGATTTTACTACTGACATTTAAGGCTTTAAATAATATGGCACCTTTTTATCTTAATGAACTTTTAACTCCATATGTTCCGAAACGGTCACTACGCTCTGCTACCAAAAAATATTTAGTTATTCCTAAGTACAATTTAGAGTCCTATGGTCGCAGAGCTTTTTCAGTTACGGCGCCGTCCTTATGGAATAATCTACCAGAAAACATAAGGATTATTCAATCTTTGACTGATTTTAAAAGTTCCATTAAAACATTTCTTTTTAAGCGCGCATACTATTCATGATGTAATTTTAATTTTTTAACTACATCAGTGGTTATAGTTTTAATATGTTTTTACAGAATGTAAAGCGCTTTTGGATTTTCGAAGAAACAGCGCTATATAAATCTATTATTATTATTATTATTTCTGTGGTACTGAAGGAAGATCATTAACATATATTCTTCTTTCGTGAAGCATTTCGTTAAACAGTACGAGCAGTGTTTATTATTAACAAGAGGTCCTGAGTGGCCTTAACTCAGGCCACCTAGGAATAGGTGAATACAAAAAAGTCAGAGTTCTAGCATATTTTCATCAACATGGTTTGTGCAAGGGGAGCCGGATAATTGATTCACTACTCATGATTGTAATAATTTATATATAATGGAATGGACCTTTTGCAGGAATGCAATCACGTGGTTGTACTACTACTACTACTAATAATAATAGTGGTTTATTAACAGTATATCCATGGAGTGGCTCTACACCTGTTAAATCTAAATTACAATGTGTAATGAAATATATATTACTGAACAATAATTACATCAAGTGATGTTACTACTAAAAACTACTTATAAAACTACTCTAATTACAGTAATTGCTACAGAAAATAGGAAATTTAATTTGCTAATAATTAATAACTTAATAAACTTCAGAGATGGCAAACAAATCTTAATTTATGTATTTCTGTTTCTGTCTATTACTTGGTTATGCTGAGTTGCTTTACACCAAGATTATACATAACGAAAATAATAATAAATAAATAATTAATTAATAATATTTAAAGGTTCTTGTACAAGATCAGTAGTGTTATTAGCAAAACCTGTTTGTACATGTACATGCTATTTTCCACCTCCAATCAATTGTTGATCTTTCTCAAATAGCATTTTTAAAGATAGCTTGCCGTCCAGCTTCATGTCAATGTCTTTCCCATGGAGATCACAAGCTCAATTCATTTGTTAACAAAGTATTATACATGTACCAGCACATGTTGACTGTTTCCTGAGGCCCTATTAGAGTTTTAAATATATGGATTATTAGGGTTTTCAGAGAAGGGATACAGACCATTGGCAACTAAATAAAAAGATTGATTACAGATTATTTACTATGGATTATTATCACATCGATGACTTATGGATATTTGCGTTTACAAAATAAGGATTATTTCCAAAATTTACCAAGGATTACGGATTATTCAGACCCCCTAACAGGGCCTCTTTCCTGCAAAAGGCCTATTACAATTGCTTCCAGTAATCATAATAAATCAACTTCATACATGTATAACAAATTCAACTTCCTCTTTTGCTCTGACGAAGGGCTAGCGCTCATAACGTCAGCTGCTACTCACTTTCCACAGCGGTTAACATACCTCAATCGACTGTTGATTATACCAGTGTTCGCAGACCAACACTAGTTTTTACAGGAGCTACATGTAGTTAGTAACCATTGCAACTTCATATAACACTGTCTATGAACTTAACTTGCTCAAAAAAATTATAATATTAATTGACACGTTTGTTTATGTATTTTAGATAACAATTCTTTTTACCAGAGTTTTTCAACATTTTTAGAAATCAATGCTTTTCAGTAGGATTCATGGACTGATAATATAATTTCTAACTTCACAGTCCAAGCACAGGTGTTATCGTAGCATACATGTATGTAACTTTGCCTTCCCTTTGCCTTTAGCTAATAGCTATATCCCTTGTGAATATTTAGCTAGGGATATGTAGTTCTACATTAAAAATTAATGTGAAATAAAGTCATCTACATTGTATACACTACAGTTGTATCGTATCTAATTCTAGATCTGGTGCCGTTTATGCACCTATCAATGTCAACCCCCAGGGGGGGGAGGCCGGGCAGATGTAGGGCATTTGACCGTGTTTGGTGTCTCCACCCTGGGGAATTTGAACAGGAGCCTGGACTCCAGGGTGGGGACATTTGACTTTTGAAAGAGAGGGACTGGTACTAAATATCGGTGCCTCATGTTTGTCGGCCATTTTGGATTCGTCTAAAAGGTAGGTTTACCGTTCAGTTCACATTAAAAATATAAATTAATTTAATACTTCAACGCTTCATTCCTATTTACTATAGATCAATTTCATACAAGGGTGGGGGATTTGATCCGTTTTGACCCAGAATTTAGTCCCCAGGGTGGGGATTTTGACCAAAAATTCTCCCAAAAAGTCAAATGCCCCACATCTGCCCGGCCTCCCCCCCTGGGGGTTGACATTGATAGGTGCATTATATGTGAACCATGATTTCCACTCGTTTTCTTTGGCCTGGACAACTGAGGAAACAGGCCATATCCTACTATACGATACACCTGATACCATTACTTTTAACAGAAACGAATATTAAATAACAACAATGCAATCAGGTAAATTTTAGGTGTCTTACTTACAAAAATGCGACTGTAATTCTTTCACACGTCACTCGTCAGGCCACATGCGTTTTAATAGGAGAGCCAGCTAAATCCCTGACCTTTCGTAAAATGTGAGAAATTTCCATCCAAAGTCCTCCTAGAAAAACTCAACATCTTGCCATTTCCAGCGAAGAAACCCAAAACTTCCCAGTTCCCTCGCGTTTTAACCGTCGTGTCGAACTGAAAACGCCCTTCGCGGCTTCGACAAGGGTCAAGGGCGCCAGTTGGAATATCCTGAGCCTATCTTCCTATACTCGTCTCCATCTCTAAGATGATTCTTACGAGTTGTTTGGTCATTGGCAAAGAATAACAATAATAGATAAATAAATAAATAATGAAAAAGAAAAGTAATTAGAGCTGCATCAGTTAATTTTACAGGAAGTGATGATCAAGCTTTGTTTTGAAGGAGGAGATAGATTTAGCCTGGACTAAAGTTGATGGCAAGCTGTTCCATTCTCTTATGGTCTTAGGGAAGAAAGAAAACTGATGATAGTTTGTCTGTGATGGAGGGACTTTGTAGGAGAATTGATGTAGATGTCGACTTGTTCTCCCCATTGGTGTTAAATACTTCTGTTTGTCCACCTCAACTACATCATTACGAATCTTATATAGCATAGACAGTCTATTTTTTCTTCTTCTCAGTTCTAAGGTTTCCCATTTGAGTTCTTGTAGCATTTCAGATACACTTGATGTATTGTGGTATCTGTTTAGGGTGTAGCGTGCTGCTCTTCTTTGGACCATCTCAATTTTCTTGATGTTTACTTGGGTATATGGGTCCCAGACTGTGGATGAGTATTCAACTGTTGGACGAACCAGACTCTTATATGCGACAGATTTCAGGAATGGCGAATTTACTTTAAGATTTCTCTTCAGAAAGCCCAATGTTTGATTTCCTTTGTTTGCAAAATTAGAGATGTGAGTGTTCCAACGAAGATCTGATGTGAGTGTCACTCCAAGGTACTTTGCTGAATATACTGCCTTAAGAATCTTTCCATGCAGTATGTAATTATAGATGAATGGGTTTTGTTTGCGAGTGATCCGTAGAACGTGGCATTTATCTGTATTAAATTCCATGAGCCACTTATTTTCCCACATTTCAAGCTTATACAGGTCACTTTGGAGAGTATTTGCATCATCCTGTGATTGTATAGATAGGTACAGCATTGTATCGTCTGCAAAGAGTCTGACTGTTGAATCTAAGCCTTCAGTCATTTATGTATAGCAAGAACAAACATGGGCCCAAGACTGACCCTTGTAGGACTCCGGAAAGCACTTTTACTTTGCTTGAATGTTCTCCCATTAGAACAACCTGCTGTGAGCGGTTTGTGAGGAACGCTTGGATCCAGTGCTTTGTCTTTCCTCTGATACCATAGTGATCGAGTTTATGGATAAGCCGTTGGTGTCCAACCTTGTCAAAGGCCTTAGAAAAGTCCATAATCATGGCATCAGTTTGGCCACCCCCTGTGTATTGCTTACTAGATCTTGCACCAGTTCAAGCAGTTGGGTTTCACATGACCTTTTTTCTCTGAATCCACATTGCATATGGTATAAGATGTTGTTTTTATATGCATGCTTCATAATACCACTAACACGTACATGTATATGCTCCATTAATTTGCAGGCTATACATGTTAGTGATATTGGTCTGTACTTTGCAGGATCTGACCTTTTCCCTTTCTTGAACACTGGGGTGATAAATGCAGTTTTCCAGTCATCTGGGACCTCTCCAGATTGATATGATCTCTTAAAAAATTCAGTTAGCATTGGTGCTATTTCATTAGATAGTTCCTTTAGGACCTATTTCATTAGATAGTTCCTTTAGGACCCTGGGTCTGATCTGGTCAGGTCTAGATGCTTTGTGGATCTTTAGTTGCTGCAATAGTTTCAAGACCCCTGCTTCTGATATTTCAATCTCAGGCATACTTGGGTGAGGGGAGGTAGGAGGCAACAAGTCAGGTGTCACACAGGTCTCTGATGTAAAGACTGATTGGAACTGTTTGTTCAATATATTAGCTAATTGTTCTGGAGCAGATACCTCTGACCCTTTATCTTTGAGTGAAGTAATCCCCACTGTATCTGTACGGCAGTGCTTTATGAAAGTCCAGAACCTCTTCATGCCTGATTGCGTGTTACTATCATCTTTCATGGGTGTTATGATAGATTCAACATAATTCCAATATACTCGTCTCATCTCACTTTGGATCTCTTTCTTTAAGTCTTTTACTTTTTTAGTAATATTGCTCAAGTCATTTCCACTTGTTCTTGAAGATCTTATTAAGGCATTTCTCTTAACTGGTAGCTTATCCCTTTTACTTAATAGCTTCCTTATCTTGGGTGATATCCATGGTAGGCTCTCCTTTGACTTGCAGATTTTATGGGGGATATGCTTTTTAATTCCCTCATTCAAAGATTCTTTCAGCTTCAACCAGATATTATTTACTGATAAGTTATTGTCAATGTCTAATATCTCTCCAGAAACAGCACACAAATCCTCTGCAAAGCTATCCCATCTCGCTCTTTTATATAGTGGGATCACTCTTGGCTTCTGCTTGTGTCGTATCGGTTTGAGGTCCAGTGTTGCAAAGGGGCAGTCATGGTCAGACACTCCTGGGATTACAGAGATATCCTGAACACTACTGGGATTGTTTGAAATTACTAGATCGAGGATATTTTGGCCTCTAGTAGGTGTCTCAACAAACTGGATTAAGCCTTTGTCATCCAATATATCCCCAAATTGATGGTGAAGAGTTGGGTAATTACAGGCTTTGACTAGGTGATTTTTCCAGTCCCAACCAGGGAAATTAAAGTCGCCGCCCAAGAGAATGTGGTGTTTGTCATTTATCATGGCCAGAGACTTTTCAAGCTCGAGCAAGGATTCTTCGTCACCTTCATGTGGCCTGTAGTAGGCACCTATGTGCAGGGTCTTACTGCCAGATATCCTAAGTTTACAGCACATGATTTCACATTGTTTCCAGTTCATATTCCCTTGTAATTACAAGATCTTTCTTTGCTGCAATCATCACCCCTCCATGTGAGTCTGTTTCCCTGTCTCTTCTCTCCACAACATATGAGTCTGATAACAGGAGTTCTCCAGTATTATGCGCATGAGATAACCTCAAGCATGTTAAGGCATGGTTTGAACATGAAAACGAGGCTACAGCTATTTTGTTGAATAGAGTCGCTTGAATTTCCTCAAATCCTTGAATAATGGTCGTTTTAACTAATCTCAGCGTTTTTAGTCGTCCTAATATAAAATTTTGGTAAAATGTATATCACGTGACCAACCACGTGATCACAAAAAGTTGAAAATTAAACTAAAAACGGGGTGGTGCATTGTATATTTTATTTACCGATTTTGTGTTTATCTGATTACACTTGTGGTTGACTTTAAAGATCAGTTCGGAATGGTTGACCCTGATAGACTGTTAAGGCGAAAATATAGAAAACAGGTCACGTGACCAATTCTTGGAACCAGTTTTCGCCATTTATATCGTCTTCAGTGATAAAAAGTCAACCATTCCGGACACAGTCTCATTTCCCATAACAAGCTTAACATTTCCAACCGAAAATATGAAACAAAACAATAACCTCCGCCACCCCATTTTGATTTCTTTGTTTTATCAGCCTAAAGGTCACGTGACCTTCAAAACACCAAAATACCGATACTTAAATATTAAGACACACGATTACCGTATTATTCCAAAGTTATAGGGTATTTCATACATAAATAACAAAGATAACGAATTTTGAATATTTTATCAGAACTGCTCAAAAACCATGCCTTAACATGCTTGAGACCATGTTTCTGTCCCAATAAATATATCCGGTTTATAATGGGAGATCATCTGAGCAATATCTTGTTTTTTAGCCATAATGCTCTGGCAATTTACAATTAAGACAGTTAGAGCAGATTTTCCTTTCCCATTTACTTGACATTTATATAGTTCTGCACTAGTAGGAGATGACATATGTTTTGGTGAGCCAATAACAGAATTGTCATTATTAGTGAAGTCACTTTGCAGGGTAGAATATTGATTTACATGACTAAGATCAGCAATAGAATCTAGCAAAGAGCTAGAAAAGTTTGGTAGGCCACAGTTATTACATTCCCATATACAAGAGGAGTTGGCTAAGGCTTCATAAACGATAGTGTTTATGTCCATACAGCCTGTGTGATGCCAAATATCACAGAAATCGCACTGCACACCTCTCTGATTTGCCTTGACAGATTTCCCGCATATTCCACAAGGGTATCTAGGTGGTCCTGGATTTAGTTGAACATCTCCACTTAGCAGTAACATAGAGATGATTATCTTGGTCGTCAGTGTCTTGCTTCGGTTTGAATCTCGCACATAAACATCGTTCTTCAACCCACGTGCACGAGCTAAACCGGCTCGAATTGGTTGTCTAGATGAAAAAGTAATGCTAAAAGCATCTCAACTTCCTTTACAAAGGCTTTCCCACGAATGAAGTTAATAAAGCATTAAGCTGTTTACATTTGAGAGATGGCATGGGACTCCAAATTTGAGAGAAATTTCCACCGCGACTTTATCTCAATCTGACCACCATCTTGTTTTTCACTGTGACCCGCAGTTTCCCGGTTGACCCTCCCTCGGGAAATATTATCCATCGAATAAAGAATGCAATCTGATTGGTTAACGGCAAAAAAGCTCGATCGACTTGAAACGAGTAATTTATACAAACAAAACCAGACGATTCTTTGTTAATCATTTTACTTAATTTTATTATGATTACCTGAAGAAATAAAGGAGAGAAATAAATGATTGTCGCGTGCTCGTAAAAACATCTTTGAGCGCGCGCTCAGATTACATCAACAGCACGCTAACTAGATTAAAACTGAAACCTTTTCACTCAAATCACAGGTAATCCTCTCCATGTTTTCCCATTGTAAATTATTTTCAAGAAGTACAGGGAAGTCAAAGCTAGCGTAAACTTATGTCAAAATCCCAGGAAATCTTTGGTTTTTAATTGGTGCTGCTGAGGTTCGATATCCACGAAACTCAACGCAGAATGAATTGCCCACGTGACCGGGAAAATTGATAATATGTGTTACGCAACGGATTATGGGAAGGCCTTCACTCCATGCGCCCGCCCGCCCGCCCGTGCACCAGCAGCGCGCGGAACACGTGGGTTTTCGAGTCCTTAATCGGGTGCTCGATTTTGTTTGGCTATCAGTATAAACGCCGTCCTGGCCTTTACATGCAACCTCCGTTTATGGGAATTTGTGATTTTCTAAATTATCTCAATGATCAGTGTAATGTTTTTGCGGATCTGTGGATTAGCCGGTAGTGGCTTTGATCAGCCCCCATGGTTGATTCAGGTCTCGTTAGAAATTCAGAGAATTCAGAGCTGCCGTATTGCGTAAAATATTTAATTTCCAACTTTAATTTCCGTTAGGCGTTACATCTTGGCGTGCACGCATACGCGAGCTCCGCTCATAGGCTTGCCTATATATATTTTATACAATAACAATATAAACAAGACAACTACAACCATATATAATGCATGGCATCAGCGACAAGAACAACAAATCAGTAAGAATCAAGGAAGACATACCAGTGAGCACTAAAATCTTTGCTGGTACTACATTATCTTCATCGGTTTTGTACCGAACGACGCTGTTCACAGCCACGTCTCCACTGACAATGCGATTGGTTGTAGTCCCACCAATCGCATCCTCTTCTTCAAAATAAAATACGGCGTACCGCTTCCGTCTGAGGCGTCTCCTTACACTCATCTGAAAAGAAGGTGAAAAAAATGTTGTTTATTGCATTATTTTAGTTGAGATTAGACATTATGGCCTTCAACATTAAAAAGTTAAAACCTTTTTGTGCAATCGTGCAAATGCAATTGTTGTCACCCACATCACCCTTTGTATTATATAAACGTTTCCAACACGGGCCCTGGCTTTGTAATCTTTTTAAATACCCGTACCCTCCCTCTGCGTGATTCGTCATCCCCACGTGATCAAACTATTCACTCAGTTCGCTCACATATCCGAGGAAAGCATATGACACGAAGCTCTGGCTACCAATTTATGTCAGCATTCATTTGGATTAATAGTCTATAAGTAGTATTTAGCGAGAGCACTTCGCAAAATATGTTTTGAAAGTGTAGAAGCGGCTAATTATTTAGAAAGAATAGGCACATTAAGGCAACTGAATGACAAAACATGGACATACATGTACGCTAGGACAGCGAGGTGGAGGAAATGACAGAGCAAACTGGTTGGATATTTGGATGATGAAACCGATATTAAAGTGGAATGGAAATACTTTGGTAAGTGCAAATGACCATTTATAGTAATTAAACAAATAAGTGTATCTTGTTGCACTAGGATATCTGTAAAGTGTAAGTCCTTTGTTTTGTTTTTGCTGCTACTTCACGAAATATTGAAAATTTAGCTTTTATTTTTAGGCTGCTTTAAATATCGAATTCTTACTTTCTTGAGTAGTCGAACTTACGAAATCAATACGAAATCGACATTAACAGCAAGTGGTTGAATTTTACAGCTGACGTGTTTTGCTTGATATTTAAAACTAATTAAGTTCGTAAACTTCCCAGGATCCATGCATGCAGTTAATTACCACGTGCGGATATGTTCAAAATAAGTTGAAGTAAGCTTAGTTCAGTTAATTTGAGCAAATTAAGTCAAAATATATGGAATCTTAGCTTATAGTTAGTTATAGAAATACGAACTGTATGACAACTCGGTTTTAAAAATATTCAACTACGCGAAAAATCTCGAAGACATTACAGCGAAGACATTTTCTGCTCAGCCTCAGGTTTATTACGGAATAATTTCCTAGTTTCAAATCTAGTAATTTTGCGATAGCGGTGACTGATATATAATGGTTTTCAGTATCATTTCTCTACCTTTTGATCCAAGGAATGTGAAAAAAATACTGATTAGGATAGCAGAACCTTCAACTCCAGCCTCCAGGCGAACAATGATTTCCAGTTTCGTTAGAAATATCAGGTCGATTAAACATCAGTTTGTAGCACCAAATACATGCATTTCGAAGTGAAGTATGTCTTTAGGAATCGAAGTGAAGGATATGGCAATGAAAACTATCTTATATGATTTGAAAACACATTATAATATTCGCGTCTAAATACGACTTGAAATCACAGGGCTACCGGCGGACTGAAGCTTTGAATATTTCATTATATGCACAAAGACATAAATTTCCATTCTCAGTCTTTTGGTTTTCCGTTTTACCACTACATGCTTGAAGGAATTAACTTTTGGTTCAGCCGGACCTGATAGTTTTTTTTCAACGTTTGAATCTATCTGTGTCAGTATATCGATTCATTATGTACAACTACAAATTAATCCCATTCCCTGCAATTTTCCGACAACTCAGTTGTCAAATTTAATTCAAACTTATAGATATGTACATTTCAATCTTTTGAAGTTAATTGATTTAAATGGAGAAGTTTTCAATAACTTAATTCACGGTATTATCTGTACAGGAATTTACGCGGAGAAGGGCGATGTTTGAGTGCTTTTAGTGCGAAATCATCGGCCGACTTATACAGTTATATTTTGGCAAATGTATGGCCTACATAAAATAATCTGTGAAACTGTTTGTGAATGAAAGTAGATATAATTTATGAACCTCGAAAGTTTAACTGGCTACAGAAACAAAAAAGAGCATGACAAATCTTCTCCCAGATTTCTGGTAGCTTTGCACAAGCTAGATTCTAGAAGCAAACTCGCCGGTATTTCTGAGCCGAACTTCAGGCTTTCCGAGTTGATCGTTATTAGAGACTGTTGCTTAGTTAACCAGTCATTTCGTTCTCTTTGTGGCAATTCCATTTCCCCTCATTTCTTCGCCATTTTGTTTCCTGTATAATTTTCGTGTTCTTTCTTGGCTGCTCACTCAATGGACAGAGAATTCGAATGAAACCGACCATGATTGAATTATTTACATATGTCGAGAAATATATTTTTCTGCTAGTTATACCGGTAAATTATGCTCCAACATGTTAGAAACCAATTTTTATAGCTGCTTCACTAAAGCCTTAAGTAAGCATGTTCATTCATTCAAGTTTGCAATGCCAATGGTTCGTACAATCGTAGTTTTTAAACTTCTTGCATAAATACTAGGTACGTATTACTAAAAATTAGTACAAGGAAATCACACTATTACTGACTTTGTTGAATTAATAGATATTTAGAGAATTTTACATTACAATCGACTTACTTAACTGACTAAGGTTATATAAGCTTATAAGATATATAGATGCATGAATTCGGAAATTGCGATATTTATTTAAGTTAAATGTTATTTTGGTTTTAGCTAGCCCATAATTACAAGTTACATTGCCGACATGAATAATTTATACGTTCACGTACCAGTTTTTTCTTGATTCAACTCTGCTGCTTGATCTGACGTTACTCGCTCAGAATTTCAAAAAGACAAAAGGCAGTACGACCGAAGGCTCGATGAAGGCACGATACCAGGCTCGATGTAGGCACGATCCAAGGCTCGATGAAGGCACGATGCCAGGCTCGATGCAGGCACGATCCAAAATCATTGAAGGCTCGATCTAGGCTCCATGAAGGCACGATAGATGCACGATGAAAGGAATGCAGGGTCGAGCATCGTGCATCGTGCATCAGCCATCGTGCATCGAGCATTTCCGGAAGGCTCGATGCACGATGTATAACGCACGATGTACGTTTTGGTGTTTTTGTTACGCGAGTGATCACCAACACCGTGCGCGATGCCTATTAGATACCTGACATCGTCCACAGGCTTTTACACTGCTATGTGATACAAAGCATAACACCCATTGACTATCGACAGTCTCACGTTTTGATTGGATATTTAAGTGCGCTTTGTGGAAGGCTTAATGGCGCGTATACTATCACTAAGAAATTGTTTTAATGCAAGGTTTTAATGGTTTACTCGATGTTTGTCGATTGTGTGAACCATAGGTAGAACCTTAGTGTGCATGGCTATGATAAAACAGTTGAACTTCTTGGTATGGTTTTTATCGGATTAGAAAGGAGATGCCGGGTAACTCTAATTCTCCGTCGAGCTGTCGGCCAGATATAACGCCTTTTCGTTTTGAAATACAGAGAAAAAGAAGTGCAAAAATATAACTATGGCAAATTCAGTAGCTTCGCCGCTAATCAAATCGCTTCTTGGATATTGTTGTCCTTTATCTCCATCAAAACCGTCTTCGATTTATTTTTAAAAGTTATCGGTACCGGTAACCAGAATTCTCGTAAGCGAACATCTCGCCTTGGCATGACAATTTGCATCCGGTTTTCCTCAATAAAGCTCTTGTATGTGAAGTATTAGTTTAATGTTGCATGATAATCAATACAAAAATACATGATACAGGGTCGTCTTTTTGTTCAGTTTAATAACTAAGGAACGTCAACACATAAAGTATACATATCAAAAGTTAACAAGTGTTTTGTTGTTGGCAGAACTAGTACTAGAATTACTGCTGCAATGCAGTCTTCCATCTCATTTGTGAACGGTCGATTCCTTATTGAGCCTTTTCAGTTTCTTTTCACTTTCTAAAATAACGAGTTAACAATTCTGAAACCAAACCATAGTTTCTACATGTACTTCTGATAAGCATGCATATACCCTTGTGTGCTTGTAAAGTTATTTACCGATAGCTGTGGCTGTAGGTCTGTTAATAGGCATTCCCGCGTGTATGCTCTGTACATGTCCTTTAGCTGTCCTGATGGAAAGTTAACGAACTTGTAGTTTATACCTCTTATTAAGTGCTCGATTGAAAAAATGTCAGATTTCACGCTTTGTTTCCCATTACTTTTACCCAACTCTGGTGCGAGGTGCCTGTATATACTAGTGTCGGCAGGAGCCGTGTAAACTTTGGGACTGCAGCGATCCCAAGCTTTTCCAAAGTCTATCTACATGTTTCTCTGTCGAGCGAGTGCCATCCAGGGCCGGGTTGTTCAAAGCCCGATTAGTGTTAATCCTGGATTAACTCTGCACAGAACCTATTGGTTGTCATGGAAATTAACCCTGGATTAGCACTAATCGGGCTTTGAACAACCCGGCCCAGGACTACATCGTTGGTTTTAATATTATTGTGTAATACCTTAGCCTCGGTATGTAGGTATTCCAGCCCACAAAACAGTCCCCTGAACATCTGTACCCAATCGATGCGTTCGTCGACACTGACTTCGCCTAGGTTGATCTTCTCGCCATCCACGTTATAAAATTGCGTAACTATATCGACCATACTTATCGCTCGAGAATTCCTATTAAAGCACAAACATTGGGATGGTTGAGTTTCCCGAGAATTCAGTTTGCCTCTTAACGATAACGAGGTGTGTGCCGTATTTCGCCAGAGAACAAACTCCGAAGTTACCCGTCCGATTTCTGTGTCCAGTTCTTTAATGTTTTCCATTTTTAAACGTAGCACTTGGTTTTCCTCGGCTTTCTTCAACTGGTTGTAGAAGTAAACCGCATGGCGATGATACCGTTCTGCTTCTTCATCATATTTAGAAGGCAGGATTTCACTTTGGCAGGCTTCTTTGCAGACTTCAGAAAGCTGCTATGGCGGCTGCTCCCTTTCGTCGTTGGTTTCTGTCGTTTTACTACAGTCCAACGCACATGATGACTGAGCCTCTGCCATACAAGTCGAGCGACATCTTCTGATTTTTATTTTTGTTCGCCCCGTCCAACCGTTTCTTTACCTTTCTTTTCCTAGAACTTTTTTTACTCCTGATTAACGCTGAATCCATCTTTCGACCTTCACTCAATGGTTTTTGTCTACCTGGGTAAGTATCTTTTTCCACTGTGAAACCAGTGGTTGGCCCGTGGAAGCAAAAACAAAGGAAATCATCGACCGATAAGTGATCTTTAAATCTGATACACATTTCGTCCTGATTTACATAAACTTTGGCTTCGATTTTCTCGGCCAAAATAAGTCGTATAGCCAAAATAACTCTCTGCATCTAGACGTTTGATAAGTAAGATAAAGATCGGCCGCTCATTCTTTATCTATTACTTATATGACTTTTAACCTGAGGGTCATGGGTTCTTTCATTCCCATTTTCACTTGTCAAAATTTGTTGTACTTCACTACTTCATGTAATCAGTGGAATATACAATTATTTTTCTGAATTTAAGACTTCAATGAGCTTGCATTGTTTTCATTTTTGTTAGGCCTCTTACAGTGATTTTTCTTGACTTGATTTCTTGTCGAAGTTGACAGTCATTTTGTCATAGTCATGGGCAACACGTATTTCATTGCTGCCATCATCCATTTCTGTACTAGTTGAACTACTTGCACCAGTGGAAGAACTCGACTGCATCCGTTTTTTTCTTGACTCAATAATTCCAGACGCCCAGTATGCATCATTTTGTTTTTGGTATTTTGGCTTCTCGCGTTCACAGTGATTAAGTGCTCCCTGTCTTTCTTCTAGTTGTAGCACATTTGTTCGACTTTTGGAAGAATATTCTCTTGACATCATCATTTTTTTCCCACTCCCTGTCCTGTAAAGTGCTTAAAACATAATTTGGAATCTCTTACAAACACAGGGACATGGTAAACCAGAGCATGCATGTCGGGAGTTACCCGATCATTTGAATACACAATTCTAATTTCAGTAAGTGAGCAAAACAAATCAGTAAATGCCCTTCCTTTCTGGAAGATTTCAAGAAAGGTATTCATGTTGCTATTAGATTCAGTGTTCATTAATTTATAAAGGGCCACAAAATTCTTCCATATCTGTACAACTGTGTCTTTTGATTCTAGAAAAAGGATGTCATTTCTTTCAAGTTCATTAGGCAGCAAAGTCATTAGCTTTTTATTTCAGAACCAGTCAGACTTGTCCAGCCATATGCACCATTTCCTTTGCCATCGGCATTGTTTTTCTCCCACATTGTGAATGTGATTCCCAGACCATTGATTGTATCAATAATTTTTTTCAAATAAATCCCTTTCTCAGCTGTCCTTGTTTTCCCTGGATGAGCTCCATTATCCCTTTGCATGACTTCTGTAACCAAGTTTTCAGTGAGCCTATCCGTAATTCTCATCATTAAATGAAGCTCGTCTAAAACCACATGGTCTAGCTCAATATCAAAGAGGGGCTTAGGTTTGCAGGATCTTTGATTTCTTGCAGTGTTCTCTTTATTTCACCTGAGCTGTAGTAATTAAGATCCTTTGTCATGTCCCATCTTTGAAGCTTGTGTATTTGTACCACAGACATGAATAGGTTGATGTTGCATCACTCAGGCCCATTGTCATCAGTAGAAACTTATAGTCTCCCCCTAAAAAAAAATTGACTTTGATTTCGTTTTGGTCCACCTCTATTTTTCCATTTGTTATCACAGTATTTATATCATTAATGAGATCTTTAAATCATAAAATTAGTTGTTCTTGACATCTTGGCTCCATCACCACTATTGTTTTCTTGAAAGGGCTTGAATGGGAAGGATGATCAGGATTGGATATAAGATAGTCTTTAACATGATCCCTGATGGTATCAGCAAAGGAAAGTTGGGAACCTGGATATTGGCCAGGGACTCTAACAGTGTGGCATAGTTTGTTAAGATCATCTCCCTTCTGCTTAATCAAATAGGACCTAGGTAAATCATATATCATAGTTAACTCGTGATATAATTCATCACCAACACATAATTTATCAAGAAGAAACAAAATTTGTTCCAAGGTGTCCTGATCCTCTTGAGTTAGTTTAGCATGGCAATTGCCCCTTCCTTTTCATAATCAAAAGTAATCCCTCTGCCTGTATCAGCTTCTTTGGTCTTGATGCATGACAACTGCAAGCCATGACTCTCCAAAAACCTTTAGTTCCTTTAGTCTCCTTGATTTCTGTCTCTTAGCAAGCTGGCTTATTTTTCTGCCACAATTAGGGAGAATAAAATGTGCCTCTAGTTCTGTTATTTTCTGAATGTAATCAGATACTTCTTTATTCAAGCTTTCTATTTCTGTATCCTTCCTTGCTAAAGCTTCAGCCATTTCATTTTCTGCGCCACTCCTCCACAGCTGAATTAGCTTCACGAAGATTATATTCCACCTCCCCAACAGACACTAAATCATTGACTAAAATGCTCAGTTTGAAAATTCTGTTATTGAGTTCTTCTAATTTCTTACCACCAGTAACTGTTATATATTTAAAAGCAACAGAACCCACCTCCGTCGTAGCCTCCTCTGAATACGAAATCCAGTCTCTCTGCTTATTTGAAACCATCTTCTTGGTATCCAACTATTTAACAAGTCCAGGTAATCTAGTGAATTATCATGGTCATCAGCCATGACCATGTTATGCCATATTTGTAACAGGGGATAGGGGATCTCCAAAGCAAAAGCAATTTGAAACTTATCAACATTTTGCTGCTGTATTCACAACATTTATTTTGTGATCCAGCTTCTGCTTTTCAAGTGTACTCATGTAAAAATACATTTTTGTAGAGGAAAACTTTCAACTTACAGCTACACACGAGAATGAACTGAGATTAAGAGCCAACGGTACAGCTAATCTGTAATCAGCTGTATCCGCCCCATAGAAGGCCAGGTTTTCAGTTCAAAGATGGCGGCCAGAAAACAGAGAACATGGGAGGGAAAGCCTTACTTTCGGCAAAAAGTGCCTCAAAACGTTTTTTATTTCGCTCAAATCTGAAAGAGAAGCTGGACTTGGATTTGTGCTGGTTCTAAAAATATTTGGCGTAATTTTGGGGCGCTGATCAAGGCCGATTTGTGTTGCATTTTGAAACCTAAGTGTTTTAAGATGTCGGCACGCTGGAATCGATCAGTACGAAGTTTGCAGCAATGAACAGAAGGTAAGCTACTGACAGCTTTTTGAGAAAAATAGAGGACTCAAATAGCCGTATTGGTGGCATCACGTAGGAGTATTTGGCGGTTTGGAAGTTTACTTTTAATATATTGAAGCTAGTGTAAAACGTTTTACAGTAGTTTCTGTTTTTATTTGGAGGTTGGCAAGTGTTGGGCGAACTACTTCAGTACCAAAATTTGAACTTTATGTTCTTTCCCCAATACATTTTACTGTAATACCAGCGGCCATTTTTAAAGGGCCAGCAAATTACCGTCCGCCATTTTGTCGTAAATTTCTGGTAATGGTTTCTCTGAAAACAGAAAGATGACAAAAATAACCAAAGAAGTATAGCAAATTTTTAATGTGTATGGTTGTTTAGTAACTGCCTTGCTAGTCCAATAGATATACGGTTGCCAATTTTATGTCAGTTATTGATTTAAGAGGATATATTTATGAAACTACTGGGTGCTAAAAACTAACGAACTGAAAACTGGGTTTTGTGCCGAGCTAAAATGTGGTTTAGAAAATATTATTTTTCAAAGATTACATGGCAATTGAAGGGGTCTGTGCAAGAACAGTATAAGTGACTTTTGATCAAGTCCTAAATTCTCCCTTAGAAAGCAAAGAATATAAAGGATAATTTGGAATTTGATCAATAGTCACTAATGTCTTACTGTTCTTGCACGGAACCCTTCAATTAGAAAAATCCCCTCTGTACAAGAGCAAAATGAATAATAAGTGATAGACTGCAACAGAAGACTGTACCCTCAATACTTCGCACTATGGCCCATGCTGTCATGTCTTCCATCTCCCCATACAGTGAGTGACTTTCCAAGGGCTTTTACTCTCTCTAACATTTTGCTGTGGTACTTCTTCCAGTGTATAAGGATTGTGGGAAATAACTTTGCCTAAATAAGATAATCATTATGACATTTCTAATCAATAACAGGGTATCATTTTACAGTGATTATTTTTGTCTCAGATCATATAAATTTATCTCCAATCTATTGTCTGTTTCAGATGTTACATTTTTTTGCTACAGGTATTTGGAAAAAAAATGATCACAAATTAGTAATCCTGTCAGAGGGGATGATTTTCATGTATGACATTCATTTATACCTGCTGGCATTAAAGTGCTACTATGACGAAAATTTTGTATTTTCTTTTCGCTGTTTCTTATCGTAATTCGAAAATATAGGTCTTCGAATATACTTCTGGCCAAAAATTTGATCACAATATATTAATGCAACATAAATATAGACCTCTAAAAACGTCAAATTTACGTCCGCCATTACTGTGAACTCATTTAGTGAGCCCGCGTTTTTTTTGAGAGAGCGGTATTCTCTGACGTCATCCAATCAACCCTGGCTAGCTGCAGTCAATTCTGCTCTTACAACGCACTGCAAAATGGCTTCGTGTTTGGATTCTTCCTCCAGCTCTTCTTCTTCTGAAAATGACCAGGAAACCCTCTCAGATTCTTCTGAACTTAGTAATGAAGTGTATCTTCCATATGACGAAGATCTCGAGCCTCTGGCAACGGAGCAAGAGGCCGCCGATTATGTTGCTGAAGTTGCCCGCGAAGAACAGGAGGAAGCAGAGTATCGGAGGAGATTTACTGGGGAAACTAGTCTTAACGTTTGGTATGTAACAATCATTTGACTATATGTTACTTGCCAAGAGTGCCAACATGTTTTCGATAGTTTTGTGTATTTCTTTACCTAAGGCCCAGCTTTCTAAGTACGAGTTTCAGTTTGGCTATAGCTACAGCATCTCACACCTAACATGCAGATATTAATAAACTTACTTAGACTTGAGCTCGAGTCGTGTAAAAAAAAGTAAGACCCAGACAAAGATCCAAAGTCAGTTCAGAGTTGAGCACGAGCTATTTATCCGCAATTCTCGATCCAAAATGAGCTTGCGGGAAACGGTGATAAACGTAAGTTGTAACTACGACTTTTAGCAGAATTTTCAAAGTGAATTGTTCATTAGTCTTAGATAAGAAGTAATGGTTACCTACCTGTACCATTAATGTGAGTGAATATCAGATTGTGAAAGAGCTTTTTACGTTTTCTCAAATAATTATTTCCCTCATAGTCTTGGACTCTGCTTGTGCCTTGACTGTAATCTTACATATGATAATAATATGTATAATTTTTCATGCTAGGTGCAAATGCTCCAACTGTTCAACCGAGCTTGTTACCAAACCTGAAGAATGTATCTGCTGCATAGAGATTGATAGATGTAGTGAGACTATGGAGGCACTGGACAAAGAGAATGAATGTATAACGTTGCACCCAGGATTCAGGGATGTTTGCCTCAATAGATGGGTGCTTGAGATCGCTGCCTTAGGGCTAAAAACAAAAGCTGGCAAAAGTTACAAAACTTTGTTTGTGCAAGGTCTCAAGTCTGAATCAGAGTAAGTTCTTTAAATATAATTTTAGAATCAGTGTGCTTACCCTTAGTATGTTTAAACTTTATGGCTATATAAAGTTACAAGTACTAGTGCCACTAGAAAAGTCTAACTATTTACGCAGTTTGCATGTTTGAAAGGCTGTACAACTAATAAACATAGGCACAGTTGCCCAAATAATGAATAGCCATTAACTCATTACTACTATTCAGTGGATCCTTTATCTGGCACAATTCTTTAAACAACTGAGGCCTGGATATGATACAAAATTAGTTAAAACACATTTTGTTTCTAGGTTCCTACGATCGGTATCATATCGACAGCTTGTTCGTCTGGTGTGGGATAATGTTGGCCATTCTAAGCGTTTTCCTCTGCCATGCTGTACATATAATGCCATCAGAGCTGAATTCCCTAGTCAGGATGGAATATACCATGGATTTGAGGATGACGAAGAGGTTGCAGATGTTGAAGGATGAAGCTAACTAAATAGGTGGGAAACACAGGGGTTGGGGGACTCCCTATATTGAAGTGGTAGAGCTGATCATTGTTCCTTTAGGGGTGAACATTCTCACCTGTTTAGGGTTTAATTTTGTTGATTTCCAGTATGCCTGCTAAATGTTTGTATTTTTTTGGGCTATTTAATACCTTATTTAGGCTAATATTCTTATACTTTCAGGGTTAATTTAGAAAACTCTTCCCAATAGGCCATTCGCAGCTAACAGTCACGTGCTGATATAATAGTTTGTTAACAAATGAATTGATCATTGCTGGAGAGCAAGCTACATGTATCTTTAAAAATGCAGTTTTAGAAAGATTGACAATTGATTGGAGGTGAAAAATTGCATTTACAAACAGGTTTTGCTAAAAGCAAAACCGATCTCCCCGGTCCCTACCACGTTCATAGCCGAGTCCCCTCTCCCCGGTGGGACCCTTGAAGACTCCTCTGCTGTTCATTTAGTAGACACTAGAGGACAGTTATGCACTTGTATACCTTTAGGGGGTACCTATTGAAATAGTAATGAATCTTGCACTTCTTGCATACCACAATACACACTGAAATAATAATAATTAGAATAACCACAGTAGATGAAGTTTAGAAAAATAACTTTATGAAAATAAGCCTTTGAAACAATGAGTAGATGATGCCTATGGCCTTTCTTGATCAATTCCTCACTTTTTTTCTCAATTTTCTTTCACTTATGTATTTTTTAGACTGTATGAAATTTGTTGTAAAAGTAGTCTCGTTATAAGCTAGAATAACAGTAACACTACATGTATATACAATATAACGCTTTTCATAAAATTCACAAGTACTTCACACTTGTGCCTTGAACTTTCCACACATAAATTAATTAATAAATATATTTGAATATTAACACATCCAAAAGGTACTTCTTCCACTAAAAATACAAGAGTGCACATGCCTAACCTCTGGTTAACAGAAATATGGTTACCGGCAAGCATGAAAATTTAAGCTAGTCTACTATATGTAAGAGTTAAATACCAAGAACCGAGGCATTTAACTGACTTATTTTATTGTTATTCAATAACCTAACATTGCAGTGAATTTCACTATAAAGACCTGATTAGGTATTCAAGAGCCTTTATATAGCTCATTAGATATTCAAGGTCTATACATCATTTAAAGACCTCCATGATGAAAATCCCTTGAATATCTAATGAGCAATATATTGAAATTAGTGAAATAAAGGTTATCGAATAAAAACAGAAAATGAAATAAATAAGTATATTGCACTGGAAGAAGCTGTTAATTTTTTTTTTATATATATGTTGTCAAATCATCTACGGAGTGACACCTGTACATTGTATAAGCCACACTTTTTCAGCCAAAGTTTCGTTCAAGATCGGGGTGTGGCTTATCTACGGGAACAGCTAGAAAAGGTACCACAATTTTGGCAGCATAAATCAGTATTTCTTCTAGAACCCTATATGGGTACTAGTAAATGCTACAATGTTTACAGTATACCAGATAAAATATTTTCTTCATACAAAGTCATGTGTATGTCAGGTTGTTGGTTTGTTTTTGCTTGTAACATAATTCAAATAAATATAAATAAATATTGATACATCAACTATCAAAGCACATTGTTGTCTGTTTGGCATTGCCCTCTTTTGTGTCCTTTCCTTGGGTTACCACATGTCTTGCAAGTCGGTGCTCTTCTTGGTCTATTTGTTGAAGTTGTAGCATTAGGTGTATCACCTTGCATCAGTCCTTGAAGTTCAGCATCTAAAAGACATCCAATTATCGAAACTCAATGTCATATTGGTTTCATTTTTTGGTTTGAATAATAGACATTAGTTTCATAGATACATGTACATAGATTTGTTTGGTTTGTATTTTCTTTAAAAAACGTCCAACCGTGCGTCAACCAAAAATCACTCCAGTTTGTTGGCAACTTCTTCAGTTATCCCAAGTAAAACACTTAGTAAATGGTGGACTAGCAGTACATGAGTAGACACACAGTATATGGTTTTCAAAATGTACTCCAACACCTTACCTGTACATGTTGGAGGGCAAATTACTGTTTCCTTCTCTTTCCTTGACTGGTGCTTCTGGATGGCTTCCTCTTTTGATTCTTTCTCTAGCATGGAATGCATGGGATCTGGAACCTCTATATCTAACTCCTCTTTTAACTTCTTAAGGTCTTGTCGTGATGTTGTCATCATGGTTTGGAATATTTCAGCAACATATTCTAAAAATAGAGTACTTAGATTAAGAAATTTAGCATATTAATCAACTAACTCTAGTTGATTATATACAATGTTTTTATCTTCCATTCTGAAGCTAGTGAGCCATGTTTTAAATAATAATTTATTATAATACAAGTTCTATGTTCATTACCATAGGTTGGAGGTACTCTTGCTTCCCTTACTGTTGCTTCTCCGTGCTTATATTTCGGATAAGACACAGATAGTCTTGGCTTCCCATTGTGGTCCACTTTATTTTCTCTTTGAAGGTTGTAATTGAAGTGCAGGGCAGATAGTATTGTCCTAAGAAACATTTTATCAAAATACACGACATTGAACATTAATCAATACATTTGTATTGGTGGTGAAATGGAATAATAATTTTTATTTGTGTTTAAAAAAATTGTAAAACCACTAAGTACAAAGACAACTATGAAAACACAGTTAAATTAATGATGATGACTGATGAAAAAAAAATTGTTTTCATACATGTGAGTTTTTTTTATATAATTTATGTACCTGCAAAGCATACCCAAGTAGGAGAAAGCTAGCATTTTAGGTGCAAATTGGTTGATAACCGAATGATATCCCTCGAGGCAACTGGTTTGGCCAACAGATGATGCTTTCTTGATTGCTTTCTTTAAATGGATCTTGTTTAGTGCATCACAGAGTTTTTCATATGCATCTGACCCTAAATACATGGAACAAGAAAACAAAACATTGAATGAGATCTGTTTTCAGTGACATTCCACACCTATTTTGTATTACCCTTTCTGCCTTCCTTCCAGTTAAGGTTAATAGTTGTGCACATTATTGTACTTTAATGACCAAGTTTGCTTTCCTTAAATCAGTATGAATGTGTTTCATCCCCATTCATCTTGTGAGCACGTTAGCATACCTTTAGTCATCCAAACTTTTGGCTTGGTGATTGCACCATGCGTACATGCATTGAACAATCTGTTGGGCAAATTATCATGCCTGTTGAGCACATGTGACAGGAAGGCTTGGAACTTGGCCAGTTTCACTTCCCCTAATCGTTCCTGTGTTGATGTCACTGACCAGTAAAAGTGGCGAACACAAGCTTTCCTCCAACGGCCAATTACTTCACAGTCTGTTTCCTTGCTGAGTTTCAGGAGGATCTTTGTGATTTCTAGATAAAAAATATATGTTGTTTTAGAAATACATTGTAGCATTTAGTACATACAACCCAAATAATCAATTACCTAAGTTAGTTACATGTTTTGTGGGCTTCTAATAGTATCTATTTTGCATCATTAGGTCATGTCAAATATTTCTTTTAAAGCCTACCATAGGTAGGTAATTTTGTTTATCACAGAAGTATTATAATTTCTGTCATTCAAATTACTCACTTTTTCCAATATGCCAGAGATCAAAGAAATGATCTATGGAGGCCTTCCCCATCTGCCTACACAGTTTTGGACATTCTTCTCTCATCCACTTAGCAATAGAGGAATGCCTATCAGAAACGAATGTCTTTATTATCATTCCTGTTGTCAAGAGGAAAGCAAATGCCCTTTTGTGTCCAAGGAATTCCATAGCCGAACTGTTACCTGCCTCATTGACCTGTGAAACAATTATTGTAAACAAAAATTAATTAAATGAGAATATAATAAGAATTAATTTATTAGGACATCCTATTTTCTTGTTTATCAGTGATATTCAGATTAGTGGATTTGCAATAGTCCATGGCAAGTTTCTACTAATACCCTATAAATTATATCAATGTGTGTGACTTGCCTGAACAAGGACTATGTGTATTATCAAGCCAACAGTACAGCAGAAGATGGTATAGGTTCCATATTTGGCACTGTGCCCCATACTGTCATGCCTGCCATCACCTGCCAGAACCACCACCTTTCCTTTCAGGGACTCCAAGATCTTGGCCTGATAGGTTTTCCAGAAGGATGCAATGGTTGGGATGAGGAGATGCCTCTGGTGGTAGTAATATGTTGGCTCATGGTAGACTAACATCCCCATGTGCCGGAAGACCAACAACACTTTCTTGACGGAAGCACCAGCACAGAGAAGGGCAAAACTAAGAAGCAGGTTTCCAGCAGGGAACTTGCCAAACAAGTGGGGCTGACTTTTCCATGTGTAGGTCTCCTTGCATTTTGGGCATGATGAGTCAATGGTTAGGAGAGTTCCTGACTGGGATACACTGACTTTGGGGTTGGGATACAGGCAAAGGTGGCAATATTGAAACAGGAGCAACAGCTTTGAAAGGAACACAATTCCCTTTGGCTCTTCACGAACATCTTTCCCCTTGATGTCCAACCTAATTTGAATAAATTGTATATAGACTTATTTTTTTAAAGAAATATAGGGAGTATAGCCACCCCCTCTCCCCCCATCACTAATCAATTGTCTGACAGCACTTAGGAACTGATCATTTGTTATGTCCCAAAAAATCCAGTGTATTAAAATTGTACCCCCACTTAATTTTCAAAGAAAAAATATACCCCCTCACCCCTACAATCACAGTTTTAAAAATGTACTCCCCCTTCCACCTTGGAATAGTCTCATTGCCCAACTTGTTCACATAATTTATCATCTGAATTCATTCATTTCATAAGTTCATAAGTTAAGATCCTGGGAATGAGGTTGATGAATTTCCTGCAGAAATCACACACAACCCAAACACTCACTTCTGCAAATTAACCTGAGTACAGACAGACAGATGTTTTTTTCACAGTGAGTATCAGGTCTATTTTGGGGGGGGGGGGATGGGAAGAAGGGAAATCGAAAGGAGAGCCTGATACTTGGGTTATCTGCAAATAGGGAAATACTACCTTGGGGGCACCATGTTACAGGTTATTCAGACAATCAGACTGTTTTGATGCTTTCAGTTTCTTTTCTTTCTTTTTGTGTGTGGTAAATACACTGTTGAAAATCACAATTAACCAATTAAACTTTTAAAAATGTACCCCCACTTTCAAATGATTGAAGTTGTTAAACTTTTTAAACAACTCTGTACTTATTTCATAAATACAATATAAAGTTTACCTGGGGTTTACATTTCCTTTGCTATCATCATCCTCTCCCATTGTCTGGTATATGTCCTCCAGTTCTTGGGGGTTCCAGGTTGGGTCCTCCTCATCGCTCTTTTCCTCACTATCTTCCTCACCGGGCCCTTCCATTGGATCATCCGTAACCGGCTGTTCACATTCTGGGCTGCTATCTGTTTGAGTAGCTGAAATAATAACAATTGGCATCAAATTAATAACAATAAAACAATCATTATTTGGCAGGGTTATTTTAAATGAAACAAGTGCGATATATGTAAATATATGCAGGTATATTATATGCATGCAAATGATTTGATATAATCATTGTTTCTCCTAGCCTATACTGTATATAATTACCTGAAGTTACAGTGCTCGTATTTTTAAATTCATCAAATGTGCGGACCCACTGCTCCTGGTTTTTTATTAGGCGATTCTGGAGTTTTGTTGTCCTCGTTCTCAGTTCTGTATTTTCCTTTTTCAGGCCTTGGCATCTTCTGCAATCCACACTTTGTGAGATACTTTCCTAAGTGAAAAAATTGTGATAACAATTTGGACAAACATAAAATTATTTAATATTTGTATTTCTGCTCAAATAATACTTTTGTATAAGCACTCTAGGCTTTTTACAGAAACAGATTATAGTGAGCCAGTAATAATGATTGTTAGTTTTATTTACCCCAAAATTACTTGAGGATTCTTCGAGAAGAGCTTCAGTAGATTCCATGTATAGTGGTACTTGGATTTGGCTTGAGGAGTCTGACATATTTAGGACAGCGGACTCTGCTGCATGTACCTGAATCGAGTGGGCATGAAACGATTTTAATACAGAATTTTAAATAAATAATTATGCTATACAGTTACTTGAAATCTGTGTTCACGTGTGTACTTACCATACATGTTGCAATATTAGCTGTTGGCTCGTCTCCCCTTGCTGGCATCACACCTAACTCCTGTGACACTAGGACCTCCTCTACCCTATCCAACAGTAAAGTATCATCTACTGTAGGTAACCCCTCTGTCTGTACTTGAGAATCACCTACAGCTGGTAAATATGGGACTTCTAGTGGTAACTCCCCTGGCACAAGTGGATCCTCGGCTTGGCCAGGACTTGATAGTTGTACACTTTGGCAATGGGTCTTGTTTGGAGTTAGCAATTCATTTATCCTCTAGAAAAATTATGAGAAATACAAAATTAATATATTATAATATATTTCTATAAAACACAAAACCGAGAACGTTTTTGCAGTTGTTATTTAAAGTCATACGTGATCTTGATTTTTGGCAACTGGGTTTATCAATTTGTTTAAATCAAATTTCCAAATGGAAAGCATAAAAATATTTATCAACGATCTACGAAGAAAAATAACTATCAGATAACCAAAAATGATAATAGATCGCGAGTACGAGTGAAGAAACAAGAGATCGTGACCCGAGGTATGAATACTAATTCATGAAAACAGTCTCTGCATGTGTGAAAGCAACGCAACGCAACGCGCGATCAACTCCAAATAGGCTATGTTTTTTAAAGAAAGTGAAAGCTTGTAAGCTAGTCCTAATCGTACAAACTATAACTGCAAAGTATTGATTAAATCAAACTTTTTGATTAGGAATATGCACATGGTAATGCGTGCATTAGTTTCACTTACGTGCACGTCTCACTTACCTTGCGTCGAGCCCGTCCCGCCCTTTCGTTAGGCACTGCACTCGAACTTGTAGCTTTTCTCCAAATCGTCGGGAGAGATCCAGCCTCAAGGCGACGCATATGAGCTCCTTCAGCTGGCATAACAATAGCTCTTGTAAAGCAAACCTCCGAGAAATGATCGGAACAAATAATAAATCGTCCTTTAGGATCAAAATTCGCACGGTGTGTACACACGAATTTTTTCCATTTCGCCCGCTCTCGCTTTTCAATGGGCCTGTTGTGCAGTGAAATTCTAGCTGCTGGATTCGACTTGTTGCCGCATCCCTGCACAACACAGCGACTAGCAGGCATACCTTCAAGATTTTTTTCTTGCTACATGTACGAGTGAGCTCTGGCTGCGTTTGACACTTTGGCATACGAGAGTAGCCACGATGTTTTGATCTGGGTTGATTGGATGACATCACATCCGGCCTCGACGTTCTCGACCCAGTATGCGCGGCCATTTGAGTTCCGAGCAATGGCGGCCGATCAGAACTGGAATGAATCGCTAAAATAATCGGACTTTCCGTTCGAATTTCTACTTAAGATTTTCCATGATTGTTATTTAATAGTTTATCTTTCATAATCTGTAAAAAAAACAGATTGTTTAATTTTCGTCATAGTATCACTTTAAAGAGTAAACAATAAATAAGATTTACAAGATGATCACTTTTTTGCCCAAAAAAATATTTTCTGCTGTCATTCTACTCCCCGTAGCTCATATGATTTCAGCAATAGTGCAAGTTACACCTTGAAACAATCGTCTGATGATAAGGAATCATTTGCGCCTGCTAAAATTGTGATCACACCCTCTTGTAAAAATATCGTGAATTTCGTCTTCGATTTCACTTGTCAATTACATGAAATCAACACTACTTGTTAGTAGCACAATGTGGCGCTCGCAATTAGGCTTTAGCATATTCTACTCGAAAAAAAGGCTATTCTGCTCGAAATAATTGCCTGGAAAAAAAAGACTATTATGCTCGAAATTATGCTCCAAAAGTACTATTATGCTCGAATTTATGCTTCTGAAAAATTTGGGACAGTTGCAGTCTTATCTTGTACAAGCCGATTATTCCATTTTTTTCATGGATTAGTACTAATTTTACGTTTACAAGCTATAGATAGGACTTTTTCGGAGCCTGCAATAAAGTTAAGATAAGTTAAAGCATTGGTAACCAACTGTCTTTCTTGTCCTTCTTCGTCTGGTCATGGACAATCGGACTTCTGTTTGTTCTGCCGCCATCTTTCTTTTGCTCGTACCCAGCTCCCTCTCGTCTCCACTTTTTCTCGTTCCCAGGCCCCAGAATATGCGAAATGGCCTATTCTGCCCGGATTCTGCCCCAATTACGTTTTCTGCTCCTGACGCCCTATTATGCTCGAAATTCTGCCGGCAGAATGTGCTAAAGCCTACTCGCAATGCATATTGTAATCGCACAACAAGTATAAAAAACATGGTACAATTTCAAAATACATTTACATATTATGTTGTCCGGGCCCTTTTTGCCTCACGCGGCCCATATTATGGGAGTTCTTATAAAAGCATGATCAAGCAGTAAACTGCGTTTATGTTATGTAACCACATTATAATTTATTAATAATAAATAGTCTCTGTTGCTGAAAAGTCAAATAAGATTCTAGGTTTTCTTAGGAGAAATACGTATGCCAACCTCCCATATCATTGAGTTATACCATTTACTTATAATTGATTTGTTCCCTTGCATTATAGTTAGTTTGTGTGACTTACATGTAATACTAATGGAATGAGCAGGGTTCAAAATTAATGGTCTGGTTGTCCTGGACAACGAAAGTTATTCTTAGGCAACCAAATCCCTACTGAGTGGTTTCCCCATTTTCACAGAACTAGTATCCCGAAATGTCTTGAAAATGTAAATAATGTTAAACACCAAAAGGAGAAGACATGATAAATAAATTCAAAGATTTGTAAGAGCTACTCTTTTCTTTGGAATCTCACTGTAGTATATAGCCGTCAACTCTGGTTAGAGCAGATCTCCAGTGCTTGTTTACAGTGGTACATGTATATCCAAACATGGGTGGTTTTGTTTGTTTGTTTAGTGCTGAACAGGGGCAAGGGCAACCTAAATATTCTTGGGGCAACTAAACCATGATTGATTAATTTCGAACCCTGATGAGTTTAGTGCTGTGTCACAAAGTTTATCCTTGCATCTTGTTGTAATTCTGTATAACTCAACTACCGGTATAAGAATAGACTACATGTAAGGTTAACTTACTCCCTTTGTCATACTGGTTTGAATACATTTGTACTGCTAAAGACAGGCCTCGAACTAAAAAAAATCTTAGTCACATTTGTACCAAATACAATCTAGTTGCAAATTCAGCAAATTACTCTAAAAAATTGTGAGTTTAAGTTTTAGTCAAAAGGCCCAATATTTAGTTGCATTTGCCACTGATACAGTTGCAATTTCGAGCCCCTTGAGATCTTGTTTTTTTTTTATAAATCATTGTAATACATGTACATGTAGCTGTGTAAATTTGACAGAAACACTTTAATATTGTTACTCCTTTCTTTCAGGCTAGTACAGACTATAAATTTAATGTAAGTAGAACTTGCACTTTCAGAGACTATTCTTCTAATCCTGTTGCACGTTTGTGTAATTTTATTCCATAAAATCTCAAGATTTGACCCTTTATAATCACTTCATTCAGAAAATTATGTTTTCCATATATACTCATCACTATTACACTCTACCTTTGATCCTAGCCACAACCAATTCCACTAAATGCTGTACAGTTCCTCTGACATCATGCCTGTTTTCTTTCATCAGTTGCCCTACATGTATTTCCTTTTGGCCTGGTTGCTCCACACTCATTTTAGTACTGTTGTTTTTCATCAGTTATTGTTTATGCTTCAGTTGTAATCTACATACTGTACATGTATATGAACAGTACATTGTAGTTCAAATTTAATCTCAGTTATTTTTTTTAAACTAGGGAATTTTTTGAATTCACTGTACACCCGAGTTGGAAACTTCCATCTGCTATTACTTGCCAGATTATACTGGGTTTGTGTCCTCAATTCCTGTCAAATTTTATTGAAATTCCAAGCTAGTAGCAGGTTTTACTGCAAATTTGGACTAGATTGTGGGGGACTGGTTACATGTATTTGTAGCACCATCATAATATACATTTTCATAAAAATATAGTTTACATTGATCACTTCTGTGGCACAGTGGTTAAGGGTGGGGGGGGAGGGGGGAGGGGGGGGGAGGATTTATTCCAATATTTGGCTGGTAGGGATGATAGTCATATTTTTGGGGGGTTGAAATCAGAGATTTAGTATTTTTTAGGGGTTGTCCAAGCGAAATCCATTTTTTTAAAGAGCTGATATCTTTTTATAGGGTATATAAAAAACAAAGCTAATCAAAGGTACAGATCTTTTGATTGCATTTCTTTGGTATTTCTTAGGGTGATTTTTAGACCATGAGGTATACTTTAGGGTGGTATTTTTAGGGTATTTTCCTAGGTTTTCCGACAGTCGTCCATACCCTTTTACCTTGAAGAACAGAACCCCTGGTGGGGGAGAGGGGAGGATGGATTTATTTTAAGTTCCAGAAAAATTCCCGTCCCAAAATTGTTTTAACTGAGATGCAGTTTGAACTACATGATTGTATACTTGTACATGTAAGTTTAATTTTGACTGGACTTTAATATGGTCCTTCTATTTCCCCCAAAAGGTTGTAAAATGAGAATAAATGCTGCCATGTTTAAAATCATTTCTAATTAAATCATTTTGAAAATTTGTACCGTAGCCAAGCATCTGTTTTTAAGGGCAGAACACATGCTCACTAATTATGCTAGATCATATCATGTATTTACAGATAAAAATTTCATTTCCAGAGGCATTGACAATGGGCTTTTTGCAGGTACGCAACCATGTGGTCATACTGGGTGGCAAAAAATACCAGTAATTCATATATTTAAAGGCACTTGTACAAGATCGGTATTGTTATTAGCAACCCTGTTTGTAAATGCTATTTTCCACTTCCAATCGATTGTCAACCTTTCTAAAAGTGTTTTAAAGTTTATTTGCCATCCAATAGAGCCTTTCCCATGGAATCACGAGCACAATTAATTTGCTATTGAAGTGATGCATACATAATGTACAAAATGTATCAGCACATGACTGTTTTCCTGCAAAATACCTATTCTTTTAATTTAGGTCGCAAAAAAAGTATTTGAGTCAAGTTTGACCTGATCTGTGGTAGCGAGACCAAAAACTCTTTATCTGATTCTCTTTCAGCACTTGTTCTGCTCCAAGTTGTTGTGACATCACCTCTTGACACATGACAGCTGTGTAGCGTTTGTTCCTGTCATCCTTGCCATGGAGGTAGCAGGTAATCAAAACTTGTTTCTGCTGTTCAGAAAATCTCTTGTTAGTTCTTGCTGCACGTTTGCTCTTTGGTGCACTTCCCGGTACTGACTTCAACCAGTCTTGTATCTCACATTTTTCTTCAGGTGTTTCAGATTTGTTCGTTTTGGCCTTATGCTTAGAGGAAATTGATGAGATTATATTGCTTTAACTTTTTTCATTCTCAGAAGAGTGTGTTTCTTTGATGCAAAAACTCATTTCCTTGTTTTAAAAACGTTTTTCCACAGTTTTTGCAGGAATTTGAAAATACATGCCGAGCATCATGGTTTGAGGGTGTGATACTTTCTGCACTACTTGGGATATAATTATTTGTCTTTGTTTTCTTGTTTGGAGGGGCCAAATCCACTACCTTTCTTGCAGTTTTTAGCTCAAAGTTACTTTTCGCACCAGACCCACCTAGTATATTAATTTGATGATGCTCCCATAGCTTGTTCAGTTCTTCAGATGCATAGATTTTACCATCTTTCAACCCAGTTTGATAACTGACTTTCAGTTCTTTTAAATTTGAATCACTGCCAAAGATATATTCAAAGTCTGAGAATTCTGTAATCCCTTTCAGTGTCTTGGCACTTTCAGGTTCCTTTGTTCGATCTATGGAAATGCCATACACATGTGTTCCCCTGAGTCTTCCATTTGTTCCCAGTTCAATATCATTTCCAGAAAGTACATCATGTCCCTCTCTACGATAGCGTTTTAATGAAAACTTCAGTGTCGCATAGTGCCCATCAAGTTTAGTTTTGCCCTTCTGTGGTTCAAAGTTTCTGAATTTTTGAATTTGAATCCCAGTTCTAACCAGTGACGTATTTTTGTAATGTGCACCATTATCGGTCCAGAGGGTACAACAAGAAACTTCAGGAATTCCTCTAGACAACTTGCTGAAAAGAACCAATTTTGTTTATCATCCAATTCACTGTCCAAGTCATGATACTCAGTAAAAATGTCCCCATCAATTTCTTTTCTATAGAGAAACATGGTGCCATGCAGTGATACTCCTTTTTTGGTTCAAACAATTTCTGATAAAGCAATTTCATCATGTAGTCAGCAACAACTATTGTTTGACCTGGCTGTAAGTTGTTAAACTCATCACCAATACATGAGATTGGAGGAAGGTGCCTTTTCAGGGTGGGGATGTACAAACGATTCAACCTTCCGATGACGCAAGGAGGTTACCATGGCAACCGAATCACAGCCCACCACATGGCACCCGTCACACTGAAGATTCAGTGGAATACTTACCTAATCCTATACTTACCATTAGGGAGGGAGGGAGGGAGCACTGATCCGCAAAAATCAGCAAACAAACCAAGCAAGCAATCAAGCAGAGATCCGCGACGATCATTGAAACGCTAAGAATGCCTCAAACAAGCAATGTACTCGTGACACTGGCACAACCCCTGGGCCACCCCAACCCTGTCTCGTATGGGGACGACCGCTGGCCAGCATTGTCTCGAGGTTAACTATGCCTAAATTACATTTAGCCACAATTTAAACTCATCACCAATAGATGAGCTTGGAGGTAGGTGCCTTTTCAGGGTGGGGATGCACAAACGATTCAACCTACCGACGAGGCAAGGAGGTTACCATGGCAACCGAATCACAGCCCACCACCAATATCCATACTCCAAGGTGCTTGGAGAACGGAGGGGCCTGTGAAAGGGTAACATGGAACCTCCGACTCCAAACAATCCCCAAGCACCATTCCCCCCCGCGTAATTATGCAAAGTCACAGAGGACTAGCAAAACGTACATACCCCTAGTCCACAAGCTTGCCTTTAGACCAGCTGGTGTGACAGACGTGCCAATGCTTCAGTAGGTGTTCTGATGTAAAGCTGATAGGCATTGCTTTTCCATCGGCCCATTGCTTGAATAAGACGATCAGGGATACCACTGCGAGCTGCCACAGTCGCTGCTCCGATGCGAAAACTATGACTCGAATAGTTGCCAGGAACTCCTGCTGCCACCAAAATTTGCCTTAGCCAACTAGTGAGGAGAGTTCGTGTCAATGGCTGGCCACCTTGCAGCAGGAAGAAAGGACCACATTCATTGCCTCTGATTGACAAATATGCCATCATTGCATGCACTGCACACAGGGGAGACTTTCCCAACCCAATGTGGATAAAACACCCTTTGCGGAACGGGTCTGCTTTAGAGGCCTTAATCTTTATTCGCATGCAGGATGGAGCTGCACCAAAGTCCACTGCTACGTCTCCAACACACAGGTGGATAGCTTGAGAAAAACTGGCCAAACTTGGAACTGTAAATTCGGCTGATCTGAGGAAGTCAAAGTATGCAAGAGTGCAGGCTCCCCAAAACATACAATGATCTGGTAGACTCAAATTCAAGGATCCAAAGAGGACCATCATGATGTCATCAGTGATTGGTAAGCGTTGGGATGACGAACAACCTTGCCTACGTTTAATGCCACGCACCACCCTCTGAAGTTGCAAACAATTAATTAAGGGGGTCTGGGAGGCCCTGTTCAATATGAAGAGATCTAATGGCAGAGAGGTATACTTTAATGCTTGAATGTTGGACAGAATCTGACAAAAACGTAGCAAAGAGGCATAGAGTCCATTCCTCTGCTGGACAAGGTGAACCATTTGGGTGAACTTTCCCAAGCTGATGGCAAAAATTCACAAACCTATTTTAAGCGGAAGCATATGTATTGCGAGTAGACAAGGCAAGACCCTCAGATAGAAAGTTCCTGCAACGACGTTCTAATTGGGAGAGATTAGGTCCTCCAGGAATTGCTGTGGAATTAGCACTGGAGTGGACTTGGCCTTGGGTACCAACTGCCAAAATTCCTGCCAATGGAAACGGGAAAGAGCATCAGCAACCTTATTTTGTACACCTGGGATGTGCTGAGCTGTAAAGGTGAAATTGAAAAGCGCTGCTGACATCATAAGACTGCGAACAAGTCGCATGATGCAAGGAATCTTAGATGTCCTAGACTTCAAAATAAACACTACTGCCTCATTATCAGAGCGGAATACGACGTGCTTCCTGGTCCAGTTACTACCCCAAATATGAGCAGCTATCACCACTGGAAAAAGTTCCTTGTAGGCTATGGAGAGCTGCATTTGGCATGGGGACCATCTGCCATTGAACCACTCCCCATTGTAGTATGCACCAAAGCCGACTTCTCCAGCCGCATCTGAAGTCACTTCCAAGTCAGTTGCTGCAGACATTCCCGGAAACAGCCAAAAACTGACCCCATGCCATGACGATAAAAACTGATTCCATCACTGAAGATCCAACTGAAATTCCTTGTTTAGGCGGATTGGATGGTCTCTTTTTTGGAAACAACAGAGTAAATTGATCATGCGGCGCACAAATCTTCTTCCAGGCTACACAACTTTTGCTGCGTGATGTAAATGGCCAATCAGAGATTCTAGTTGCTGCCTATTGCACCAACGACGAGACACCCACGAGTTTATAAGCTGCCGTAAGGAGCACAGTTTCTCAGAGGGGAGACGAGCTATGACATTTATTGAGTCCAGTTCAATGCCCAACACCACTAGGGTGGTGCAGGGCCCCACACATTTGTTGGAATGGAGTGGAAGACCCAACCTTTTGCACAGATCTAACGAAGTGCTCAAGTTATGCAAGGAATTGGGAGGTCCCGCCAAAATGAAGTCATCTAAATAATGCACCAGATCTGATACATTATAATTGTGCACCAAAATCCATTCTACCATAGCAGCTACTGAATTGAATATGTATGGCGCGAACGTAGACCGAAAGGTAGAGTTAGATCCACATAATACTGGCTTCGCCATTTCATGCCTAGTAAATAACGGTCTGTAGGATGCACAGCAATGTTGCGATAGGCAGCCTCGACATCAAACTTTGCCATGAAGGCCCCTTGGCCATATTGGCCAACCATGCTAATGATTTGATCCACCGTAATGTACTGCAGGGAAAATTCATCAGGATCAATGCCATCCTTCACGCTTCCCCCCCTGGGAGAGGATAAATCTAGAATTAACCGCCATTTTCCTGGTTGACCCTTTTTAGGGATAACACCAAAACTGCTTATGTGCAAATTGTGAATCGGGGGGGGGGGGGGGGGGGGGGGGCAGGCAGAGGGCCCGCTATCCTATGCCTAGCTACTTCATTTGCCAGGTAATCGTCAATCACTTTGGCATGATGATAGGTAGACGGTTTGTTCTTCTTAGCTGACCGGAGTGTGAGAGACTAATGAAAGCCCAATTTAAAACCATGCCGCAGGCCTTCAACTACAAAGGATACTTGCTGCTGATCAGGGTGGTAAGTCAGCTCCCGTATGAAGCCATCCACATTTAATGAGAGATCTGGCCAACTGGGGGGAGGACAGGTGTGGCTGAAAGGGAGATGTTTAACAATAAAAGAAAAACCACCCACTAAATGACTTGTAGCATAGTATAACACTCTTATTCAACGTGATCAAGGTAAAAGCATGAATGCTAGATGCCTGTAATAGTGTAGCCTATACAATATGTCTATCATTAAAAGCAGGATATCTGACCTGAGCCATGTAAGCTAAGAATAGTATGCCCTAAATATAACACCTTTTCTGTCACAATGCCGAATAATAACAACAACAACAATTAATAAAGTCATGCACACATTAGTGAATACACAACAACAGCCAAGTTCTTATTGCTTCCTGCGTTTATTGCTCTCAGGCCTTGGGCGAAACGGCATTTTGCGTACGGAGAGGAACAGCGGCCTCTGTTCCACGATCTACAAACCACCTGGGAAGCACTAGAACCCTTTGCGTCAATGCCAGAATCTAAAGGATTTTCTCCAGGTTGACTACGTACTGACGCGCCAGCGGAATGAAAATTAAACAACTCTACGTTCATCACCGACCAGTCAGTGATCTTGGCAGCGGCAGCATGTTCGCGAAAAGCTATATCGTAGGCCATCCAGGCTCGGCCACTAAACTGGCGGTGAGTGCGAAGGATAAGCAACTGGTATTGTAGCAGATCGCGTGCATGATGGGGAAAGTAGGATGTCAACACGAGAGTAAATACAGAAAAAGCTTCCATCCAACTGACGATATCGTCAATACGGCGGCGGTTTCTCTTTGGAGTCGACGTTAACATCAGGCGCCCGTCAAACAAGAGCTGAGGCTCTGGCTCATTTACGATCAGATTAGCGGCCAAAAGATCGCGCAAATCAACATACTTCCCGGCCGTAATTAGCGCTACAAGTTTTGCGGGGACGGGCGAAAACCCAGGCCCGACCACAAAGGACTGTTGTAGAGTTGGTGTTGGAATGTCCGGCATGTCTGCTATGTTGCCCTTCGGCACGCAATTCACCAGCGAAGCGCTTGGATGACAAGAGGCGATCGAGGGCAGCGGGGCCGAAAACGTGTTCACGAACGATGGTACAACAACTGAAGACATACCTGTTTGCAGGAGGACGTTGCGAAACCAATGCCTGACGATGAAAAGCCGCCGCCCTCGAGCTAAGCTGATCCGTGCCCTGAGCGACCACTACGTTTTGTTGCTTTCCCTCTGCCAAAGTACCAACTGCCGCTTGTGAGATTCCCGTGGCCGTGGTTGGGGTACGCTCATCCATCAATGCCGATTTTACAGCCTGCACGACCTTGGCGAGAAATTCCGGCGAATGAGAGTTGTCCGTGTTCGACGCTGACGAGCACGTGGTCGCCGAAGTAGTGGGCACTGAAGATTCCGTGGACGATGCTGTAAACATGCTGCTGTCCAAACTATTTCTCGTTCGTCTTGCCATGACACTAACGGCTAATAGAGCACTGGTCCGCAAAAATCAGCAAACAAACCAAGCAAGCAATCAAGCAGAGATCCGCGACGATCAGCGAGGATCAGCGAAACGCTAAGAATGCCACAAACAAGCAATGTACTCGTGGCACTGGCAAAACCCCTGGGCCACCCCAACCCTGTATCGTATGGGGACGACCGCTGGCCAGCATTGTCTCGAGGTTAACTATGCCTAAATTACATTTAGCCACAATTTTATGCCATTAAGAAATTGTTCCCTTTGATGCTTTCCTCGTATTCTGATAACAGGTCTGTATCTCCAGTAGATTTCAGTTTCTTCAATGTCTCTCATTAACTGGAAACGGTCTATACAATTTTGACAATTCAGTTTGTGGTGGGTTTTCAGATAGCCACAAACTTGTGCAGTGTGTGGCACAATCACTATGCAATTTAAGATTGGACTGAAATTCGGAAAGCAGATACCCTTTCAGCACTTTGCAACGTTCCCTTAGGTCTGGGGTATTATCATTTTCAGCTTTGTTCAGTTTTTCACCGGAGCTTCCCTGCATAATCCTTTGTCTGCAGTTACCGCACTCCTTTATGGGGACACATTCCTGAATTGAATCGATTATAGCCACTGTGACAGTTTTTAACATTAAGCCCTTCACGGTAACGTTACTCTGAATATTATTAAGTGATTCGTCCGCGTTTATCTTGACTGCAGTTTCTTTAGTAGTATTCAGAAGTTTCCCTGCTTGGTTCAACAGGGGCGCCCGAAATGTTGGTCATATCATTGATAAAAACAGTTGTTGCGTCCTGGGAATGGCTAAACTTGGTGATCTTAACTGCAGTTCTGTTTTTCTCTCTCTCCAGAAGAAGTGTCCGCTTAGCTTTTGAAAAGCACACAACATGTTGATTTTTGTTGCCTTCGAGCTGCAGTGTAATTCGAGAGTAATCCATCGTGTCCTTGTAATTTCTTTTTAGGGGAGAAACACTTTCCACATACGCTATCAATTCTTTTGATGTATCTTTCGGCGAGAGCAAGGCAGGTTTCTCTTTGCTGGGAACACAACCACAGGCAGCGGCAGAACTCGCTTCCGCATTATCACTGCAGCTTGCTTGCTTCGCGTCTTCTCCTTTGTTGGTCGCAAACTTCGCCTCTTCTTGTTCGTTGATAAATCCTGTTTCTGTCGCTGCATCTCCGAGGGAAGTGTTGGTGTTTAGCTACCTTGTATTTTTACTGCTCCCCTTTCTTTCTTTGTTGGATTTCATATTGCTTGAAGAACTTTTTCTATCTCTAGCCGTCTGATTCATGCCCAAACGACAAGCCGCGCTCTTATATCGTTCATGAGAAAGATCTTCACTAACCTAGTTCTTTAGATAAGATTTCTAACCAATGAAATGAGACCTTTCCCACGGTAATTCCAAGATGTCGATCACTTTATATTTTACTGGGCCTTCTGCCAACGAAATGAGACCTTTCTCGCGGTAATTAGGCGTTACAATCTCAGATGTCGATCAGTTTATATTTTACTGGGCGTTCTGCCAACTCAGGGAAGGCCCAGGAACGAACATATAGTTTTTTAATTTTATTTTGAAATATAGAAGCTCTGAAATGCAATTTTCAGCTATTTCAGATAGGTTACATGCGTAAAACGTATGTAAAACTCCCCAAATGGTTAAGCGAGTATTTTCTAATCTTAAGTATCTATTATTCTTCACTAGGTAATTTTTTTTTTGGGGGGGGGCGGGGCAGATACCCCGCTTGTCTCCCTGCTAGCTACGGCCAGGGGCCTGTTTCTCGAAAGCCCTGATAACTTGATAACTTACCGGGCCCGGTAAGCAATACGTTTTTAGCATTTTTAACGGTATTACCGGGTCCGGTAAGTTATCGGGTCTTTCGAGAAACGGGCCCCTGCAACCAGTTTTTTAAATGGATCTGTCATCTCATTTGTTCTGAAGAGCACGCAAGCTTTATTTCAGCTCTGAAGTTTGGATGATATCTAGGTACATGTAACTTTCATTACCTGAAAGTTGTCACATCATCAACAGTACATCTCATTGTTACACCAAATAGCATGAAAGTTAAATGGCAATATGAACTTCACTACTAACAACAAAGTTAAAGATTACATGAGTAGTAAGGGGGCCCAGTATAGATCATATACCCTCTCCTGATTGGTCGAGAGCAAATCTGTGACGTCACAGGTTTGTGTGACGTCACAAGCCCCGCCTCCTCAGTTATAGATCATAGGTAGGCTCCTGATTGGCCGGGATTTATAGATCAAATGCAGGCTCCTGATTGGCCGGGATTTATAGATCCAATACGGGTTCGGGATTGGTCGGAAATTTATAGATCAAATGTAGGTTCGGGATTGGGTGGGATTATAGATCCAATCCAGGGCGGGGATTGGTGGACCGGGGAACTACCCGAGGCGTATAAAAAAGTGAACCTTTTGGAGAAGGCATTCATGTTGTTTTGGTTATTTGCCGTTGTGTCTATGCTCTATCGAGAGTACCATAAAGTGTGGACTCTTTGGGAAGATGATCAACACGATGAAATTCCTATCGGTAGACGAAGTGGATAAAGCGAGCCGTGAACAATTTAAAGCGTTGACCCAGCATTTGTACGTGGCTTTGGTGACCGCCGACATTTCACAATGGAAAATAATTCGGCCGAAAGAGGGATTCGCCGAGAATTGGGAGAAAGCTCGCCAAGGTTTTTCGCCGGAACACCTGAACGAATTCCTGCCCTATTTTGGGCAGATGTGTGCGTTACCCGTCACGCTAGAGATGAGGGACGAGGTGATGACCAGCCTGAAACAGCTCACGACCGACCAAGCGTATGTCATTTTGCAAACGTGGCAAGGCAAACTGTGGGAAAAGGGGACGGACGACATGTCCCAATTGTTTGGAGGGTTTCTGCAGAAGATACGCCTCATGAACACCGAGACGAGGCATAGCGCCCTCCCTCCCTATGTGAGTCCGATGCATGTCACGTTGGCCTCCCTGTACATGGCGGTGGTCTCCTACGCGAACGGGGATTGTTTTCAGCGGGTGCAGCAAGTGGCCCAACGGGAGGGCAAACGCAAAGCCTTGACCTTGAAGATTCCTCCGCGTGGCTACAACGCGGAGGATGCGTGGCTCTGCAAATACGACGATAACAAAGTACTCGTGTTCAAGTACAGGGAGGACATGAGGAGTGTGTGCCGGGGCCTCTTGGCCAAATTCTACCAAGACCTGATGAGCGAGAGAGAGATCTGGGGCGGCAGTCGGTAGAAGAGACGGTGAAGAAGGAGTTTTCTGTCGTGAAGAAGTTGCTGGAGGTGCGGTATTTGAAGGAACTGCAACACATGCTGGCGGGGTGCGTGCATTACTGGCTCAGCATAGATGTGGACGCCAAAGATCGGGAGGCACTGTACGCGATGATGTACGCGTTGGTCCTGATGGAATTCAACTACATGAACGAGGCGGCCGTGTGCC
>JAOWCC010001634.1:123256369-123485388 GCA_030867875.1 Actinernus sp. WN-2022 | reverse complement strand
GGCATTGATGGCAGCCACCAAACGTCTAGCATCGTCGACGGCTAGCCACCAGTTTTTACTGTTGGTGCCACCAAACCACTAACACCCAGCCGCTAAAAAATTAGTGGCCCTGGTGGAGCTGGCGGTTGCAAAGTTTTTAAGCGGGACTGTAAGTGGGCTTTTTTAGATTTGATTTCAAACAAGGCCCCACAGCCTTCTTGCAGGCAGAAGAGGGTACTTTTTTGAGAAGAAGACAGATATTAGCCGAACGGGATTAAGACCTGTGATCGAGTGACAAATGGATGGGGGAGGGGGTGGGGGAAAGAAGAAGAAAGGAAATACCACCTGCCCGGAAACTATTGATTTCTGAGTAGCTATTTAAAATCCCATCCACTGGGGGACAGGAATTATGATTCACTGAAAACGTCAAGCAGTTGACATCCATATATCTCGATCGTGTCTGTCTGCCATGTTTACTTGTGAACTACATGTACCGTATTTTATCACGTATAAGCTGTACCTTTTTTGACTTTTAGATTTTGAAAGTAACAAAAAATTGCCACAAAGTTGGGGGTGCAGCTTATGTGTGATTGTTTTCAGAAAAAGTTTTTTGCAATGACCATAAACAAAGCCATATGAAGAATAGAAATAGCACATTCAACTCCTCGAATGGTTCCTAGTGTTGTTAAAGGCCATAATTGGTCTTGGAAGCCTTAAAATTTTCAAATAAAGTACAATTCTCATTGAGTTCATGTTCAACTTCGGAGCTCACGCTCGATCGGATGTTCAAGAAAACTCTCACCCCAGGCCTCCTTGAGAATTCAAGATGGCGGCCCACGGACTCAGACACGTGCATATATAGTCTCGCCAGAAAATCCTTTCTTGTGCGCTTAAAGGAATGAAGTTCCTTAAATATGTTGTTGGTTAATGGGGGAACAACAGCAGAAAAATTCTGAAGTGATTTAAAGACAGCAGGTTAAAATATACACAAGAAAGGACAAGGAAAGTTGTAACCAATTCGTTGTTGTGATATGACAATCTCTTATGAAGAAGTTTTGCTTCAATTATGGGCATTTATGAACTCAAACAAGACTACTCTTACTGAATTTTGTGGTGTGGCTTATACACAAGGGTTTTCCTTAAACCTTTCAGGAAAAACAAGCTTCTGAAGTTGGGGTGCGGCTTATATGTGAGGTGCGGCTTGTACGTGATAAAATACGGTTGTTAGATCTGTCTATTTTCATGGACTCTTTGATACAGTGTGATCTCATGGCAATTAAGGGGATACGTACTCTTGTGAAACCAGCTCCAACATCTGTTCTATCCAAGTTATTTCAGTGTTTGTCTTATCATAAACATTAACTTATTGTCCTCAGAAGTTTGCAAAGTGAGAGAGTGAATGTGAGTTTGCCTTTATTGGCACAGGAAAGAACCACTGAGATTTCAAACTGGATACCAATGTGCAATGACAGGAAGTGGTTTCATGGATGAGAGCTGACCAAAGCCAAGTCATGGCAAATGTAAGTTTTAAAGTTTCAATAATTTGTTTATTTTACATGGATAGAGGATATTATATGGTGGTGCAAAGATATGAAGTTTCTCCTCAAAGAGTCAACATATTTCATGAGGGAGCACAGAGAAAAAGTGAAATGTTTTTGACTTCAGAGGATAAACTTGTTAATCTTCAAACCATTGTGTAATTTTCTTTTCATTATATGGACAACAGTAGTACAACAGGTTATTTCACGTCCCCTTCAAATACTGATTAAAAGTAGGAGACAAGGCCAATGGCTTATAAATGTCCCTGCCCAAGGATGCGGCTGGGTTCGAACCCCCAACCTCCCGCACTCTAGACCGTGCTCTACCAACTGACCTAACCAGTGAGCTAAACAGTGAGGTTCTGAATAATTCATACATACTTTTGTAACAGCAAGAAAATGTCATCTAATCTTTGGAATCTCAAACTTCATACCTATTACAAGTGATCTCCCAAGACTTTTTCCCAAGAGCAGTGTTCTCATTAATATTCATATATTAACATGAATATTCATATGTTGTCATTAATATTCATATTGGTAATTAATATTCATGATATTTATATTGTTAACAAAAATGACTCCAGACTTCAATGCCCGTAGTTTATGACTTATAAGCCACAGCATTTTGCTACAAAATGTAAAAAAAAGTATCCAAATTTAGGGGTATGGCTTATAGCCGAGTACTTAATAATAATAATGGTTTAATCACAGCATCTCTACTAAGTACATTGTAGCTTTACATCTGTGAGATAATTTTTTTTTTTTTACTATAACTACATTGTACTACAACTGCTATAACTTTATATTACATAAGAAAAAAAAAGATTATACACACTATGCATAACTTGCGCGGTCACAACACGAAAAAGAGGCTGTCTAACTTTAATTTCATTATTTTTATGAGGTTGATGATTTGTAAATGTCATAGCCTGTACACAGACCTCCGTAATCCCTTCAAAGGAAGGAAAAGGAGGTCTGTACTACGGATGAGTTAATCGTGTTCTAGGTCACGTGGATAGTTACAGGAATGCTGTAACCAGTCGCTGATTGGCTGGTGCCTCATAGCGGGTGCTGATTGGCTTAGCGGTTATGTTGACCTTAGTTCTGGCTCCGTGGGAAAATCCGAGCTCGATTCACTCTGGTTTGGAATTGGAATTGTCATTTTGTGTCCAGTGCTCGGTTAATATCGAGAAAAAATGATAAGAATATCGTTCATGGAACTGCTGCATTTCAAGTCTGGGAATAAATTATTTCTCTCGAATTTCAAGTGAAAAGTCGGCCTCAACATATATGCAGAAAGTGCCTAGCTAGGAAGTTCGAAAGAATTTGCAGGGAACCAACAAAATTCTTCTTCAGATATCGTCTAGTTCATTCAAAACGAAAAGAAAGTCCATGTTCAAGAGCACTTTTCGCAAAGCGAATGGCTGTGGGAGACGATCAACCAGAAGCAATATCAATAGCATCGGCGGTCAGGCGAGTTGCTAGTACGAGTGCGACTTCTCAAACCTCGAGTTCACATGGTTCTCAAACTCACGAATTCATCCAATCTTCCACTTCCTTGAGGAAAGAAAGATCTCCAAATCCCTTCCTTTGAAGGGATTACGAAGGTCTGTGTATATAGGATATCGAAGAAGGGAATTTATTTTATTTCCCATGCTTCCCAGTGCATCCTCCCTCTTTGTCTCTTGCATTGCCGTTAACAATAGGAAATGAACAATCTGAAATCTACAATGTGTACCGTCTAGTATTTCTCGGGCAATGGAAATCGATATGTAATTTATGCAAAATTATGTCGGAACACGATTACCGACAGTGTAGCACAGACGTCCCTTCCCGAGTTTTGAGGGGAGATGGACGGCTGTACACAGGCTATAAATGTCATAGAATTTGAAAATAAGACATCCTCAAGTCATCTTAGATAAGCTGAGGGATTCGAGACCCAAAAATATTTCAGAAAAGTGGGGAAAAGTTGCTCCAAACTCACTTAAGAAAATCGCTAAAATCGTGATGAAATATTCAAAGTTCAAGTTGAGCAGAACGGCGCTGAGAAAATGCAGCGTGGCAGAATGCCACAAGTGCTGCCCTTTGGGGAGAAGACTGATTACATGTACATGATAAAGTATTATCATAATAACTAAACAATAACAGTATCAACAATAATTAAACATGGTTAACTCTGATATAAAAGAACAAAATGGGAGGTTATACACTACTGAATACATGTTAACATCCTGTTCAGCTACTAAAGGGATATGTTGTTACCCAAAACTAGACTTGTGGCTAATGTAGCAAATGAAATATAATTCAGAAGCATAGCAGAGGGTTCAGAGTCACTTTTGAATGTCAATGCTCACCACAATCAATGTGTTGGTATTGTATTTAATCATGATGTTGTTTGGAAGCAAAACATTTTCTGCAACTTGGTCCTCATTCAGTTCTTCCGAGTGGGGTAGAACAGCATTCAATACATTCTGAAAAGCAGTTAAATACATCTGTGTAAGCCAGAGATGATTAAAACTCATTAGCTTGTAGTTGTGAATAACAGTATGTAGTACATGTAAATATATAGCTACCATGTAAAACAATAGCAACATTAAACACCAAAATTTCCCCTTGAAGCACTCACAATATTCTCTAGATCTAGGTTATATCAAGTGCATTCCAATAACAGCTCAATACTGAGTCAGTACAACTTTTGCACAATAAGCACTTACCTGTGGCTGTGTTGGTCAGTTTATTTTTGCTTTGTTCAAGTCTCATTAATTAAGGTTCAACACGCCAATGGACAATAAGTTTTCTTCGGTTAATCTTGTTTTGTGGATTGTTTAATCTGAACTGATGTCAAGTGTGCCTTTTATAAGCTTAAGTAGTTGTGATTTATTCAGGATCGAAATTCAGTGTAAGTAAACTCTTTCTTGAGTTCCAAGTACCTTAAGGCAACATCAGGCAATTCTTCATCTCCTAGTAAGAACAATAAAAATTGTTTGCGTTATTTTCGAAATTAAAATAAACAAAGAAAGAAAATTGTGTGACTTTTAAAATCAGTTTACATAATTTATATTTCAGTTATGTGGAGGCTCAACAAGCAGAGTCTGCTATGAGGTGTGTGTCTGGGGGGGGGGGGGGAGGGGGGGTGCTGTGTTTGTTGATTACACTCAATGTTTTGGCTAGGCAATATAATGTTTTAAATTCACTTTTATCATCATGATCATCTTGTTGCTGGTCTGGTTGAGGCTCGTCCAACTGTGCAGCAGCAAAGTTAAGAAGCATTTCTGCAGCAGCAACTCTCTCGTTCTCTTTGTTAACCCTGGCTTCGTCAGGATTTTTTTTTTATCATCCCTTCGTTTTCGGCGAGTACTCCTTTTCTTCTTCTCAAATGATTTATCTAGAGCTGACTCATATACAGATGAGGGATGTAATCTGGATCAGTTGGATCGTCACTTGTTTTACCTGAATGGGATAGATAAATAGCAAGTTAATTTCTCGTGGCGGATTGTTTACTTACGTGAGCGCTTGCACTCACAAATGCCCAGGCAAACGCACTGTATTTTTTTAGCAAGAAACAGTTCCAGTCTAATGCTTATCAATAAAACAATCACGATAAATAATAAAGGAAACCTAACCTACCGAACTCTGGCCTCGGCAGTATATAAAACTACAGCTACTGACCTGTTGAGAAGTGTATGCTGCATACACGTGAGTGTCGATTTGGCTCTATTTCTTACGACAAATTGCATTCTCCCAGGCTGTCCTCTTTGGTTCTTTCTCTGGAATCCTCAATAAATTTATTCCAGAACCTTTCTTAAACCTATTGGTGCAATTAATCACACAACAACTAACAGTCATATTTCTTAGTCAATTTCTTACAACAAATTGCATTCTCCCAGGCCGTCCTCTTCGGTTCTTTCTCTGGAATCCTCAAGAAATTTATTCCCAAACCTTTCTTAAACCTATTGGTGCAATTAATCACACAACAACTAACAGTCATATTGCTATAAACGGGTATAAACAGCACTTTCTTTCAGCTAACAATTGCAGTCGTTCATCTGTAAAGGTCATTGCACGCTTCGCTTCCTGCCAACCACAACAAATGCACGTGACATGATCTGTGACGTCACGTGAAACATCACTACAGTGGTCTAGGTTGTATTGCATGATTGCCCACGATGGAATAGATTTCTGACAATGACCCATCGAAATCGATATCTCCTTTTCTCGCCTAGTCTGAGAGCTTTGAACTTTCTTATCTGAGCATGCCTGACGAAATCTAACCTTTGATTATAATTCGATACCCGTTTATATCCAAACGTGTTTGGATATTGTATTTTGCTTACGTTTTCAAATGTGCATTGGATCTGTCCAGACAGCGCAGATCGAATGTATTACGTTGTGGTAATTATACGGTAATGATATTATGTGATGCAGACAGTGTTAAAAAAATCTATAACGTTTAATGCACATGCCTCCTGCTTTATCGCTCCATCACAGCGTCTCCGACCCACATTGTTAGTGGCAAAGGTCTGAACAGATCAACTTCTGTAGATGATAGGGAAATAATAATAAAAAAAGACACAGACTGCATTTTAAGACTCCGGCCGCTGCCCTAGCAGTGCCGGAGTAATAATTCAGCATGGGTTTCCTGTGGCCAGCATCGCTTTCGAAAGACTAACCTAATAACCCACCACAGAATTGAGCGGCACGAGGAAAACAAAATGGTGCATGTTGACAGTGTGGTTATTTGATTATTTTGTACTCCTTAAAGGAATTGCATTCGCATCTGATGATGGTTCTGTAAAAAAATTTTTTTAACTTAAACTCACTATTTGGAACTATTTGCGCTATTCGCCACTTGGGTTTTCCAGCAACCACTTGAAATTTGGCATGAGATTTCTTACTGAACTAACACTTATGTTGAACGATTTCTAACGCTACCGCAAATATGAGAATATCATAAAGCAGGGTCGGGTAGATTTCTGCATATCATGAGTTTATTGTAGATTGTGGATTTCTTTGACCAAGAGATTCATCGCACCAGTTTTGTTAGTTCCTTTTCTTGAGGAAATGATAAACCATAGAATTGGTGGTTCCGACTAGCGTGGGTTGATTTGGACTTGTGAACCGGTTAACATCGGCCAGGCGGCAGTAGTCAGTAAAGGAAAGAATAAAAAATATTTGGGGACACTGGTTGAAGTTGCATGCAATGCAAGGAAGTAATCAAACGTCTGGGAACAAACTTGGTTCCATGTAGTCTTGATTGTTGTGCAAAAGAAATACGATTTTGAATAGTTGCTGCGTCTACTATGATAACTTGATGATTACTTGAGACTAATGGCAAAATTTGAGAATAGTGTTTGTTTAGTATGTTATACTAATTCCCAAGGGAGTCTCTGCATAAGCCATTGAAAGTCATAACTGGCTAGAGACCCTTTGTATGTTAGGATTTCACACTTTCGCGGTTGATCTATTAATTACCCGCCGAAGTACATGTATATTGTAATATGAAGGACAAATTGATAAGTTTTTCTGATCTTAAAAGGTCAACTCTTTGCAATCAGCCATTTGGTTTGAGTCAAGCCCAGTAACTCTGGAGCGACTGGTGAAGGAGTCACTGAATTTTCACTTTAATTTTTTTTGGGGACATTACTCTGAAAACAAACATATTTGTTAGGTGATCTCTTACTTGCTTTCAATGGCAAAGCTTCTTCACAAATTGTGCATTGACAAAGTAATATTTCATAGATTAATGAAATATAGAAATATTAAACTTTGCCCAATCTTGCATATGTTTTTCACCATTCTGCATCAAATTCTGTTAAACACTGATGCTTATCAGTAACATTAGTGCCAGACCCAGGATCACATTCATTAGAGCTGCATGTAGCATGCACCTGCCTAGAGGCTTTTCTCTTTTGATATCTCCCTCTTCTTTTAGCAAGTTTTCTGTCTTTGAATGGTTATCATAATTTTAGTATCTTTACCTATTGTAATAATCTTATCCATGCTGGTGCAAATAAATATAATTTTGTTGTTGTTGTTTGCTCGATAGTCTCAAGGCTAACCTTCTTCTGATAATACTTTCTATTTGATTCTGCATTTGCTGCAAGTCTTCTCAATTTATCATCAGTATTGTCTCTGAAATTCCATAGTTTCTTGCTATAGAGCGTTTATGGACCTTCAGTAAGTAATTCTGCTGCTTTCCTCTTCATTTTATACAGCCTCTTTTGTTCGGACAATCGTGCTACATCAACACTAGCACGAACGTGCATAGATGTAATATCAAATTTGCCAATATTTAGACAAGCTAAAGTGTCAAGGTGATTTTCAAATTCATCTAAGTCATTAACTTTAAAACAACAGCAGTACCATTGCCATCTGGTATTCCAAGATGATTTCTTGCATGTGAATCAAATAGATATAAAGAATATGATTCTTTGATACCAGCAATCATATCACCATCAAGCACCTAACTAAAATTAAGACAAAACAAAACAAATGCATGCATAGTATTTTATTTGCACACAGTTGATACTTTGCCTTTTGAGTTTTTATAGGGAAAACGCCAATCTTTATTTTAATTTGTTAGGAGTGTTAACTCGTGATAATGTTTATAAATTAAAAAGCTCAATATTTGGTCACAAAATCTCTATTGACAAATCTAATACTCCCAATATTTTTTCTAGATACGTTGTACATGCATCTGAAATCCATCCTTACAATATCAGGTATGCAAAATATAAAAATTACTTTCGACCCCTTGCGAAAACGAACTATGGCTTATGTACCTTCAACTTCTCCTTTTCAAATATTTGGCAAACTATTCCAACCGAGATAAAAATGTAAGACACTCACTTTAAAAAAACACCCAAAGAAACTTCTCCTTAAATTTCAACTATAACGATGACATACAAATATCTAATTATCATATAATGTATCTAATTATCATTTAATTTAATTAACAAGCCTGTATTTGCACAGTTTAAAAAAATTGTATTTTATAATTTATTGTGAACTGTCTTTACTTCCTTCTCGAAAGCTAGCTCCTTTAACTCATTCGGGTCCACGCAACGAAAAATAGGTCGTACAAGACCTATAGGAATTTTTTCCCCGCGTCGTAACGTTACATCCAATTGCTTTGAAACTCGCTGAACGGCGTGACTATATCCTAAGCCAATCACACAGCACGTTTTATCGAATTCGATCTAACCAAACTTCTGATTGGTTAATTTTAGTTTCATAGTATTTCGGGTTTCAAAAATCTGAGATTCAGAGTTATGGCGGTCGAGACGAGAGGAGATCTGACGGCTTCTAAAACGTACGATTTGGCTGCAGTTTTGGCCTAACTCGACCAGGAAATCAGTGTGATGAACTGGATCGCAGTATTGGAGGTATATAGAGTGTTTTGGAGTCGTAAATTGGCCGTCAGCTACGTAATTTCAGCGAAGACTTCTCACAGGTGAGAATTCATGGCTACGATTTAGACTTGTTTAGTGGCTTGAAAGGCATTGAAATCATGTTAGACCTGTTTGAAACCTTTCTTATTGGCTCAAGAACATGTCTCGACATATCATTGAGAACATATCTGGGGGATAGAATTGTTTTCTTGGACAGGGCAAGCATTTTCAATCCGATATTTTACGGCACAAGGTGAATGAAATGTGAATTTATAATTTATGCATCATCATTATTTTGGCGTTGCTAAGACTCCTGCTTTAGTATAAATGTAACTATGCATTATATATTATGTTATGTATACTTTTGAGAGTTGATACTTTGCCTTTTGAGTTTTTATATCTAAAAATATTATTTTACTTAGGTAGTTTACTTACTAATAATAAGTGACCTTTATACTTTTTTTTTATAATTATGCAAATTATCTGTTGGCCTTTGTTTACAACTAGAAATCACTTAAATTTGGTCAATCTGTTGTGCTATGAGAGTAAAGTAAAATAGTTCAATGTGGTATTCCTTTTTTGGTGAATATTTATTTATTCTATTATTTTCCGAATTTTCCTATATTATGAAATTTTCGGGCAGTATGCACGTGACCGTAAATATAATTGTTTCAATTTCTTTCATCCTACTTCAGCCAGATGTGCTAGACATACATCAATGTAATTTTTTGCTCCCAAATTTTTATTGTACTACACATTTTGTGGAATCCAGTTCAGTTTTTGTCAAATGCTGTAGTAATTTCTCAATAAATTCTGCTAATTTATGTGAACATATGGTAATCAAATTATGTCTCATTCGAAAAGTGAAGCCCGATTTTGAAAGTCTATTGACCAGGCTTCATAAAGACATAGCTTTCCATATTATTGTGAATATGTATTACATAACAAAATTAAATCCAAAACTATTTTTTAAGAAGACCCGAATGAGTTAAGCACTGCAGACTTTTACTCTATATATCAACTACATGTATATACAATCAAACTAGCCATTTTATAACAGTAATATTTACACCACTTTGATCATAATTACAACATGTTTCTTTAATTCTCACATATGACAAAGTTATACTTTTTTAGAACTATAGATCACTGGCTGCTTGCTGGGATACGTTTTTTTGGAATTCATGCCGTCAAATTGTAATATGATCCCTCTAAACCCATTGGTCTTAAAAACCAGTTTTCTACACAACAAATTCCCCCAACACATTTCTTTCAATATTGAATATATTCAAATCAAAATGTACATGATAATAGATGAAACATCAAACTATGCCCCTATAAGCCATGTATGAAAGAAAGCCATTCATAACTAGCCTTCAAAATAGAATATCAAAAAGTGCCTCATAGGTGCATGCTACATACTGTAAGGAACATCTGTGCCAAAAATGGTTAATTTCTATCAAGTTTGTAAATATTGTCACTGCCTCGCCTTCTACGACTCGTTTTAGAGTGCTGGTATTAGAGGGAAGTTGGGCTCTGACTAAAAAGTCAGTAAATTATTTTTCCTTCTTGTAAGAAACAATCGGTGGATCTGAAAAGATCCTGTTAAGGTTTTGATAGTTAGCAATAAACTGCCAGTGTTTGATAACAATCTGTTTAAGATTCTGAGTTAAGCCGGCGCTGTGTTAGCGCTAGATGAGACATTGAACGAGACATTTGAGTAAGTTTCAACTCTGGCTTTATTTTCGTTTCTAGAAAATACATTGGATGAGTTGAATGATTTCAACATAGACTCTAGTTCTTTGAACTTGGCTTGGATGGTACCAATGTCATTGGCTGGTGTGTTTCTGGCATGGTTCGGTTTGGTCGCCCTGTGGTTAGATCTGTTGGTGGCGGATCGTATCTGCTGATGAGCTATTAGCTTCGGCTGGTCAGGATAGTGTATTTTCAGCTGGCTGTTGAGGCTGTTTAAAGTCTCGATATCTGTGCTGATGTTTCGCTCTTGTTGTTTGACCATAAGATGCAGAAGATCTTGTTGGGCCTTGCGGCAGATCTTGTTCATTTCAGCTTGAAACTCACTGTTCTGTCTCATGTGCGGCTGTGGCCGGTACTGGAGACCGTAGGGACAAGTGGACTTGCTGGTGTGTTCCCGCAGGACTAGCAGGGATTTTTTATGTTTAGCCTGTCTGTTTTCAAGGCTGGCAATCTTGTTTCTGATATTACGGAAAACCTCTGTGGTCTTGAGACGCTTAGAGGGTGGCTGGGATGAGGGGATCTCATCTTCGGTATCAGAAGGTTGTTGCCTCTTTGTAGCGGACTTGATAGGTGAGATGGATCGCAGCAGTATCTGGCTGTCTGTCATCTCTGCAAGAATGGCAGCGATTTTCGCTGTCGGATTGGCTGTTTGCACGGGCCATAGAGTTCTGAAGAGAACTATTGTAAGCTTGTAGCAAGACCGGTTTCGGAGAACTAATGAGTTTTCCTTCGTCAGTTGCTTTATAAGCGTGGTGGTGTGCTCGTGGGGTTGCGAGCTGGAATGTGGGGCGGCCAGTACGACCTCTCAAAAGACCTTGTTTTGAGAAAATTTAAAGTCCAAGAATAATTATAATCATATCTTTGTTTTTAACTTGCTCTAGACATTATTGCCTTCTAGAAGATTTTGTACTTCTTCCAGAATCAGATTTTGGACCTGTCTGTCCTCTTCCCTCAGCTTTGCTTGCCGGATTTTCTGCCTTGCTGCCTGAAACCCCTGACTTGCCCTATTTTCAGACTGTTTCACTCTCCTGTTTTTTCTTTCACTGCCCTGTTGTGTGTGGCTCCCACATGGAATTTCAAGCTCCTCCATGATGCCATGGCCACCAGTCGCACCAACGTTAAACTGCAATGATGCAGATCCAGCAGCTGTCTGCACACTGGTGAACCCCCTATATCTATGTTCGCGGCATCTGTTCCACATCAGAGAATTCACCGACTCATTTTCATTCTGTGAAAACCCTGGTAAACACCTCTTCAGCATATAGTTGGTCAAACAATGGTGTGAGGAATTTTAGGAAAACTGGATCAAGATGATGAGGCTTTGACATCTTTATTTATTTATACATGGAAAATCATCAGTTACAGACACAGATAAAAAATACTAAAATATGAAACTGTTTTACATGAAAGCCATGTTGCAGGGACGAATAAGAAAAATAGGAATGTCATATATAAGAAATATTTACATAAGGTTAAAATAACTCTATTTCGTAAGATAAAAAATGAAGTTATTTAAACTAGTTGATTGCCTTACATCCTCAGGCAGTTCATTCCATAACTTAGCCCCACTAAAGTGAAAAGCCTTTTTACCGAAATTGGTTTGTGGCCGAACGAGGGTTAGTTTTGTTGATGAGCCCCTAAGATTGTAATTTGTAGAGGCTGAACGTGGTATAAATTTTGAGGATAAATATTCAGGAGACATGTTATTTAAAGCCTTATAAATTATAAATCATTATTGCTTTTTGTTTGATTCGTCGAATATATAGTCTGTCCCAATTTAGAGTACTTAGGAGCTCATCAATCTTAGTATCAAAGGGTAAACCGGTTATTATTCTGGCAGCTCGGTTTTGCAACTTTTGTAGATTCTCGGCAAGTCCTTTGTTTAGATTTTCCCATACAACACTACAGTAATCAAAATGAGGGAGTATGAGAGTATCATAGACACTTAGCAGTGCTTTGAGGGGTATGAAAGGCTTTATACGTCTGAGTGCACCTAGACCTGAGGAGATTTTCTTCATGAGTTTGTTAATGTGGGTTTTCCAAGACAATTTTTTGTACACATCTAGATATTTTGTTGAGGTAACTCTTTCTATGACTTTACCATCAATGGTGAAAGATAAATCTTTCGGAAAAGTTGTCAATTTCTGGTGGGAACCCACTAGCAACAATTCAGGTTTTGTTGCATTTAGGATGAGTCTATTTGCACAAAGCCAATTTCTAACATTTTGGAGGTCAAGTCTTAAGCATTATTCTATCTTTCTCTGACTCTCGCCGGTTACTGTTAAGTTTGTATCATCTGCGTACATCCGAGGAAAAGGTTTGTTGGTGAATGTTGTAGAACCAGCAGCTTTGCTTTTCTGAAAAGAATAATAATAATAATAATATTATTTATTTATATAGCGTCATTTCCGTTAAGACCAATAACGCTTTACATCGATTCAAATATTTAAATGAATCTAATAATACAAACTATGCTAAAAATTAAAAACTATATTATAAAAATGTTTCATATACATGGGATATAACAAGGATAATCTATAAATTAAAGGCTTGTTTAAAAAGCCAGGTCTTAAGTCTATTCTTAAAAACTTTTACTGACTCACTGCATTTAATATCCAATGGAAGAGAGTTTCATAGGCCCGGCGCAGCCACTGAAAATGCCCTGTCGCCGTACGTTTTAAGTCTAGTAACTGGTTTAAGTAATAAGTAATTGGACGAAGAGCGTAACCTACGGGCGGGACAATAAGATTGCAACAGTTGCTTTAAATAAGCCGGCGCCTGATCATGTAAAGCCTTGAAAGTAATTAATAAAATCTTAAAGTAAATACGCTGTTCAACCGGCAGCCAGTGTAGTTCAACTAAAACAGGCGTAATGCATTCATGTTTGCGAACTAATCTAACAACTCTAGCAGCAGCATTTTGTACATACCGTATTTACCCGTGTATAAGCCGCACCCGTAGATAAGCCGCACCCCAAGTTTTGAAGCTTGAATTTAGGAAAAAACTTTTTTTGAAAAATCAAAAAATAATTAGAAAATCTTTTGTCCGAGTTCATAAACGCTTGTACTTGATGCCAAACTACTTCAAAAAAAGAATAATCTTTTGTTGGAGTTCATAAACACTCGTACTTGAAGCAAAACTTCATCAGATTGTCATAAATAAATAATCACAACTTTAATTCGATCGAATATGGTTCAACTTGCCTTGTCATTTCTTGTGTATATTTTAACCTGCAGTCTTTAAATCACTCCAGAATTCTTCCGCATTTATTCCCCAATTAACTAACAACAATTCTAAGGAACCGCTTTCCTTTAATCGCTAGAACAAGAAAGGTTTTCTGGCGAAACAATACTGCACGAGTAGGTCAGGTCCGCCATCTTGGATTTTCATTAACTAGTGCCAATCTCCCACGTGTAAAATTGCGAAGAATGCCTGGTTGTTTAGATGCATGCTTTGACAAGCGCTGCGAATCAGCATGTTTTGGAAGGTAAATAAGCTTAATCACGTTTAAATATTCACGAAATTCTAATATATTAGGTCTAAGGTAGGTCTCAGAAAAGTTTTTACTTTAATTCTTTCAAATTGCGTGTTTTTTTTCAATGATTATGCTTAAATTGCTAATAAATATTACACGATCTTTCTCTGTTATTTGTTTTACTTTTTCTTCTTTCAGATGAAAACAAATGGTAATTTATGCGAAATTTTGATACCTTTTCTAGGTGTTCCCGTAGATAAGCCGCACCCCCGATTTTGAACGAAAAATTTTGGTGAAAAGGTGCGGCTTATACACGGGTAAATACGGTATTGGAGTCTCTGTATAGTACTCTTAGGAAGACCAAATAAAAGAGAATTACAAAAATCTAACTTAGAAGTAACTAGAGCATAAATTAGAGTTTCACAAGATTTAAAGCTTAAATACGGGCGAATCTTGCTAATGTTACGGAGGTGGAAAAATGAAGAACACCAAGAGTCCCTGCCCTGAGGATAATATCTGTGCCTGTCTTGGTCATTCTCCATCTTGACACTGTGATACAGTACTGCTTTGATGGCAGTCTGCATCTTCTGGATGGCCTTGTCAATATCACATTTTTTCTTTGCTTTTTTATCCACACATCTTCGAATAGCATTTCCATAAAACTTCTGTATCTTATCAATGGTGGGCCTTGTGAGACGTTCTGCTCTCTCACTGACTGGTTTTTCATCATCAAGCTTTTGCCACCTCTGTGATGCAATCAAGTTCTTCAGCATACATTTCTGGACATGGCCTGCGCAATCAAGCTTGTTGACAAATAGCTTCACCACTATCGTGCTTCGATTCCCAATCACTGTGCGCCTTAGACTTCAACCATTTTAGATACTCTGCAGACGTCTTGTCCATATTCTCATACTTATTACAGTCATCACTTGCTCCATACTTTATTACACGTGTCCATGTAGACTCTTTGTTTACACACGGAGCATTAAAAATTAAGTGAACTGCTCAGTCCTACACGTTTAGAAACATCTTCAACAATAGTAATGTTTCCATTCCTACACTTGTGCATCGCTTCCATAGCTATCTGATATCCTTAAGGTTTGAATTCATCATAGTAAGGCTTGTTGGCATTGTCACGTGTTTGAGGTGTTACATTCAATGGCTCCGGTGTTTTCTCTTCCTCGCACTTTGTTGAACTCGCACGTTCCAATTTCTTGGCAGAAGTTGAATTGATGCCTTCAGATTTCTCTAATTCATCTTCTGGTCCCATCTCATCACAAGGTGTAGGTAGTGAACGACTAATGCCAGAGTGCAAAAAGTCACAAGCATTGGCGGCACCATTTTCCACTCGTTCACTTTCACGAGTTTTGGCTTGTTCGCTTCGAGTTTACACAAATCTTTTCCCTTCACTTTGTTCTTGATGCGATACTTTACTCCCTGCTTTGAACCTCAAGGGCTTTTCTAACCCTGTAAATGGCTTGTAACTTACCTTTACTGGAAAGGCTAGTTGTTGTTCTTCTTTCAATGACTGATAGGCATCACGAACCATGTGCTTTTTTAGGGCCACATTAAGTTATAGAATTTAGAATGCCATGAAAACTTCACTAGCCAGTTCGTCCAACAGATATTCGTTGACCAGATCCCAGCCAGCTTCATATTTGTCAGCTAATCTGATAAACTTGTTACGTTTTTTTTATATCAAGTTCGAGGCCTTCCAAGCAAGTTTTAACCATATCAAATTTTCTCTTACCCAAGGCTTGCGAATCCATATTAGTCGCCCTGCATAATAGTGTAAAACAGTAGAGAAAATGATTATGCAGGTGACTATATGGAACGAAACACTACCATGAAGTATTTGCCCATGTACGACTCGGTCATCTACAGACAAGAAAAGCCAAAATAACTTCTATCTGGTTCTATGCAAAATGGGTTACTGCCGTGCCACGCTACTGAGTACTGGTGAGTTTTCCTAAATTAATATTGCAAAACTCTTGCCTCTTGGGTAGTCATACAATGTCTCCAGGAATTAGAATGTAACTTTCGTTTTGACCACTAGTTGGATTTTGCAGTGCCTCAGTATCATCTTTGTTGAGCTCCTCCATTAACTGTTGGAAGCTAGGATAGTACTTAACATTAGAATCAGAATCTTGAAAAAGCACAGAATATAGCTGATGAACTACACAAGGTGCAAAGCCACACTTGACGGGTCAGTTCGTATCGACCAACTTTTTAACATTGACCTGCCTATTTTGAAGATTACTAAAAAATCTTCAGCCATTAATTATTTAATTATTCACATAAAGCTAGCTTTATATGATAGTCATCCACTAACTTGAGTTATTGATATAATATAAATTTCTGTGTAATTTTATATATGTGTGTGTATTATTGGTAAGCTCTGTACACCTCTACAAACTAAAAGTTATGCATGTACCTGTATATTTGGGTGGAGATATATACATTTTACTCAGTGTGTTTGTCAAATGTATTAGTGTATTTCCCAGTATATGTGCACATAGACATGTATGCAAGTATTACAGCCTAACATATTTATGTCTTAATTTATAGTAATTAGGTTATATATAATAGCAATTTTCATAAATTCTGACTCCCCTCACCATATTTAAATATATCAAACATTATAGGATACCTATCTATATATTTTTTAAGAACGCCTTGATTATAGGCAACTTGAAAATTATATCAGCAATGACATCCCATAATGTTAGATATATGTTTGATATATATTTATATATGGCGAGGGGCGTCAGAATTTATGAAAATTGCATATATATATATATAACCTAATTACTATAAATTAAAGTATTATATGTACATTGTCAATCTTGATGTACCATTTTTTACCTTAATATAGCATCCTCAAGATGATTAATTTCACAATAATTTTATCAAGAAAAAAAGTCAAAAACGTCGTTGACTGGCTATGCCACGACAATTAAGGACCAAGTGAAAACACACCTAACAACAATTGGAACTGTGTGATAATATGTATTAAAGTAATATCAACTTGTCAGTATGGTTTGCTATAATTCATTTGATTGCACTTTCTTTTGTCATGAACACCAGTATAATTTGACATTGTTGATTGAATCCTAGCTCCTATAATATTGTTTGCATCATTTTGTGACCACGAACGTTTCTGCAATTTCCTGTGGTTCCCTTTTCTTGATATTTCTTTGGTCTACGGCTGATATTTGAGTACTCTTTGTGTTATAAACCTAACTCTCGCTTTGTTCTCTTCTCCAATGTGACACAGTTGAAGACTTCTGCAACACATGTAATGGCAATGTTTCATTGATTGAAAAGGGTACTATTGTAACATGACTATAGGGCACTTTTGTAACATGGTGCAATTGAGTAAGGGGCTGTTTAAATGATGGGAGGAAAACATCAGAAGTTACGTTTGACGAAACTTTATAACTTTCTTAGTAGAAATTTGTCACCAAGGCGTTGTGTTGTGCTGTTGTTAACTGTTGTTGACATCCAGCTGCTGATTTCGCCATGACTGCTGGTCTTGCAGTTACACTAATTTAAGTGACATCAACTAAATAGGCAACTATTTTATTTAAATTTAATAATATCACAACAACAACGTTGTAGCAACTCTACGTTGTGTAGTATTAATACTACTTTGTGCCACCTTGTAGTAAACGTTGCACAGATGAATTATCTGCACTCTATCATGTATAAACCACTTTTAATCGTTTGTCATATGTTTCATTGGTTTAAAAGCGGACATTCAGAATTAACTTGCTATGGCCTTCTAGCTATTAACTCCAATACAATCCTCTGCATTCTGATCAGTAACCTAATGTTGGATGAAACTACTACTGCTACCCAACAACTTGCTATGGCCTTCTGCTCTTCACAAGCAGCTGAAAAATCAACATACATACATACGTATAACTGACGCATACGCCTTGTGACACACAGAAGTAGTGTGTATACTGTTAATTGCAAACGTCCATTCAACAAGCTAGTCAAAATGTTGTACCCCCCCATGTTTTTTTCATATGTTCCCTTGAGGGACCAAAAAATGTCAGGCAGGCTGAGAAAGCAAAGTGCGTGACGTCCAAATGACGTCAAAAATGTCTGGCTGTAGAATGTTAAAAATGTCCAGCTAACTTACATGTAGCTCTAGCTTATCTGAACTGAGGAAACGACCCGAAAAAAAACACGTTAATTACTTAAAGTTACATGGCTCCTGGAAGAGCATTCTTTCAATGAATGGATACCATAACTAATAAAGTTATCGATGAGTATTATAAAAAAATATATAATGAAAAGAAAAATAACTGGTAGAATCATTGGCAATCAATGAAAAGGTTTGGGAGAAAAAAGGAGAACTGAAAATGAAAATAAATAAATTAATATCTCTGACTACTGGGGCGAAGATATTTACTGGACTGCCTGTTTCAACATAGTGCATGCCCCTTTTTTTGGTCTCAAAACGCTCGCATGGGCCGGCGCCTTGCTAATGTGCCTGTGTAATTTTACTGTTCAAACAGTGTATACTGTATTTATTGGCTCGCCTCTAATAGGTTATTACATATGTGCAAAAGTGGCAAGCGTGGGAAGGCATAATTACGTTAACTTTAATATACAAGTCCAAACTCAAATTGTGTTGATAGTCTATACGCCATTTGCATATGTTATAATGGACTCACACGAGCGGTCATGTACGTGTACATATGATGGGATATGTAGCAGTGACTTGTTTCCTCGTCTGAACAGTTCTGCTCAAATTCATTTATGAAAGATAGTTTTAAAAGTTCAATCAGTTGAATGCGGGGACAAAATATTTGCAAACCTGACGCGTTGCCACTACGTTTTCCTGTGTGTGTACTTGTTGTGATGTTGCTACATGTACATGTACCCTTGTGTGTTCATGCATTGATTATGACTACTAATATATAAAACATTGATTTACCTTTGTGATTGGGCTCCTGGTATCTGTCAATTAGGAATTTGATAGACTGTAACTGTGTAGTCCACAAGCAAAGTCATGCACAATACTCTCTGGAGCAATATGAAAAAAACAAATCGAACTCTGCATCAATAACACACATGAAGAGAAATGCCGGCCATCCGAATGAATGTACTTCAAGAATGGTACTGATGGTGAACATATAGGGTATAAAATAGAGTAATAACTTTGGGTGCCCAGGATCACACAACACTGTTATAAGTGAGGCACAGTTCTACGTGAAATATATAGGGTCTATTTATTTGAGGTCAATATTTCAACAAGAAAATTTAGTTTTCTACAAGACCAAGCTGATGTATCGAAAAACGGTTTGAACTGGTAATAATATAGTAATGGCACTTTACTTTTAGGCTTAAGGTTGGTACATATATGTTGTGCTGACCTATGGTGAATTGTGTCCTGAGAATGGTGAACACAGTATCTGGAGACTCAATTTGAAGCATTACTTGAAATCCATAACATATTTCTAAGGAAACAAACAAGACAATAAAAAAGTACAAACATTTCGATCTTGGTCATTTTTGTAAATGCCATTTTTGTAAATGCATTATTAATACCTAAAAACAGAAATGTTCAAGTTCATGTCAAAAATAGCCAGACTTGCCCAAAAGGGCAATTTACGTAACTTATACAGTCCTGCTCAAATATTCTGCAACCGTTGGCAGCCCCAGAGCTGGCAAAATGTTATGTCAAAATGTTGGTGGTTTGGTGTCACCGATGCCGTCTGTGGATGAATGCCGTTTAGTGGCCAGCTGTCAAGGGCTTTACCTAACCAATGACTCGAAGCTATTTAATGTCAGCTAGGAGTTATGGGAAGAAGTTAATTTTTGAATGCTGACAGTGCATAGTCACCCTCCCTGTGAGAAGACCGTGATGCGATTTTCCCAGTTTACGACAGATGTATCTCAACGTCTGCCAGATATATGCCACATTGTCAACATTTTATGAGATTTGGAAAGCAACTTAATTGCTCCACAAATTCACATTCTGTCAGTGAATGTATGGTTGATTGTGCAAGGCTGATCTGATCATTTATTTCAAGAGGAGAGGATACCTTTTTCCTTAACGTGTCAAAAAGTGCAAATAATTCATTCAATCAACAACATTAAAATGAACCGGAACCTTCTTTGAAGCTACTTTTCGTTCGTAAAGTTTTGTACGTTAATACAATGCCCAAAAAAGTAAAAGTGGATCGTTCTCAGCAGTATTTCAAAAAGAAGAAGAAAAGCAAGGTATTGCTATTGGCGACATTATTTTTGTCAATAAAGTTAAATACACTTTTGAGCTCATGGCATGCAGAGTGCAAAATGGCTGTGGGCTTTAGCCGGCAAATACACGAAAACGATGATTATAATATTTTAACGTTTTTGTGTTTCCATAGATCGTCGATCAAATTTTTAGTATGACTACGCTTTCAAAATCCTAATATCAGCCATAGTTTTTCGCGGTACATGATTACTTGTCTGAATGAGAGGAGTGAAAGAACATAAACATGGTCTTACGGCAGGGAGAAAGCCTGCACCACTGATACTGTGTCCCTTGTAGGAATTGATCCCTTGATAAGGATTCTTTTCATTTTCGATGGCTTCCTGTCTGGTATCGAAATAATAATCGGTCTGTGTTCATAACAAATTTCTTCAAAATGAGCTGAACACAGCACCGATTCCTTGGTCGGTGTGAAGTTATTCCTATGTCTCTGGATGAAACAAGTCCACATTTGCCTTGTGTTTTCAACAGAAGGGAAATATTGCATTGATGCACTGGGCATATAAGTGCAATTCTTGCAGCTCACTTGGTTTGGGCCACCAGGCATGCAATAATGTCCTCTCCCCTTCGCTTTACGTTCAGCCATCATCAAGTCTTTGTCGCGTGTCAAGGTTCTGACGTCATGAACTGTGTAATTTGAGCGAATTGACCACATTGAAAATGGACCATTTTTGAAGCATTTTCACCCTGAACAAGACGGCGGAAAAATAAAAAAGGCGCTGTAGCTCCTCGAAACACAATTCGTGTTATTTAAGACTTATTTAAGCTTATTACAAGTTTTATTTTTCATTTCGTATGCAAGACAATTAAAATTACATGCTCGCACAAAGTACAAACATATCGATCTTGCCCGCTTTTGGAATTGCAATGAAATTTTTGTAAATGCATTTTTAAAACCTAACGACAGGAATGTTCAAGTTCATGTCGAAAATAGCTAGATTTACTCAAAAGGGCAATTTAACTAACTCATGCAGTCCTGCTCAAATATTCTGCAACCGTTAGCAGCCCCAGAGCTGGCAACATTTTATGGCTAAACGTTGGTGATTTGGTGTCACCGATGCTGTCAGTGGCTGAATGCCGTTTGGTGGCTAGCTGTCAAGGGGTTTACCTTACTGATGACTGGAAGCTATTTAATGTTGGCTAGGAGTTCAGGAGAAGAAGTTCATTTTTGAATGCTGACAGTGCATAGTCACCATAGATGTATCTCAACGTTGCCTTGTCTGCCAGATATATGCCACGTTGTCAACATTTTATGAGATTTGCAAAGCAACTTAATTTCTCCACAAATTCACATTCTGTCAGTGAATGTATGGTTGATTGTGCAAGGCTGATCTGATCATTTATTTCAAGAGGAGAAGGATACCTTTTTGCTAAACGTGTTAATAAGTGCAAATAATTCAATCAATCAACAACATTAAAATGAACGGGAGCCTTCTTTGAAGCTACTTTTCGTTCGTAAAGTTTTGTACGTTAATAGAATGCCCAAAAAAGTGGATCGTTTATCTGTATGTATCTCAACGTTGCCTTGTCTGCCAGATATATGCCACGTTGTCAACATTTTATTATGGTATTGACATGTGACAGTAGCCGCTTCATAGGAACTTTGGCGATGTGTGTCGTATCCGTGATCTTATAGTAGATTGGGTCCTGATCATGCAGTCTGGATATACGGGTAGCCGTCTTTAAGGACTCGGGTACATCGTATCTGAAATATCAACAATATGATTATTAGCAACGGCAACATTCATTAGAATAGGTAACCACAACAAATTAGTGACAAACCTGTCAAATATAAGACGCAATTCATCACTTCTGCCGTACTTGTCGAGGATATGTCAGGTGAAGTGGTCTGCCAATTGGAAACAACTCTTGACCCAGTCAGGCTTGTCGAGTGCTTGCACCTCAGCCATTGCATCAACAATTGACACCTTCATTTGGGCTGCTGGGACCTCCTGCTCAGTACCACCATCTCGCTTATCGTCCAACTTCTCTAAAATTCCCATAAGACTGCTCTTAGAGGTGCAGTGGAGCATAGTGCCATCTGCTGCAAACATAGACCTTGGGACAACAGCGAACTCATATTCGCCGATGGCTTCCTTGATGTTAATCTCTGGACGGGATTTACAGACCATCATCATTCGTGCGAAGAGAGAGCGATCTTCTTTGAGCTCGATTACTTTGTTGTCGGCCTTGACACGCACAGTTTTCCCTGTACTCTTCCATGTGAGGAGCTTGCGCTTTTTGAGTGGTGACCAGATGCTGAACTTGTTGGTCTGGATCCGGTCTTTGACAAACTTATCAAAAAGCTCACTCCCGATTGAACTTTGCTTGCTCAGATCTTCCTTCACATTCTCAGGCAGTACTACTTTCGTCACCAAGTTGAAGAGATCGTTACTTTCTTCTAAGAAAGGATTTGTGAAACGCATGATGCAGCTGGCTAACTGCTCAATGTTCTTCTCCTGACGCGAACGCACTGCCGTGGTGAAGTTGTGGTGACGCATTGTAGAGGTACAGGATGCACCTGTCATCTGTATGGCTTGATCCGCCAGTCGCGCAAGTTCTGGGGCGATCAGGAAGTGCTTAGCCAGGGCATTAGGATTAAGTGTAATGCCAACGAGTCCCCCGGATACTTTCATCGAGCGGTTGACATGTTCCAGGGCGTTGTCTGCTCCTATGGCACAGAATGGCACGCGCAGAGTCTTGTTTACCACCCAGTTTCCTTGCTGGAACTCTTCATATATCTCTGGCTCGGACTCCTGCAGTATCTTCATCTCTGCTAAATAGACTGGTATCATACGGGCATAGTTAAGCATGTCATGAGAAAAAAAGTATTTCGTAAAAAGTTCCAGTGCTTCTAAATGAAGTGTCCAGTCTCATGTTCTAACTGCTCGGATGAATGCCATAAACTCCATGACCATTCTCATATATTGACGCACAAACTTGAACAGCGGGATCTTGTTCTGCTTGGCATCAAAGGCCTCCATCTTCTGTACAGTGCCATTTGAATCAATCGCTTGCACCAGCTTGTCGTGTACCTCCTTTACCCGTTCTTTTGTACCGTCAGCGCAGGCATCACCAAGCTGCTTCGCTAACTGCTCCAGACTTTGACAATGTGTCGGATCTTCTTTAAACACTGCTTCCTTGTACAACATAAATAAGGCCTGTAGCGTAATTATGTGTGCTGTCTCCCCTCTCTTCACGTGGTTGCCCTCAAGGATTTGCTTGACAGTTGCAGGACCATACAGGTCGGATTCGATCCAACACATATCTAGCCCGCTGTTTTCGATAAACGCACCAATTGCTCGGAGCTGGGCCATTACTATATGAAGTTCACCTGGACGTAGTATCAAGTGTTGTATATCCTGCCGAGTACATTGCAGCTTCTTGGCTGGCTGATAGAGCCCCAAATCAAGAGAAATCACCGTCTTCCTTTCCAGGCCTATAACCTTGGTCTTGATGTCTTGGGCCTGCATCAGAACAGTGAGGAGGGTTTGCCATTCGTGCGCTGGAGCAGCAATCAGAGGCGGTGTTCGAACACGCGTCCCAGCCAGTGTATCGTTAGTCAGTGAGTTGTATGCAGACCATACTGGTATATCAGTGATCTTTGCAGACTGATTTTCAGGCGGCTCCTCGGTACTCGTGTTGCCGGTGCTCGGCGTTGATGGTCGGGTTAAAGCACGCGAAAGAAGCCATGCAAAATCTTGCTTCCGGACTGTTATCGGAATCTCATCCTCTGCGAAGAGACCAAACTGTGGGTAAACAGCACATTCTAATAGGCAGGCAATGGTCTCGGGAAGTTCCGTTATTGAGCGACTCTGGTCAGTGACGGGTTCAACCTTCAACTCTGGCGTCTTGTCATTAGGATCAGTCCTTTGATATATGGCCATTGCAGTGCCATGAAATGTGCGTTTCCCATCCGGGGTGTCTAAGGCAAAGTCAACATTATCAACGGCAAAAAAGACATGCCTTCCCATGCCTATGTCTGGGGGTAGATACACGCCGTCATTCTCATCCATGCGTTTAATAACACTTGATTCGATTTGCGCCTCCACTCTAAGGACTCTATTGTACTCCACCGACATCCCAAAGCCATGTAGCATGTTGATCAGCTCCTTGCTCCGTACAGCCTGGTGGACAGCCAGTCCGACAGCCAACTGTTGAGGCATTTCAGACGAGGATCGAACAGTCTCTGATTTCTTGTTCTTCAACTGGCGCTCTGTTAAACACATTGAAACAGTACTTTGTGCAAGGCTCATTGAACGCTTTTTAATTTCCATGGATTTCTTCTCACAAGAAAATATATCGTTTGGGCCTTGTATTACCCACCTGAATAAACTAAACAGCTCCATGGGTACGTTTTCATTTGAAATGCTTTCTAGAGACCCAGTGAATTCCCACTTCTGAGAGTTCTTGATGGATCTTCTTAATAAGGTAGCTGCATCAAACAATGTTTGCATTTTATCATCTCTATCACTATTTTCATCTTCGGCTAGCTGGATTGCTTCATCTCTTGTTGTCTTGATACTAACTCTCTCGGATTCATTGACACGCTTGGCCTTATGGAATTCGATGCCAGATATATCTGCCTTTCGCGAGCATGTTGGATCTTTTCGTACGCTTCTTGTAGATCGGCCATGGTTGCGATCTTCCCTTCACGCAAAGCAAGCTCTGTTGTCGTCAGAAATTCTATTTTTGCTGCGATCTCGCTAGCTAATTTAGAACGAGCTTGTTCGTTGGACTCCGGCTTTCATAAAGCATTTGTTACATTGCTCAACCAACAGCTAAGGTGATATTTTATTTCAATTGCATGCACATCGTTAGCTGCAATAGCAGTGTTAAGCTTGACAGAACGCTTTTCGTTACCTGCCAAACCCGCTGCAGAACGCAGCGATTCACCAGCAGAAAAGGTTTTTACATTATGCAAAGGTCGCCGTTGGGTTGCTTGGCCATCACAAAAAAAGCAAACCTCTTTGTTGAATGGGGTGGTTTTTGAGCGTGTCAGCTGGGAACTTTCCACGGCCACCTCTCGCGATTTACGCCTTGACTCATTTGGACCTGACAATTGCCTCTCATATCTTTCCTTCGCTCTTTTCAACATACCTGTATGGGCAGCATCCTTATAACATGAACGATGCCAAGATGCTTGCTTTGCTTGTAGCTCCTCGGCTGAAGAAGGCTGTAGCTTTCCCCATGCTTCTACATAACTGAAATTACCGTATCTTGACCATTCTTCGATCGAGCTCAAAACTTTTTCGTGTGCAATTGGATTTTCAACTAAATCTTCATCCTTTTCTTTTTGACAGATTAAACAATGATCAAAACTTAAAGTCGAATTTGTAGTTTCTGTGATCTCAGATTCCATGATGTCGAAGAGAACACAAAAAACGTTGCTAGAAAATCTGCCAATCCAAGATGGCGGACCACTAGAATGATGATAAAAACCGCTGACCAGTGGTAACACAGGCTTGTACATTTTCCCTTTAACCATTAATAATTTCAAAAGGAAACATTACTTAAAGTGTTTATGAAACCAAATTTTGCATCTTTATTTTATTGCAGAATAATAAAGTTCATTGCTTTCTGATTATCAAGAGTATATTTATTTTTCAGCTCCGCCTTCGGAAAGGTCTCTTTTTCGCCATTCAAATTGACTACTTTATGCTAAAAACTGTCCCGTTTGCCGCGCGGCCAAATGAGCTGCGTGACGTCACTGTGAGGACTCGCTGTTTATATACTACAAACATGGCAGACTCGGCGAGAAAGTTTCAGAGAAAGCTAAAAATAAGCAAGGAGGTGGAAGATATTGTGTGGCTGGTGGCCTTGGTTTTCTTCCCCTATTTAACTTTATCCTACGCCAAAATACAATGAACTTTGAAGTTGAGAAAAGCAATAGTCAATGTCCACATTCTATACTCATTCACAGTTTGTACAAGTACAACTACAACACAACTACAAAAAGTACAAGAAATGACTCACCAAGAACTCGACGATAACTTTAATACTCCTGACTTTTATGCTGAAGCCAGAACAGTGAATGGCAAAGAATACAATATAGGGTTTCTCTGGTTTCCTGTAGAAATTCGTTTAAGAGGATCCTGAATGTTCGTGAATGAAAAACGGACGATAGATACTGAAAACTTGCAAAGAACCCAGACGCGGCGCCATATGTGAGTTGAGTTTGTTGGTCTCTCTTACTGATTGGTTGAATGCTAACATTCCAAACAATCCAAAAATGGAAGAATAAAAATAATTATAGGAATTAGTTAGTGTGATGGTTAGGGAGGGGCGAAAATGGCGTTATCAATTCGATACTTAAACAAAACATATTTGTAATTAGTCCAGGGTCTTGTGTTGAAAAAAGGCTCCAATAAGAATTTCATCCATTATCATTTTAGTTTCTTTGCAAGATTCTATAGTTTAAGATCGAATAAGACATTGTCACCATAAAAAAAACAATTAAGGCTAATTCGTGCTAATTAGCTGTGACGTCATAGATCAATATATCTAAATTCATTAAAAACGGACTAAAAACTTGTAACTCATTTCGTTTTGCAGTAGATACGTTTTTAATCTCGTTTTAAGGCACTGCGAAATGTCTGCGGTCTGGGTGACAACATAATAGAAGTCCACCTTTATTTTCACTGCTGCGACCTTTTCAGTATCAAGATTGTGCCGCCCGGCTTGTATCGCGCAAGTCGAGGTATGCTCGTGCTATGCCGCTACTGATGGAGCTCCATTGGCTGCCAGTAGAAAAACGGATTGTTTTTAAGTTATTATTATTAGTTTTTAAATCCCTTAACAATTTAGCACCTCTTTACATTAGTAGTTTATTGAATTCATATCATCCCTGTCGTAGTCTTAGATCAGCTGGCAAACGCCTTCTGGTCGCCCCGAGGTCTAACCAAAAGACCTATGGTGACAGGGCATTCTCGGTGGCTGCGCCGAGGCTGTGGAACGCTCTGCCCATTCAAATAAGGACAAGCAATACCCTTACCATTTTTAAATCTAGTCTTAAGACTTATCTTTTTAAACAAACATTTTTATAATTATTATTTTATATTTTTAACTGTAGTATTGTAAAGCGCCATAGTGCAGTTAGTGGATATGGCGCTATATAAATTTCTTCTTATTATTATTATTAAGAAACGAATACAGTAAGCGCCCGCTATTAAGGACCCTCTACCTACGAGAACCTGAGGCTGAAATTAGGAATTTTGTGCCCCTCTAAATATAAACCTGTTTGAGCCTGATATTTTAAATAGGTTCTTAGCAAAGTCTCAAACGAGGACTACGAAAATCTGGTTGTAGTTCTTTATCTCCAATTTCCAACTGAGAATAATCCAAACTTAAATTATTTTTTTATGTCAAGTGCCTTCCCTCGATTTAAGAGCGTTCTTGGCCACACAATTTGATTTTTTTAATCGAGGCAAGGGAATACGGTATCTATTATGTATTATCAATGATCGGCTGGAACGGTATGAAAGTTACGGTTATAACAATATAAGCTATATTTTGTTCACATATTCGATAAACATACCTCCTGGTAAGATGCAAGCTGAGTCAGCAATTGGGTTTGTAAATTGGGTGGGTTGACCACCATTTCAGGCGAATTGTGTTCCCACCGAGAGGCTCTGTCTATGACCTCAAGAAAGAGCCGGTTGTTTGCTACTGGCCACAAAAACTCGAAATCGTGAACTCTCCTGAAATATATTGCAATTTACTTTACATCTTGCGTACACATATCGGTGTCAGGTGCAAGCGGAGTTGTTCAGAAGCTGCTAGGACAATTTTAGTAAATATATTTTCTAACCAATATTGTTCACTACATTTTCAAGTTCTATTGGGCTTTTGGTTCTAATGGATCGGGTTGGTTCACGATTTCGGTGACCAACAAAGTGTCTATCAAAGCTAAGATGACAAGAACCACGAGAATATTCGCACCTATTAAAAATATGAACTCTGCTAGCAGGGTAGTACTTAAAATGAAACCCTTAAAATCCAGAGAGATCTTACAGGTTATAAAAGACAAAATGTTGAAACCAAAGAAATAAAAACTGACAGCAATAAAAGAACTTCCTAAAGTTAGCTCCGGATACATACTTATCTTCAAGGTGACAAAAATCACGGAAGGTAGTCGCAATCTCCTCTCTGACGTCCTGCGGTGTCATTCACCCTGAGAGAAACGTTTCTAAAGATTCTGGACAACCAGGCTATCGTACGGTAGTATCTCTGGGCACAGCCGAGTCGTTAGGCAGAGGCAGCAGAATAAGCACTGTATGCACCATTTTTGGTCTCCAGGCCACTGTGGCAATGGGACTGTGCACCACTTGTTGTGGCCAGGCGAGCTGGTGTCGATTGATCAATTGGGTGATCCAGCTCAGGCTGCATTGATCTCCCTGAAACTACCCCCTCTATCATCCTCTGCAGCCTGTGAATTAAATTCCTGTTGTCCATAATAAGTTATACGATCACGAGTACGAGCCTCCGTCTACAATTAAGATATGTTTGACAAGAACGTTTTCACACGTTTTATAGTAAGGAGCTGTCAAATGCTGCCAATTATTCAAACAATGGGTGTATATTGACATTTACTGCACTTGAATGGAAAGGTTTGACCGGAACCTGGAACCCGGGCCTGGAACGTGACGGTGGTAAACACACCTAGTGGCTGATAGCGGCAGCCGAATTGTAAAAGGCTGTTCTTTTTCAAGTACTGTATGCATTTTTTCCCTGTAAATTGTAAACACACTCTTACATTTCCTGAATTACCGTAAACAGCAGCAGATAAGCAGCACTCGCAGATACGCCACACCACTAGTTTAGAAGCTCAATGTTTTTATTGAGATTAGATTCCTTGCCTCATCGAACTTTAAACGAGACAACTCAGTTCTTTTAACCATAATTTTAGATCTGAAAATGTTTAAACTTCATGTCGCGTGCACCAGCACTGACAGATTTAAAAGATCGTGTGGCAATTATTATTATATTTTACATTACAATACATTTATTCATCGAGTTATTATTTACATAATTCTATTCTACATTATTATATATATATATATATATAGTCGTTGCCATTAAGGTTGTCCTAGACATATCCACATATCGATTTATAGCCTTTGTTCAGTTCGCACCTTTTACATAAAGAACGGTAATCAGCCGTGAACGCGCCCTTTGTATTTGGTAAGAAAGAGCCACGGTGGTCTAATGGTTAACGCTCTTGCTTACCAGTTCGAAGCCCCCAGTTCAAGTCTCAGTATCGGCATCGTATCTTTTTTTTTTCCTTGTCTTTTTGTTTTGTTTACATATGTTTCTTTTTGCAGTTTCTTTTTTGATATTGAATAAGAACGGACGATGTAGCTAATTTAAAAATAATACTGTCGACCTGAAACGGTCTCAAATTTTCACAGACTTTCGAAGTAGATAATTATACCAGCACTGACTGAGTACGCCCAAATTACGCTATTTTCGTTTAGAACGGTATAGTGATTCTGTTGATGGTTGTGGGTTTGAATAAGCGTAATTTGTTTTTCTTACACTGTGCCAGGCTTACATGTATATACCAGAAACAGTTTTGAAAATACTAGATACCCACTGATTCAAAGTATTATCTCTTTGTTTAGAAGTAGGAAGAGATTTTAGCAAGTGTTATGAATTTCATTCGTACTGATTTTCTGAACTTAGGCAGACTGAGCGAGCGACCTCATTTTTTTCCTCGAGATTTCGAAAACATCGGCCGCGAGACACGGAGCGGACAGTTTTGAAAATATCCGGCAGTCCAGAAATTGGCCAGAATTCTCTTTGAAACCCATAGTAATGCTTGCATAAGTTGACGAAGCTTTTTTCTTTGTGAAGGAAAAGAACTCGCATGGAATTATAGCCGTGTACTCGGCGTAAGGTTTACGAGTATTTGACAAACGATAACAAACTTTTGAAGCTACGCCATGAACGATGTCGATGATCAAAATACTACATTCTCTGCAGCAGTCGAAGCTTTTGCAAAAGAAATGTTCGAACATCTCTTAATAAAATAGATGTGGATGATAGGTGTCCTAGGCATTTCAAAGGTTAAAAAGAACTCCGTTCTTGTTGTCACGTTTGAAATAAAAGCTTTTAAGGGAATGCAGTCAGAAAAAAAAAGGGAAAAAGAAATGAAAAAAGTCTTCGCAGTAACAAAATGCCGATTTTGAGACTTGAACTCGGGGCTTCGAACTTGTAAAGCAAGGCTCTTTGTTACCAAATACAAAGGGCGCGTTCACGGCTGATTACCGTTCTTTATGTAAAAGGTGCGAACTAAACAAAGGCTATAAATCCATATGTGGATATGTCTAGGACAACATTAACGGCAACGACTGTATATATATATATATATATATATATATACAATCATCCACATCTGTCCAATTCGCTAGGTTGAACAAACATGGAATCATGATACAATGCGCCATCTCGGCTATCACCATAATGGCTTTATGGCAACTCTGCACTTTGGACACAGGATGTACGGATACACATTGTAGGATTGCATTGTGAAGTCACCAGAGTGCTCAAACTGCGAGCAGCAGAAAGGTTGTCCTACACAAATAACCAGATATCCAGATATCTAATTTATTCAGAGATATCTAATGAGATGCATAGTGACTGTGCCAGCTGTTAGCATAATAATTGTTCAGTTGCAGAGAGATTTGGCGAAACATGCCGAAAGCGTACTCAAAAGATATACGGTGTGCTGCAATCTCGAATAAGATTTTGTACAGGAAAACAGATGAAGGAATCGCAGGCATACTTTTTTGTACCCGAAAAGTGTTCGTCGTTACTGTAGTTTGTTCTTTAATACAGGAGACGTATCCCCTCAGAAAATCGGTCGCACAACAGAGTCTACCGGCGATAAATATTAAAATAGAGACGGCAGTGCTCGTGAATTGCGTTTATTATCCTGTAATTGGTACAATTGAAAGAAGTTATGAAATGCTGTGGTTTTGGCATACTTCAGTGAATTGAACACGTGAGAATATGGCGTAAAATGTGGTATATTTTTAAGACCGCGAATTATTTCACAATTTTTAAAATTATTGAATTGTTAAAACTGGAGACTACAGACCTAAACTGCCAGAAACACAAAAATTGAAGCGGTTTCTACAAAACGTAAAGAATTACGACAAGAGACCATCACCTAGATTAATGGATTTGAATCTCCCGCCAAGTCTGTTAAAAGTTTGAACAACAAATGTTTACAGCATCAGGACCCAAAGTTGTCCACTAGGTAATTCTGTATTACTAAAAAACTTTCAAACATCTCGTCAATATCGGTGCAACATTTGTTGAAGCCCATTTTCGAGAACAAGGTTGAGAGCAATTAGAATGTTGAATAGATGCTGAAACCGCTTGTTCTCGACATGTTAAATCGGCAATGTTGCAACCATTTGACACACACGCTTTCGACACAATTTTGAACCAATGTTGAAAGGGCGCTTAATTTATAAGCTCGAGAACCGAACTAGCCAAGTGTATTTGCAATCGTGAACCGAGCGGTTAATAGCGTATAGCATACACTGAAATCACCACCGTCGTTCTCGGTAGAAACAATAGAGAGATTAAGCACCGCGTTCCACGGCAAACGGGAAACGTCAGCCCGCCGTCAAAATACGAAATAAATATATAAGAAAAGTGGAAAAGAATTCCAACATTCACAACAAACGCGGATCGACTCAACTTCACGTAACAACTGAAAATGTCAAGCAGCAAACGCGTGAAAATTGGTTATGTTTTCATTTCTGCCGTTCGCGGGAAGAAAGAACTCGATGCTTAATCTCTCTAATGATTGTGCTCACCCCCGAACTAATTATAAGCTTAATCACTAAATTAGTTCTATTTAAACTTTAGTAGTTGTTGACAGGTTTGTCATGAAAGTGCGAGCCGAGTTTTTAGATCTAGAGAGGCTTTTTATAGTGTCAAACTTATGGGTTTTTCGTACAATTTCTTAGAAGTAAAACTATGAATATATTACTCAAAATCGAGTGTAAAATATTACAATCATTTCGGCCCATACTGTGTATTTATATGACTGGTAGACAGTATCGTGTGATTCGCGTAATTTAGTCATCGTCTCATCGTCTCTGAATCACGAGGCCATTAAAATGAAATTAAAATATCAGTGGGTATTTCGCTTTACGATATGATTTGCTCGGAGAAGGAATTTTCAAAAGGTTATTCATGCACGCTAAAGACTCTCTTACTTTTGGTCCCCTTTGGCTCAGTGGTCGCTCTTTGGCACCTTCATAGTCGGATCAATCCAGAAAGCACAGCCGTTTAAAGCCATGCTATAGGCGTCGCCGAGCTCTTCTGCTGTATCAACCCAGAATTTTCGGTTTCGCTCCCCGAAGTACCCAAAATTGTATTGACAAGTGGTTTAACGTCCGGTAAAAAACTTTCCACGGCTTGTCTAAAAGCATGAATATCTTCCACCACAGGATGCAATTCTGTGGACCTTGTAGCTACTCTTTTTCTTTGAGTCAATGACGCGAAGTTCAATTTTGAGAGTTTGTTGCTGCGAGGTCTCCGCGCATTCCGCAATTTTTAGAAAACAGTACCTACTGCATCTCATTAGATATGTCTGAATAAATTAGATATCTGGATATTTGGATATTTGTGTAGGACAACCTTTCTGCAAACGAGTGTATATATATATATATATCATTATTACATGTAAACTCACGTCTGTTGTGTAGTATTAATAAAGACAATTATTATTATTATGTCTACTTACTTACACATATATAATAGAACTTTCCATAGCATTTTGCTTGACGGGTACTTTTTCGTGTTAGCTGAATGTAGTCCTGAATTTCATGTCAACAAAAACATGCTCGTGCTCGCGTCCATCAAAGTTTAGTAACCAGGCATTTTATTGGAAGAGAGTAACAAACTAATAGTGTTTCTTGTTGATAGTATGCAAATAAGGCATTTTGTAGCATAGCCGCAGAATGCACCCTGCTCCGCACTCTGCTCCGCTCTCTGCTCCGCTCTCTGCTCCGCACTCTGCCATGATTGGCTACCTAGCTGTGTAGGGGCTGGGGCAAGTGTGATGAAATTATGGTTTATGCTGCCATATGTGCACAGAACAAAATCAAAACAACATCGAGCGCTGTGAGAAGATTGCCTTTTCATCTGCCGTACGTGGCTATCACATCTACATGAAAATCTGGAAGTCCTATGAAGAAACTGATTGCTCATAGAGAGATGGAAAATCAGTTCGACAAACTTTCTGTTAAAGTAATAAACAGCAGAAGAACAGTTGGGTCATATACTGCGTGAGTACTCTAGAATAGCGTGCTATTTTCTTGCTTGCGTAGGAACTATAACTGTTGAAGTTACTGGGAAATGGCAACACTGCAAAGATTCCGTGTCTGTTGGCATTCATTTAGTTGTTTGAGAAAAGTGACTGTTACTGGTTTAAAGATTTTTTAACGAAGAAGATTTAACAGTCTGACTTTGATTAATTTTTTTTTTTTAATGGATATTTGTTGGACCTTTCTAGATGTGCTCCCAGATAAGCCGCACCCCCGATTTGCAACGAAAATTTTGGGGCAAAAGGTGTGGCTTATCTGCCGCTGTTTATGGCATATATTTTTATATTCAAATACCCCATATTCCCGGATACATGTTATCTTGTTATTTCTGGAGTGCAGATGTACCTGAACTTTTCAAAAACCTGGTTCACGGCCCTCTCGCTGACTGTTAGCAGCCTCGCCACAGTGTTGCTTCACTTCAGTAGACCACTGAAACTTTATTCCGAGGAGTTTTGACAAGCTCAGCCTTGGAAACTCGCAAAAGAAAGAATCCTTTCTTACAGAAGTCCGCCGCTTCCATCTTGGACATCTCCTGTAGAAATAAACAGCAATTGATAATCAATTCTTGTTCGTGAGGTTACCATTTGTGACCGTCTGATCGGTCTGTGAAAGGTTTTATTTGCATCGGAACGGGAGCATCGAGATGTTCGCAATTCATTACACTTGACAGTAGCCCTGCGATTTGCAGCCGTGTAACGCATCTATCTCTGATCAACAAAACACACACAGCCGTGTCATTATCCCTCAACTATTTGGCCTTGACGTTTTCTGTTTTCATGTAAAAAGTTTGTTTCACTGATTACCAATTGGGGTTGATTAGTAATCGATGAAACGAGTCGTTCAGCCATAAGAAATCACAGCACTGACCCCGATCAACTTTTACAACAGAATAAAACACACACAGCCATATCATCATCCCTCTCAAAGCCCCATTGCCGTGTCCTTGAAGTAGTCGTAGAGCTGATCTTATCTTATCAGGCGTAATAGGCGTTACGTGGTTAAATATAATATTGTATCTTATCAAAAGGCTGTGCCAGACTCGATTAGTTTAATTTAAGCTACTTCTGGCATCCCAGCACTCTAATTTTAGCAAACTGTTTTTCACTGTAAATTCCTATTTGTTAAAAGAGTGAATAAATTGTTGTTGTTGTTGTGCATGTGGTGCATCAGCGCTGATAACAACTCCTGTTATTAACGTTACGATCACTTAGATTTTTTTCATTTCCGATCTATGATGGGTTACGAAATGTTTCCCTTCAGACTGAGATGGGAAGGAAATTAATTATTTTTAGTTTTTGGCTCCTGCTTTGATCATAAGTCGGCCCATGGCTAATGAAATGGCCCGTTTATTGTCGTTCATTGATTTACTTTGACCTTTATAATTGTCCTATGTTGTAACTTCCGCTTATGCAACTACAAGCATTTGTGTCGACATGCACTTGAAAAACCTGATGACGGCTGCCGAGGTACTTGACAATCCGTGATATCGTAGAAACCGTAAACTGTTGTATAGATCAGCATTAGTAGTCTTAAGACAAATTATCGTTTTAATTTACCAGCACGCATTTGTATGGGTGAACGTGATGATGATCATAATAATAACAAGGCACGTCACATACGTGGTTTTCAGTGGGGCCTTGTGTGGTTAAATTAACAAAAGTCGTATTTGAAACTAAGAATATTAATGTTTTTTAATAAAATACCATAAAAGCGCTAAAATCTAGATATATATTGAAAACATATCTATAGAAATATCTATAGTTATATTTTGTAATTTTATATAGTATTGCAAAATAACCTGCAGCGTTCTGTGCTTAGACTGTCAGTGTATGTAGTAAAAGTTTTGTATTATTTTGAAAGTTGTGATACACTTGTATAGGGAGGATTCATCGATCCACGTATGTAATTTCCTTCCTCTTGTAGGGGGCGATTCTACTATTAATCTAAATAAATGATTTTTAGCCCAAACGAGTCGAATCATTGTCTCCTGTTGTAATAACAAGCGTCATGTACTCTTACGGCAAGTTTCAAAGTAGATTATAATGACTTAGACCATGTGTTGATCGGTTGGCTTATGTTTCTTACATCAGTGTTATGAAAATTTCGAAATAATAATAGTATAATAACAGCAACGATAACAGCAACGATAACAAGAATAGTTAACTTTTCTCACTAAAACCGTGTCAATGTCAATGAAAGGGAAACCCTCCAGAACCTGTCACTGGACTGAGCAGACTCACCTTAGCTGACGGTGTAGCCTAATATACAGTCGAAGTCGCCTCGCCTTACGGATACCTCCACAATACGACCATCTTGTTAATGTTATCATGATTACGGGCAGTTAACTAAATCTCGTTAACTAAATCTCGTTAACTAAATCCCGTTACAGGTTTGGGTAATTTCGAGACCAAATTTGGACTTGTTTCATCGTAACAAAGCCATTAGAACCTTTTGAAGTTATATTATACTTGTGGCCTCTATAACAGACTGACACCATCGGTGTCCGTATTAACGAGGAATGACCTGAATCAGTCCATTCCGGAAGTATGGGTGGTACTCTGGCCCTAAGCAGTAAAGCTTGTTGGTTACTTTTTTCTTCCTTGTAACCTTCATCCTGACAACCTTCCTTTAGCATCCTTTACGGGATACTCCCACCTTTCCTTGTGGAAAAAGGCAATGTCCCACAGCTCGTACAATTCGTTGCATGGATGTAGTCCTTAACAAACATATTAAACGGCTCATCGTTGTGATAATATTCATTAAAAAGTCACGGTCGGTGTTCGCTCAAGTCGTTAGGGTCTGTACAGCCTCTGTAATGGGCATCTTGCGCGCATTGTTTTTCCCTCCTGCCATTATCTGACCTCTTGGCACCAGCATTCGTAGGAACCTCTTTAAATATAGCTTTTGAAGCTTTGTTCTTCTTACTCCTGTAATGAGAAAGGAATTCCTTCAAAGTGTCGGCCGATTCAGCAACTGCTACCAGAATTACTTTGTACTTTTCTTGGATGATGTCTGCCTGTTCCCAAATACTTTTCAAGAGATAGGAGGGAACATCAGTTAAATTGAACTCACTTAGGGGTACCATGAACTTGCTTTTGCCCTTGACATGTTCTCCTGACTGAACTTGGTTGGGTGTAACACTTTTTTCGCGTAGTCTTGACGCTGTTCAACTGTCATCTGTGACCACTTTAAAAGATTAACTGCATATTTCTTGAAATTTTCTGAAAGTCTGTATTCCCCCATGCAGTATAACACCCTGATCATTTCTTTCTTCTGTTCTTCTACTAGTCTTTCTTCCACTACATCGTGATGGAAACCTGGTCAACTGTCTTTGTCTTGGTCTCTTCTTTCAAGAGGTTGTCGAATGACTCATTACATTGATTATCCCACTTGTTTGGGGGTTTCCAAGGCCTGCTGCAATGCTGACAGACCTTAACATGCATTTACGAACGACCCCAACGTTTGACCTTATTCTTCCTTTCATCGATTGAAGCCAAGTACAAAACGAAGATGGAAGCTGCTTCTCGAGTTTCCTCCATTCACATTCAAAGTTGTCGTCCTCTACATCAACGAAACCTTCCACCTGCCTTCCTTCATACTTTCCACCCCACCAAGAATTGCACGAATTATTTCAGTTTTGTTTTGCTTTGGTACTTTCAGTCTTTTCAAGTTTCACAAGCATATCCCATTTCAGATGATCAAAGAATCTGAGATGAATGCTTGCTTCATTTGGGGCACACGTTAGATGGGAAATCGGTTTTCCATTTCTTTATCAAGAGCCGGCTCACCACTTGTACCATATGTAAGTGTGTTGATCCCATGTCTATTAAGACTTGTTGCCAGACATTCGTAGTCGTTCATATATCGTGTGCAGCTAATCATCATACTAACAAAGATGGTAGGTTGCTGCTTTACTCTGTCGTTTTTATAAACGAACATAGGATGGGGTTTGGCTAGAGCTGTTAGATAGTACGGCCCGACGTTGTATGTCATTGATGCCTACTTGTGCCTTTGGCTTCTGTCCATCACACTACGTCTTAATCCAACTTAAGTGCGTATACATAGCAGCAACATTGCATGGAAGGGTGACATCCTTGTTCTTGCGTGATTTTATGGAGGACAACACATCTTTAATGAAACTTTCCGTCTTGACTTTAATCATAAGGCGTGAAAAGTCGGGTGTTTTGGGAGGTCCAGTATTGCTACTTCTGCCTTTTCCTGGCACATTTTTAAGGGCATTAGACATATTAAAATAAATTATGTTCTTCATTCTCAGTTATTCAACATCTGAAAGAAAAATATAAAATTGTCATGTTATTATTTTGCATATTCTAAAAAGAGGCCAACATTTTCAGTTATGCTGTCTGATACTGAATGGCCTCGTGGTTTTTTCTTAATGACAGATAGGCGATTCCCAAGTTTCCATATACACCTCCCTCGCTGGGCCCCATCACCAAGCTCTTTGGCGATGTTTACGTCCTTTTCATGATACTGAATGGCAAAGTGGTATTTGTGATAATGGGAACCTCACTGCTACTTGCTGTCGATCTCTTGGGATGTCTCTGGCCGAATCTAACTCAGTCACCGCTGCAGAACCTTGAATGCTACTGATCACCCTTTTCGTTGCCTCATCTGCTCCTGTTTTCTTAATAATGTCGATCACTGTCAGTTTTGTTCGGAAGAAGGCTCCTGTTTCCATGGGGTGCAAGAGTTAAATCCTTACAACCTTTTCCAACCTTTCCCAAAAAATGTAAAATGGCATATCGCATAAAGCTTTTGTCATGCTCTACTTTAGTAATGACACAACAAAAATCATCTGTACTTTTGTGCCAGCTGTACTGTCGTCTCATAATAAATATATCTTCACTGTCATCAGATGCTTTGCCCCCCAACTTGGTAATTGATCTGATTTTTCCATCAGGACTGAGGTCTATCTTTAACTTATGTTTGCCATAAATTCTGTTGTCGTCTGCTGTAATATCACGGTGGTCTATCGTCGTAAGATCAGTGAGAAAAACTCTATTTCTGGTTACTTCTACAATACCACCTGACATTATTGAACCACGTCGAATGACCGGTAAGACCGGTAAAACTGTGGTCAACTGCGGTAATTAGTTATATGCGGCCGCGGCCGTGACCGCTGAGATTTTTATCACACCGGAATGCATTCGCCGATTTCAAGCAATCTAAACTATAACGTATCTTCATAATTCATTCTTATCCCAGAAAATCATTGACTGTAGTGTGAAGATAAGACCTGAAATATACATGATCACGAACGCGATGAGTCGGGCATTCTTTTAATTCTTTATTCAACACCGCTGCTTGTTAATGTTTGAACTGTATAAAACGATCACTTGTAATTCAAAATTAACTTCAAGATTCGACCCCTAATACTCGGCAAAAGTCCATTATTATCGTTTCACAATTCGAAATCCGTCAACACTACTGCTTGGGTTTTACATAGACGATCGCTTTAAAATTAAACTTCTAGAGCTTCGGTCCACTAATACTCAACAAAAGTTTATTCTCTTTCCCTCTTCGAAGAGTTGTTTTCTTTATTCAACACTGCTGTTTGTGTGTTCACATTGTAAACTGAGACGATCGCTTGACGATCTGCAAATCAAGAGTGGTCTCTGTACTACGTGCTGTTTGTGTGAGACACTTCAATTGTACCTTACTGTAATAATCAAGAAATAGAAAAGATTACTAGGCAGAGAAAAAAAAAAACACCACTGAAATATATTCTTGCTGAATTTTAGAGTGAAAAAGTTCGTTAACTGTACATGTGTGAGGTAGATTTGGAGGTAAATAGTTAACCACTTCGGCATCCCTTTGAAGTTGTGTGATTTGGCCACAAGCCAAACACAGCGTGCAATCCGTCAGGCGTGACGGTTTTTGACAGGTCATGCCAAAATTGTATGCGCAAAAATTAAATGGTTTTCAAAAGGAATGGTTGGTCACTGCGTTGTGCCATTTCCAGCATGCGTCTTCTGAGTAGGCACGCCTGTTAGTTGATCTGGATGGGGCTAATTGGTATTCCCTTAGCATCATCGCGTGGTGTTCCGCCAAGAATCTAGCATAGGCCGACATGCCAAATTGTTCGGCAGCGTGTATTTCCGCAAGGATATACTGCATTTTTATCTCAATATCTTGAAATGTCTTAAGAGAATGACATATGATCAATAAAACAAAGTCTTTACCTTGGAAAATAATTGGGCAGGGGTCCCCCAGCAAGTATAGCTTTTGCAATCAACGACGTATAGAGGTAATCGACAAACTCTGTTGACACGCAATGAGATGGGCTTCCACATTTGGACAATATACCATAGAAGAGGGAATGCACGCCATGTTGTCGTCCAAATGCCCAGCTCATCTAAGTAACAAACATGCCTTGCCCCTGGTTTTCTTGGATACCCCAGACTAATTGACACCGCATGACCACCCCTTTCTTGTTAGCACCAGCTAATCTAAGTAACGAAAATATTATACAAAACAAATTTCAAAACTCATGTAAAGAAAACATACACAGTTAAAAAATCAAAAAGCGATTTCTTATATTTCACTATAAGCAGATAGAATAATAGAAGTCAACCTTTATTTTCACTGCTGCAACCTTTTCAGTATCAAGAAACGAGTACAGTAAACACCCGCTATTAAGAACCTTCCACCTACAAGAACCCAATTAGGACTTGTGTGCCCCTTTAAATAGAAACCTGGTTTGAGCCTGATATTTGGTTCTTATGTCACAAAATCAGTTTCTAATTGTACTGTAGCAAAGTTCCAAACAAGGACAATACCAAAATCGGGTTGCAGTTCTTTATCTTTTACACAATACTGTGCTATGCATTTAGATCTCAAAATTGTAGTTCATTACATCCAGATCACAATGTATCATAGTAGCATGGAGATGCTTGCTGTTTGCTTATAGGGTCCTGCGCGCAGGCTAAATAATAAAGTACAGTACAGTACAGTACTACAGTACATACACATGTATTTCAGATACAGTACACATTTTAAAGTACGATCAAATTTTGAGATAGTGATATTTTCCGTATTTGTAAAGTAGAGTTGTTATGTCCCAAGATAATATTTCTAAAGATAGTATGAAAAGCTAATTGTAATATATTCTATTTTTAGATCTGTATTCCCGCCGTTTATTCAGGGCATGCGGTTGTAAACACCTTAATTGTGCTGTCAAATAGGCTTCTCTAGTTAGAAGGTGAATATTAACAAAAAGCACATTGAAAGGGGCGCTAATATTAGAGAAGGGGTTCCTGGACTTTTACTTTCTGAACAGGCTGTCCTGAAAATACCCAATACAACATACTTTCACAATGTTAAATTTCCACATGTTAAATTTGTGAAAATATTTATGCATATTTAAAATGCATTTGAATAAAAATAATCAGGCATGTTGAGGGAGGCCAAATGCGTTCCAAACACCATAGTATAAAACAACCGAAACCACTTCTTTGGAAAACAAGTAATTAATTTGGCATGGTTTCCCAGGCTTGATAACGACGGTAGCAAAGTCCTGATTCTTGAATGTTTTGCTGAGTACTGTTGATTCTTTAGGCTTGATATGTTCGAACATGGCAGTCAATTTCTCCACAGAAGTGAACATGATCCGGCAGACTCTTCTGGTCCCAGCCACCTTCGCATCCAACCCAGGGCTAAAAATAACGGCCGGTTAGGGTTAGGTCATGATGACCGGTCAAATTCAGTTTAGCTCGGTCATACCTCATTTCTGTCCGGTCAAAACTCAAATATGTACAAATTATGTATTCATACCTGTGTGTGGGCCATCGGACGTTGACTAACGATCAAACGGACAATTTAAAACACAACATAACTACTGTGAGATAGAATGGTATGTTTTACTTTTTGGTGTAGCGTTAACTGTTATCGAGGCGAGTTGCGATCGCTTTTTGGCTCGCCGCCATATTGAATTAATTAGAGGAAGCTAAACTTAACGCCACATGCTGTATTAAACACTCTACAAATTGTTTTTCTTCAAAGTTAAACGCTTTCTGATGCCAAACTTTTGTTTAATCTAATTCAGTTATGTTTTTAAATGCTGTGGTACGGGTTTTCATTCCATGTTCACAGGAAAAGGAGTGATTTATTAAGAAAAGTATTGTTTTGTGCAACCTAATAAAGTAACGACCTAACTTGACGTGTTTGACGTGTCATAGCACAAATCATGTTACGCTTCGATTCACCCGTATCAAGCGATCATACTTTAATTACAAGCGACCGCAACTCCCCAATCTTATTATTCTGACAGCTCAGTCTCGCTGTTGTTTACTCGGTGATCATTGACCACAGCCAGCCATAAAGGGATTATTTCTCTGAATTTTTCAGCACTGGTCCCTAAACAGTGAATGTGACCGGTCAAAATGACCGGCAAGGCAAAGATTTGACCGGACAACTTCGGATTCTGGCCGGACATTGTCCGTTGACCGGCCGTTATTTTTAGCCCTGCAACCTGACACATTTACCTTTCAAGACATCGAACACCTCAAATGGCAGGTTTCTCTTGAAATATATTCTCCATGGATTTCGGCCATTTGGCTGCTGCTTCAGTCTTCTGATGACCATGGAGTTCACTGGCATAGCTCGTAAGCAAGCATTCGATAAGGTTGAGCCAAGTAGTACTTGACATTTGCGTCCCCACCAAGCGTGTGTTTTTTAGAACAGCTCTTGTTAACTCAAGCAGTTCTTTTCTGATTTCAGTTGCCTTCTGTTTCTCCCAAAAACTGCTCTCCCTCTGAAATTCCTCCGACGCAGTGTACACTTTGCCGTATAAGCCTAAAGGTAAGAAACAAATACGAACCTGCTTATCTGACAATTGTATTCCCACTGCCGTCCTTGAGATTATGTCTTGATTAGGGTGCCCTGCAGTGCTTTCAAACACGGCATCTAGGGTCGACAGCTGGAATGTGCTATACATCGCCCTCTTTTCTGGCGCGGTTTTGGGTTCTTTTTCTAAAACTTTGCTCTTCCCTAAAGATTAATAAAAGTACAAGACAAAAGCATAAGTGCGCGAGGTTTAAAGTGACCCAAGCTTCGATCAAACTAGTTAACAAACTACAAGAACCGGAAACAAAGACAACTGAGCAATTAATTGCGGTGCTTGAATAATTTGCTTCAGATTTCCCAGTCGACAGTACTGCATAATATACTGTTATTATCTACCATATACTATCATAGATAATACTCTGTTTTCTTGAGAGGGCACAGGCATAAATAGGAGAGAGATCAGCTGCAGGAAGTTCTGGTAATGCAGATGATAATGGGACACATTCTATTTTTGTCTTGTCAGGTAAAAATGGTTGTTGGTAGGACAGCAAACACCCTTTGGGAACAGCACCAAAGTTGCAGTTAACAAAGCTAGAATCACTTAACTTGGAAGACTCAAACAGTTAACCAATCTGGAAAACATTCTTTCTATGAACTCAACTGGGGGAAAATGTTTTTCAACAGGGTTATATAAAGTAGAATGAACCACATTCAAATATTTGTTTTCTTTGTTGGAGGTTCCTTGAGCACTGGTTTTCTGATTATAATGGTATCCAGTTTTTCAGGTCTAACTCCTTGTGCCCTGGGTTTGCTCCATTCCTGTGGGCGAGATGTTTTAGACAACACTTCTGGTACTGTGCCACAGTAAAGCAGGCTGTAATGCGCAGTTTGACAGAAGAGGGCAACCTTGTGGTTGCAAATGCCTTGCCCTGCTTTACATGTATACATATGCCTACATGGTTTGACACCACTCTCTCCAGAAGTAATCCAGGACAAGCACAGCTGAAAAATATAAAATTCAACCAAACAATTTTTTTCTTAATTGACAGTTTTATTATAATAAGCTCTGCTGCCGTCTAGTGCCGGTATTACATTTGTACTTACAGAAAGCCTATGGGGTTCCTCATTTTTTCGTAATTATTTATAGCATTTAGTAGGCATGTCCCGATTGCGCTGGAAAAATCGCCAAAAAGTGCTCGAAATTTAGAAATAGTGCTCGAAAAAATGCTCACGGGTATTCGAAAATTAAAAAAGAATAGTACAAAAAAGAAGACAATCAATACTTAAAAGCATTATGTTTGCACTATATCATTTATTTGAGGTGATCATAAAGTTCAAGTAACAAACATTTGTCGAACGAAAGCCCTTATACAGTCAAGTAGTAGTTCTAAAGCACACATCACTTAACGGCATCACAAAACTGTCCACCTGTTATCATCCATGCATGAAAGGAATTATTAGTTAGTCTCTCTTTGACCTATTGTATCGAAGCATCACCGACGCTTCGATATAATCTTGCAGAGAGTTGTCTTGCTGGGCGTTGAAGGCGCTGGATAGTAGACTGAAAACTCGTTCAGCTGCTGCTGAGCTCGGCTGTATAAGCAGTAGCCTCTTGACGATTGCAAACCAGAATGGAAGCGTATCTCTGTGAGCGACCCACCAGCTGACTTTGTCGTCCTCACATGTGACTGTGACACCTTCTGCGGCAGCCATATACCGAGGAAGTTCTCTAGCTAGATTTGCGATCGTGGCATCGTTGTTGGCGAAAGGAAAATTTCTTAACTCCTCTAATGCCGCTGCTGTTCGGCGAAGTGCTTGTACCTGAACAGGACAACAAAGGCGGGCGGCTTTAAATGCTCTCACAGTGTCGCGGAACTGGACACTAAACTTTTGCTGGTAAAAGTTCAGTCCTGGCCGAACACAAGCTGTAGCTTCTGCGATAAGACGATTGGATAGAGCAGCATCGCCGTTTGCGATTTCGTTAGCAACGGCCTCAGTGTTAGGGTAGTGGCCGACTGCAATAGCGTGTGCAACAGCTGAGAGACGCTCGTAGCACGAAAAGATCAATGATCCATCGCCTTCTAGGTAGTACGTTGCGTTTACAAAATGCACCCCTGCGTCGATTACAACCGCCAGTTCCAAACGTAGCTTCTGGAGGCTCTCGGGATCATCAAATATTTCCAACAGATGTCTTCGATTTGCAGGAGATATTTCCTCGTTTTGGCGGAGGAAGGGCTCGATATCTGCAAACAAGTCGAGGGCTTGCTTCAGCACCTCCCATTTACTCCACCACCTGGTATCACTGTAAGTACGGACTGACTGCCCAGTCCTCTCTCTCCAGACCAGCTTTGCATTATAGCTGTGGGCGAAGAAGCCTATCCAAAAGCGTACAAAGGAATCTAAAACTTCAAATTCGAAGTGAGATCCCACGTTGTCTATAGTGTGAGAAAAACAAATAACATCAAAAAAGTCTGCATAGAAAAACTTCACATTTCTCACGGCGGCCCCATTTACGGAAGCGCCATCTCGCATCCCACCAATGACTACCCTTGGGCCAAAGTTATATTCTACTGCCAAGCAGGATACCAATCTCTGAGCCAGTTCTTCTCCCTTCAGGGCCTTTGCGAGCACTTCTAGACGAATAAGGCGCTGAGTTGGCTTACAAATGTCTTCTTGAAAGAAACGCACAACGATTGCCAACGCTTCGCCCAAACGGGCAGTTCCGTCAAATATGACCGAAACCTCTTTTACGGACTTCAGTTCCTCCTTTAAAGTCTCTTTTTCTTTTTCTAGTATTGCAGGAATAAGCTCACTTAGATGTGCACGGCTTGTTAACCGATGACCATATTTCTCAAGGAAAGGGCGCATTTTATTGATTTTCAATAGTGCAACTCCCGCTAACAGAGCTGATTCAACGAGCTCATAGCGATATAACTGCATATCTGCAGGCAACGTTGATCCAGCCGCATTTTCTTGTCTGGCTCTCTTCTGAAGACATTCCTTGATTGACTGACTTTCTGTCTTATTTTTCCTACTACTTGCCAGACCCGCCACGTGTTTCTTTGATTTCGTATGCCTCTCAATAGAACTCTTCTTGTCGCTGAGATCTTCGCTGCAAGCGTTACATCTAAGTTTTCTTTCCACCACGGCAAAATGTTGACCTGGGAATTCTTTCAGACGCTCCCATGAACTCACTTTAGTAGCTTTAGCGCTTCCTCTTTGCTTATAAATTCCTTTGGTGGTCGGCAATTTTCGATTCCGTGCTATCGATGCGCCTTGTGGTGCACGTAATGAGGCTCCAGAATTTACTGCTACTGTTATTGGGTCTGTAACTACAGTTATTTCATCTTCGGATTCATTTTCACTAGATACGCTTAGCTGGTCTGTTGCCTCCATCTTCACAGTAATAGTATTTGACGATCAAGAACAGTTCAAGAAACAGTGCTGGCGTAAAAACATAAACAGAAAAGGGCGCCAAACGTTTACAGAAACACAAGAGTGTCACGAGCCAATGAAAATCGACTGTTCCCACGGTCAAAGGACCATAGCTCGTGCATTTCCATGACAACCAGTCAATAAGCGATTTTATAGAACTATATTATGCTCAAAAGTCAAAAAGTGCTTAAGAGTGCTGGAAACGTGAAATAGTGCTCCAAACTCGAAATAGTGCCGAAATAGTGCCCAGCGCAATCGGGACATGCCTAGCATTTAGCCCTGATAAGAACATCCTTATTTTGACAATGCGCCACTGAAAAGAGAAAGCAAATAACTTTTTAAATATTGTATGTACACTGTTGTCAGTAATAAATCAAGGTTTATGGAATTATGATGTCAAGTCAATCTTACCTGCGTAGTCATCAATGAAGCCCTCGCAAAAGAACTTATACCCTTTCGTGAGTCCTTCTTGGGACCTTTTCTGCATGTATAAAATTTTCAACATCTTCCATTGCAACCTTGGGCAACTCTTTCAGAGATTTTGTCCAAATAATTAAATATTCTGAGATAGTACTACTGTTCTGAGCCTGAGGTTGAGAGGCTAGTCAGCTACACGTGGCGGCCATCTTGGATTTCATGCCAGGTCAGCCTCGCTTTCAATCCAAGATGGCCGCCAGGTGAAAAGAGAGAATACCACGTCAAAGGTCCCAGTCAATTTATGTAAGTTATTCTATACATGTTGAAACTTAGTCGCTCTCCCACCATTACTGGATTATAGTTGCCTGCAGGAGTCTAAACATTAAACCAAACCAACAACCTTCATTTTTCGAATACAGATTTTCAAATGAAAACCTGTGTTTACCGACTGACATCATATCGTGATGTGTGCAATTCAGTCAGAAGCATGCAACGAAAGATATCCCGTGTTAGGCACTAGGTACATGTATTAGCTGAAAACAGTACACCTTACTGTTCAAATTTAGCCACCCCTTCGGCGATTCTAGTCTTTAGCAAGGTACCAAGACTGGTTATTAATAATAATTATTGCCAAAAGAAAAGGATATGTCAAGTCTAGATACAGTATGGAAAACTTTGCAAAACCATTTGAGAAAGCTAATTTATTATTTATTGGTTTTAGTTGATAGGCCCTTTGCAGGACCTGGTCATGTGACCTTTTTAGCCTGTCAATCAAAAAAAAACAATTGGCGTTAGAACATAAATGCCAGAAATGGAAAGAACACGCGAAAATTAGTAAAAAAGCCTAAGTTTTAGCCATGCCAGTCAGCAAAAAAAGCCTTGCAAACTGTTAAATTAAGCTAAATTATAGAGTTTAAAAAAAATTGCAGGATGGATATAATATATCGTATAACGTGCCCCCCATCGCCAACGTATCCACTCACACGTATGTCGAAGTTCGTGACTTCTTCAAACCCCGCCGACTTCTCGAAACCGAGAATGCCATCCCGAGAAATCAACTTATTAGAGTCAATTTGATTTTGTATGGCAGCACCACCATCCTCCTGTCTTTCAGGAACGCCGTCTACATTTGCCATGGCGGGAGTCAAAAAGAAATATAACTAGTAACGGTAGTTTTTCAGTTTTTCAGATTCGCACTCGGTCAATTAGTTGTAACAACTGTGCGGTACAGCCCTGGGTGCAGTCATATACTTCACTTGAAACAATGCAGTCCTAGGCCAATCAGTAGGTTCAAGGACCTTATTGTATCGACAAAATAGGCGGCAGTGCAAAGGATTATATGTAAAAACGGATGTTTAAAAAGGATAAACTCTATCCCATTGGATAGCTACCTTTTACAAAAAGAAATTAGTTGCACCTCTTTATCCTTCATTACGAAGAAACAGATTACTAAGCCCTGATTCAGTGCACAGTTTTACTGTTTCACGAAGCAGGCCCGCATTCTCAAAGCATTCCCTCCTGGACGCAGCTTATTAGGGAGGGACATCGTCTTTCTCCGTCAGCTTCCAGAGAGTGAAATTGAACCGGCTACCCCACAACCGTTATTCACACATTCCTCAATGACATTATGTCTGAATTAATTGACACCGACAGTGACTTTTAAAGAACAAGAAATGAAAAAAATAATATATTCGGTGAAAGCACCGTCCCCCTAAAAAAATGAAGGAATGTATATAAAGGGATACAAGATGCGCAGTAAGTGGATCTTTGGTGTAGTCTTGTATACTGCGTATATTCTATGGTAACTTCAATTGGCATTTTATCTGTCTGCACTTATTTTTCGGTTTGTGACTTGGGCATTTTTCACCCCTTCATTTCTTACTCTTTTAAGCAACAACAACAACAACTTCATCAGAAGGCAATATTTCGAATGTAGATCCCCATGCTTTGGTCCATTGCCCATGAATGTTGTGAATAATGATAATGAACTTATTCGAGTACTGTTAAATGTACATGCATGAGTCACTTCATAAAGCTGCCAGGACGCAAAGAAGCAAGTCCAGCACATTAATTATGCTTGAGTAAAACAACAGTATGATTACATTAAAAGCCATTTGCTTCCAGTCTAAGTTCTAGTCAGCTAGATCCATCATTTTACAGAATTGATCACAGATATGTGTAGAAAGAAAGGCTCCAATTCCAATGGAAGAGCAGTTGCCACAGCAAAAGTACACCTCCTTGCTTTCTGCATCCATTATCTCGTCGGTCGCAATCTCGGGATCATACAAATTGTACCCAGAGCCTTGAATGTCTAACAGCATTAGCTTATTGTTGGAGGAATGGTAACTGTAATGTACCAAACACAGAGCCTTTTGGAACAACTCTTTCAGTTCATCATCTGCTTCCTCTGGTACTGAGACACATTTACCATTATTATTTATAATCTTTGCAAAAGACCCCGGAACAAATTCCTCTACTGTGGCAGGCTTTTAATTTAATGTTGTGTAGTAGCAACGATTATAACGAAAACACTTCCCAAACTGATCAGTTGCCTTTGATTGGAATTTCTTGGTTATATGCCTTGCAACAGCATGCATTTGTACTTGTTTCCTGCAATGGCTCTCAATGGTAGATTTCATTGTTTCAGTTATTGATGCAATTGCTTTTGCATTATAGGTTTTCACAACCCATTCATTTTCCTGATTTCTTTTAGCTGAGTTGCCTGTGAGTGTTGCATGGTAGGCATCACGGAACCCACCACAGTGCACTCTACCTCCATTGCATCCCTCCATTTATGGGTTACCACATCAAATTCTTCAAAGGTTAGCATGACCTTGTTTTTATTTGTTGGTTTAACCAACTTCCCAGCTCTGAGCAATGAATCAATGTATATGTTCCTGTGGGTGCTTTTCGGTCTGGTACTGATGCCTTACCGCTGCAGCTCATTTTTTCAGATGATGCTTTTGATCTACTGAACGAACCATTATCAAATTCATAGCAATCTTGGCCTTGAGAACTTGCGTTGACTGTGTAATCCTCTTGTCCCACCACGAACCGCACAATATACACCTGTGTAAGAGGTTAATATTTATTTATTGGCTTTAAAGGTGTATTTACTTAATGATTCAGTTTTCAGCTTATTATCTGATATTCTGAGAACTTTTATTAGCCCTGACCAGCCATCATTTAACACATTTAAGGGGTTGTAAAGAAACCAAATAATGTGGGTATGTACTGTATGAATGAAATTCCATAATTCCCTAATATTAAAAATCCCACCAACTGTGTAGATACATGTGCATACTGTAAAGTAGTTGGAATCACTTTAAACTACACCATTATCACTGGTACACCCAGTGTATAATGTAACTGTGCTTCCAAATGTTTTAAAAGTGTTTCTTAAATTACCAGTTTGTCCAGGAAGCAATTTTAATAGTTATTTTATAATGTACATGTAAGTAGCCTAGACTACCATTTAATATCATCTTAGTTCTTCTATTAATAAAATCAAGGAGTAGTATGAAAATCTCATCTCAAGCAGTCATGAAAGCCCTTTTAATTAATCAGGATACCATATTTATTCAAAAGGAGACAGGCTGTGTATAATTGGTATTAAACATCTCTTTGAGCACTTTCATTACATCAATCGAAACTCCTTTCTCTCTTTTACCAGAAGAGAAAACAACCAACCCATTAAGTCTTCAAATCTGTCACTGTTCTTTATTATGGCTGAGAGGGTGACAATGCCTAGAGTACAGTAGCTGGGTAGAGTTTTCAAAATCCAATGAGTAGGGGTTACAAGTTTTCTATTGACAAAAAAATAACTATGTATAGGCATTATTCAAGGAGTATGTTTTCTATATCGTTATGGGATATGATTTAAGGTTACCGGATACCTTCAAGGCATGTTTTTTGGTAAAAAAATATTGATTATTTGGAAAGTCTATGGATTGTTCTACAATTTAGAAAAAAACATTATTTCAAAAGATATAAAAGCTTGCGAGATATTTAGAAAAAACGTATTTAGAAGGAAACTAAATAAATCACCGAGGCGTTGTAATCCCTTTACGTGCCACGGCCACCCCGTGGACTTTTAGCGGGAGCTGTTATCCGAGTACCGTAATTTGCATACTGTTGTTGTAGCTTCCCTTCTTCGAAATAACAAACGTGCATTTAGAGTCTTTTATCAATCGTTTATATGGGGAAATCCAAAAGAGAAAAGCAGAGTCCTTCTGGTTCTGGTTTATTAACTAACAAAGCGGCATATCCGCATCACGTCAGTATCAAGCTAAAGTATAATAATTACAATATGAATCTAGTAGGTCTAATATGTAAATGCAGTAATAAGTCTGCTTAAACTATAAATATAATAATAATCTTAGATAATAAATGAATATAAAATAATAACAATAATAAGGTCTAATATGTAAATGCAGTAATAAGTCTGCTTAAGTTAAAAATAAAAGAAATAATTGGTATTAAAACCACTCACCAGAGGCAATAAGGTGTTCCTTTAGAGCTATCTTAAACTTAAGATGATCTGTTATGCTTACAATATAAAATGGCAAATTATTCCATTGTTTAATAGTCCAGGGAAAGAAATTAAAGTCATCGACTTTACAATTTGAGTGAGGTCTATTTAAAGAATTTGCATGGCAGCCTCTTGTAACTCTCTTTATAGGAGTTAAATATAATGTATTATCTAGATCAATTGAGTTGTAGTATATACGATGAAACATACATAGACGAGCTACTTTGTTTTGGCTTATGATTGAAGGCCATTTTAGTTCACCTAACATTTGGGTTACGCATCCAGGATTCCAAGAATAATCGTTACAGCATAGTCTGGCTGCAGATCTTTGAATCATATTCAATTTATACTTGTCTTTCTCAAGATAAGGGTACCAAACAGTATTTGCATTTTCCAATTGGGGTCTAATGATACTAGTATATAATCTAGATTTGCATTGTTTAGATGTACATGTATGTCTAAAATTACGTCTTATGACACCCAAGGTTTGTTTGGCTTTAGTGGTTACATGTGCTATATGTTCACTCCATTTAAGATCACTTGATAGCATGATACCAAGATAAGGATGATGGTGAACTTTTTCTAAGGGTTGATTGTTTAAATAATATACATGTGGATCATGATTGTTGGTAGCATTTTTGGAAGAAAAGCCTTGAGTAAAACAAAGCGAACCCTGGACCGAAAAAGAAAGGAAACCGGCGATAAGGAGGAATTCGGTAAAACGAGCCGGATTGAGCTCGCGGACAGCGACAAAGGCTCGTGCTTCGAAGAACGTACGAAAGGCAGCGAAAAACAATCTTCAACTTCAGTGTCAACTCCAAATACAAGCAGCGCCAGCAGGCTTAAACTGTCGTTTGGTTTACAAGGAACCAGCAAGTCATTTGAAGAGACTGAGGACGCGAGCAGCGATGAATTCAGTCTATAATTTCCCGCGAATTTCACTACTGCTTTGAAGCTCCAGGGGTCCTTGCGTAGTCATTTGCTAGTTGGTTCGAAGTGTTGACATTTGCCTTGATGAGGTGTGAAATGTTCACAAAACTTTACAAGCCAAATCTCCGACTAGGTTTTTCTTCGTATCCCCTCTCTTTGAACGAATTAATAGGGTTTGCAGACTTGCCAGATTTTGGTAAAACTCAGCCAAAAGACAGATAAGTTACTGACAAAGAAAAGGGTGTGAGCGTTTAGCAATATTCAAAGTATTTGTCCTCGTAGAGTATCCCGCGTGATGTGACTCGGACATTATTGAAGACTAAAACTTTAGGAATGAATTGCATTTGAATGAAGTAAAATATTTACAAATGCTCACACCCTTTTTTAGGCTGTCATATGCTGATTAACATTATGCAGTTGAATTGTTCTTATGCGTTAACCCGAAGGCTGCTAATTCACTTTTATAAACCTTGTCAGTTTTGCGTTTGTTGGCTTAGCATTGCTTTACAATAAAATATATTTTTAAACAAATCCATTCAGCGTATTCTACACTTCATAAGCTTTACAGAGGTATATAGGTTTCTATAGTTTTCTTTAAAACAACGCGCGTACAAAATTATTAACGAGAGAGACCCGCGAAGGTATCCGGTAACCTTAAAAAAAATTACCATCACTCCCTCTCAGTCATAATAAACATAACTTACAGTCCCGTACTGGAATAAAATATAATAATTAATATATATACATATTAAATGAAAAAATAAGCTTATATAGTTTCGTGTTCATGTAGAAATCCCCACCCCTTCCTGCAGTACAAATAAATCCAGCCATTAGTCATAGATTCTACAACAGTCATCATGTATACTATCTTTTTCTCCATTACATTCTTGTCGAGTAGAAAGAAAAGTTTTTATCCACATTGCAATACTTTAAATAACTTACCTCGTCCTTTCTGTGTGCTATTTGCGTTATGTTGGTTGCCGAAGGATCCTTATTCGAAATGAGGACATCACATGTACTTGTTGGTAATGTGAAGTGTGCTGCACAGGCTTTCTTTAAGTTAGCAAGAGTCAGCTCTTCGTATGGAAAATTTACAAACTCTCGCGGTTGTACAGGCCGAAAGGTTTGTTTATTATCTGGCTCAGAGGCGAGCCGTTGCACAATAATTTCGTGGGGAGCACTTGAACCCTTCTTGCTTTTACGAGCTGCATCAGGTCTCGTCCTCTTGTCGCTCATCTGCTGGTGCAGGCGGTCCCAAGTTCCTTGTCTTTTCTTGTTCATGCCTTTGGAGACGGGCCTTGTAGCAATGGGGTGATCAAGGAAACAGCAAACGCAGGGAATTTCAAAATATAGAACTATTAGAGAAGCAAACAATCTGGAATGACAGTCGAAACAACAAAGGCATGTAGAAAAAGCGCTCAATTCTGCATTTGTCCAATACGTATAACATGATGTATAAAAGTTATTGAAAATGAAATATTACGTACAATGTGGCTAACAGCTCAGGATTTTTACCTCCTTTCCTTGCCCTAGCACTGATTCTTAACTATGCTGTCTTCCTCAAGGGAACTGTAGTCCTGTATTAAGGTAAAGGTTTAGATTTATGACTATATAGTAACAGTATGCATGTAAATACCGGATTTGTTCAATATCCCTCAAACAATGTTTACATTGCATATTGAACTACCTCTTCGATGCCGGTGACATCCGATATTGGTTGATGTGGGCTGCTTGAACTCGAAGAGTCATAATGGCACTCTTGTGGATGTGAAGTTTCCTTGTCTATGGCCGCAAGGAATGCACTGACCCTTGAAATAGGGTCATGATGCATTGTGGACTGCAAAGGAAACAACGCCAAGCGAGTCCTTAGAAGGTGCAACTCTTTTATGCAGCCCATCAATGCAGCATCCCTGCGATGTTTCTAGCCTGCAAAGCCACCTGCCTTGATTGAACGTCGTTATGCAGATTTCCCATTTTGGCGCTGTACTCTTTAGCACGTGAAGGCCGCCACCCATCGTATTCCTCGATATCAAATATGCCCATCGAGATGAACGATTTGGTGGCTGGAGGAGTGGCGGTTTTAAATGGTTCCATACCAACCTTGAGGTTTTCAACCACCACAGTGGGAGAAGCTTCGATGGCGGACAGGTATGCCCTCACCTCCCCCACTGGGTCCTGCTCCTGCCAGTGCAGCCGTTGAATTTCAGACGACTGCATTGCGGGCATTGATCGTCCGCTACGGATAACGTACAATGCCCGTAGGCAGCCAAGCAGGCCAAGGTCAGTGGAAAACATTGCCTCCAAGGCAGGCGAACTTTCTGTATCGATATTTCTATCGATTAAAGCCGCCTGCCATGCCTCCATCTCCACGTGCAATTTCATTATAGTTGTTAGGGATGTATTCATCTATTGAAGAAGAAAAAAATGATGCAAGATAACTAAAGAGAATCAAACAATGTTAAAATGACTTATGAAGTCATTTTATAGTAGACAATGACATATGATCAATAGAACAGTAAGTCTTTATTTTTATCCAAAAAAATGGGTAGGGGTTCCCCCCAGTATAGCTTTTTGACGTATAAATGTAATCGACAAAGTATGTTCACACGTAATTCCCATTGTGTCGTGTAAACAAACCAATTCATTCTAATAAGATACTGACTGCATTAGGATTGCAGTAAAATTGGAATATTTAAACAGATTCGCATTCGTTGACGTGACAAGATAACTGAAGAGAATCAAACAATGTTAAAATGACTTAAGAAGTCATTTTATAGTAGACAATGACATATGATCAATAGAACAGTAAGTCTTTATTTTTATCCCAAAAAATGGGTAGGGGTTCCCCCCAGTATAGCTTTTTGACGTATAAATGTAATCGACAAAGTATGTTCACACGTAATTCCCATTGTGTCGTGTAAACAAACCAATTCATTCTAATCAGATACTGACTGCATTAGGATTGCAGTAAAATTGGAATATTTAAACAGATTCGCATTCGTTGACGTGACACGGTATGAATTGATTGACAAGTGCTAGTCGATGAAGTCTATTTATCTTGCTAAGAAAAAAATAGCAGGGCTCAACCAAACGAATTATAAACGCTATTCACGTCTTAGTACAAACCAATTAAGGATTGCACAATGGTGTGCTTGGTTAGATTCCAAACAGCAAAGCGTGAAACGGATGACGGTTCGATTCCGTTTTACAACAATAATGGCAGTACCTTAGGTTCAAACAGCAAACCCACCCGCACGACGTACTACTTATGTTTGGCGTCTTTGTCCCTCTTGGCCTGTTTGCAGAGGGACTTCACCTTTTCGTAGCACTTTTCGTGCCAGATCTCACCCCCAAGTTGCCATATGCTCTTCGTCGCTACGAAAGCGGTGAACATGCGTATAGTAACACTTTTAGAGGGGCAAGTACCTGCGTCAAGGTACTTTCTGAACACCTTCCTGATGTCACTGACGTACGAGGCTGGGCAGACGTACTTTCCAGCCTTGAGTCTGTATGGTGATATCCTATGGGAAGGACCAGCAGTGGCGGGGTCTTGACGAAGACGGGTAGGAGTGGACCTCGAGGCAGCAGTGAATGTGGAATTTGATGGAGTGTCACCTGGATCGCACACAGGACGTACAGCCACAGCGACAGCGGATGTGGCAGAAGAACTAGGCGGAATGGCAGCAGCTGTTACCCCAGCTAGTTCTTTACGCAGCATGGTAGCTGCATCTTCCGACCTAGAACTCCTGAGTGAGGTCGTACCAGGAGTCAGCAGTCTTCTTGCTGTGCTTCATAAGCAAAGCAAGCTTCTCCCGGTCTTCCTCACTGTAACCCTTTTTGGACATATGGGTTACCCACATCTTGCGAATCGCCGTGGAGTGCACTGGCTTGCTGATGGTGACTTTGGTAGCCTTGAAAAAGGATTGCAGCAGGTCAGAGACATCGTTAGAGGCAATCTGATTGCCCTGGTCCGATAAGAAGAAGTGATGGTCTGGAGAGTTGTCTTGAAGCCGTCCTCTCACGGCACCCAGGTAGGCACGCATGCATGCCTGCTCTTCTGAGTAGATGTAGATCTGGTTGGGCCCGGTATTCTCGGTTTTGTGAGTGTACACCGTGATTTCGATGGTGCCGGGGCTCAACCCCTGGGTGCCGTTTGACGAACTCGCCGACCGTCATGTTCGCCACGATTCCAGCTCTACCTGGATTTATGAGTGTGAGGTGGAACGCGATGTAGTTCCGCAGTAGAGTTGAATCCCGTGGGGTTACGAGTGGCCGTGCAGCATCCCACGACACGATGGGCACCTGCTCCATCAACTTGGTTCTGCATGAAGTGTAGACCTCTGACATACCACTGCCTTCATCTCCTTGAGCAGGATCAGGTTCGCTTTGTCCTTTTCGATCCGATGGAATCTCTGTGCTGACGCCTCTTTCTGCATGGACGCCCTCCACTTCTCCTGGTAGCTTTGGAGCAGCCGCAGGACGTCTTTAGTGGAGGCGTCTGTCTAGGGCGTACTCAGAGGGCACGTTTCTTAGGTCCAAGAAACTCACATAGTTCTCAAGATGCCTTGAGTAGCCCTGGAGGGTTTTAGCACAGATCGGCTTGCCCGGACAGGTCGTGGCGTCGGAGGAATGACATTGGCGACCTGGACAGCTACACGGGCTTGTGTAGAGGTGGAGGTGGAAATGGATGTTGAGGTGCTCGAAAGCTTTTGCGACATCTTCAAGAACACCCTGAAGTCCACGGAATCCCTTTTTAGCCCGTGCTCCGTGAAGAGATGGCGGTCCATTCTAGTTTGTACCGCCCCACAAGATGGAATAGGGCAAACCCTATGGGCTTGTGTAGAGGTGGAGGTGGAAATGGATGTTGAGGTGGTGGTATTATTAAAGTACTTTTTTTTAACTCATCATAAGTTTGCTTATTTAAATAGGAAATCTAACCATCCTAATAGTGTTTTTAGACGTTTAATAAAAACTGAAAGTTTACGCTATATAAGGAATTCAACAACAAGGGAAGATTATGATCATACTTTTTCGTTGTTTAGGAGACGCTTACGGAGGTTAGGTTACAGAAAAAAGGAAATACAAGGATGTAGGGTTGCATACGAGGAGGGTAAGGTTAAGTCTAGGAATGTAAATAGACTAGTGAGTGCAGTGAATGCGGGGGAGAATCAGTTATTTATAACTACCTTTTGATAGATATACGGGAATAGTTAAATTAATGAGATGGATAATAAATAAAGCGGGAAACGGCTTTAAAGGAACGTGGGATATATTATTTGGTAAGCAAACCGGGAGAAAATTAAGAGAGATGATAAGTACTAGGATGATACTACATAAAAAGGATGAGTGTTATAGATTTTGGAGAATAGTTTATTTAGGTTTTAGAGGTTTCTTGAATAATGTATAGATATACATATGATGTGAAGATTACAGTTGAAGAATAAAAAATAAAAGTTGTATATATATATATCAGTATTTAGACTTTTGTTTTTCGTTTTGTTTTGTTTTTAATGGTTAAACTACTTTTACTTTTTTGATTTGTTTTTTTGAGTAGGGCAGATTCTTTGCAAAGTTTTGCGCGGCGTTTTTGTAGTAGTCTTATCTGAATGTCAATGTTGTTTATCCGTTTTAGCTTAAGTTTAAGTGCGTGGAGTTCTGTCGTGGAGGCGGATGGTTGTGCAGCCGGCGGTTTTTGGTGTAAGGCAGGTGTCAGGGATGGGGTGGGCTGGTGAGGGTAGTGGGCGTGTCGTGAAAGGTAGCGGCATGGAAAAGCGATTCATCGTCGAGATCATCTGTTTTGATGCTATCTGTGGTGGTAGTTTGGGATGATACGAGTGAGGCTAAGATGTGGTTGTCTGGGTCGTCGTCTGTAGTATGTGTTGGGGTGGTTGTGGTACAAATATCCTTTCTTGCGTATATTGCTTCTTTGTGCTCATTCATTTTCCTTTCATAAAGGGCTAGCTGTTGACCTGTTAGGTTGTGTTGGGCCATATCTGAGGTTTTTCAATGAAAAGGAAGGATGTGATGTGATCTGAGGGATAATGAAGAGAATTAAGGAATTTATATTTTTGGTTTATGAAAGATAAAAGACTTGGCTATGAGGATTATAGTATAAGATGGTACTGAGGGAGCTTAGGGGGGTGGGGGAATGGGAGTGATGTGAAACCAGGTGACACAGTGCTACTCAATAGTTATGGCATTGTTTACATGATTTGAGTCAGCCGTTAAAAGGTTCGGTTTACATGGACTAGTTTAAAATAGCATATTATTTGAGTATTATGTATACATATGTTTAAATACTGGTTCATATTAAAGTGTTTAGAGCAGTATGTAGTTCAAAGGATAAATTATTTTGTAAAAATGGTTAAATTTCTAAGATATAAGGTGTTGAGACTTTAATTGTTTATATGATTTGAGTCAAATGGTTAAAAGGTTTGATTTACATGGATCAGCTTAAGTTTAAAGTAAGAAATTATTAGAGTATCATGTATTTTATTCATTTCGTCTTGAAATTATTATATTTTACGTTTGCAGTGGGCTAGCTGCCGATCAATTTAGTTGTACTTTGCCATTTTAGGGTTGCTAAAGAGAAAATTATATTGTTTTGTTTAGGGTTGTAACTGGTAAACTATTTTAGGTTGAAATTTATATATGTAGTATTGACAATGGAAAAGTAACAGAACTGGAACTGATTTTAGGGTGACACATGTGTTTGACGGTCTAGGGTGTAAGGCCCTTCTACGAGCATAATACTCGACAGAGCGTGAAAACCAGCACATGTGCAGCCTTCGCAAAGTCCCGTGCTGCCATATACAACGTACATGGATTTTAATACAAGTATGGTATAGCGTATAACATGACATGTTTAATAAAATTGACAATTATACGGCTATCTACAAAGTCAATATGTTGAACATATATAATACAAGAAACCGGAATGGTATGGCGTATAACCTTCTCGTCAGGGGTCAAAAGTTAAACAGGGTTGTTTAGTGGCCAAAAAGTGAAGATTTTGACAATGTTAAAATGAAATGAGGGCCGAAATTAAACTGAGGTTGAATTTAGTTACTGAACAACCATATGTTTCAAACCCAAAGGCGCCATGAGTTGACCCTACATATCCGGTCTACGTTGTGTATCCATTCGTTGTGTATCCATTCGTATTTGTGTTTAGTTTAGACTGAGAGTTAGTACTATTGACTTAAGCCTAAGCTAGACAATGTCTTTTTGCAAAATTCCTAACATGCTGTGAAACAGGAAACAGCGTGTACCAAACACGAATATAGGCCGATTTGAAATTTATCATAATAATTTTGAATGAAACATCTAACTTTGTAACTTAAGAAACAACCGGTAAAGGGCGCTTAATTGTGTAAAGCTATAGTATGACTAAGTGGGGTAATCAAATGAGCTCATTTGGAATTTTAATAACGAGTGGAGAATACGAAAGACTGGCTGTTTAACCCTTCTCGTCAGGGGTCAAAAGTTAAACAGGGTTGTTTAGTGGCCAAAAAATGAAGATTTTGACAATGTTAAAATGAACTGAGGGCCGAAATTAAACTGAGGTTGAATTTAGTTACTGAACAACCATATGTTTCAAACCCAAAGGCGCCATGAGTTGACCCTACATACCCAGGTCTACGTTGTGTATCCATTCGTTATTGAGATGGCAACCTGATTATTTGCGTAGAAAAGGGGAGACAAAAAGGCAAGACAACGAACAGAAGACCAGGACCGAAGTATAAAAGACTGCTCACGAACGGTTGCGATGAATGTTTCCTAAATTGATGCTTTGTTTGTAGGGGCCAATGGGCTCGCTCGTAACAGGATACAAGTGCGGATGTGGGGGTAGGTGACGATAGATGCTAGAAAGGTATGGTAACTAAAAAACCGTGTCTAAGAGGCTCGATTAATATGCGTTTAGAGCAGTATTCAGCATGTTAGGAATTTTGCAAAAAGTCGCTGTCTGGCTTGGGCTTCAGTCGATAGTATTAACTCTCAGTCTAACTAAACAGACATGGCTTTAAATTTTAACCCGACTTGGTTCGTGGCCTGTTGGCTTTGTGGATGGCCGTATATTTGTCATTTTTAGATACATGTCACGTTGTGCGCCATGCCATTCCGGTTTCTTGTATTATATATGTTCAACATATTGAGTTTGTGGATGACCGTATAATTGTCATTTTTATTTAACATGTCATGTTATACGCCATACCATACATAAAATTGATGGGTGAGGGGAGAGGGAAAAACAAAAGGCAAATTGCGGGTAAACTAAGAAAATTAATATGCAAAGAAAGCGTGTATGAAAAACTAAAAGAAAAGTAAATCCGTGAAAAGGAGTTTATAAAAAGAAAAAAAAAATTGCTGTGCGCATGGAGAATTAAAAATAAAGAAAAGGAATGTGTATGTACATATATAGTTGGACACAAGAAATTAAAAATATCTACGTAGTGCAGAATAAGAGGAGAGCAAACCTGTGTGAGAATGGTTGCCGGAGACTGGGGAGAGGAAGGGCATTATTCTGTCAGTTGCTCAACCAAAACTGAATGGCATGTGATTGACAGCATAGAATATATATTAAATAAAATGTTTAATGATTCACCTCATTGATCTATTACTATATTTTTAACGTGTAGGTAGTGGCTTGGCTGATCGCATTTATTACTTATATTTTTTCTCGTTCCTTTGCCTAAAAAAGGCGGGGAGGAAACGAAGATCCAAAAACTTACTTTACAGACAGTTCGTTTGGGCCAATTCTGTCCCATGTTATGTTGTATCTGACGGTGAACTCAATAAAATATTGAAAAGAATAAAACCAGCCATCTATATGACAAAACCTTGATTATAGCTCTGAATATAGTCATTACAGCCTAGCATTCTTCGTATTCTCGCTGACTAGTACTCAATGGAGGCTAAAACGGGGCCGCCTTTTCTTTTCTAATGCTGTAAAATTGCTTTTAGCGCATTCCCCTTATGTGGCCTCCATTGAAGTCTCGTTCCAGCTCATCCGTGATAATATGAATAACTGTTGTATTATAAAACATAAAACATATGTACTTCCAACGTCTTGAAAATTTAGTGAAACTGAGCAACTTTTAAAGACCTCGAGCGTGTACATTTCTTTTGGAGAACATTGATAGTTATTTTTATATGACGCCTTGTACATGTATGTTAGTTCATTATAGACATTGAATATACTAGTCCGGTAACGTCACAAATTTCAGCTGTTAGTACGTGCCAGTTTCAAAAGTCCAAATCCGTATATATGTTTCACAGACTGATGCACATTTCTGAGCAGCACCCTTGATGGTCGAGTTGTGCGTAGAATACGGTACTACCTCCCTTCCCTTCTGCCATCCAGGGGCCTCCCGATACCGCTTCCTGCAGTACAGCCATTGATATGTTGTTTTTGTCGCTGCAAAAGTCATTTCCTAATTTTCTTGGGTGTCAAGCCATCTTAAGTGTCTTGAGATACTCTTCCATTCTTTACATGCCAGGTTTAGGTTAAATACAGGCTGGTTATCAACGCCGCTAACGATCTGCAATATTGTTGCAAGTTTTCGGAAGATCATTTATGTGTGGCTGAAAAATAGTTAAAAGGAAGCACTTTGAACTACACGTATCCAATGGAAATGCCTACGTGTTTCCGAATGTTATCAAACTCGGCAACTAGAATCTAGCAATCTAAGGATCAGAAACTACACCTTAGCTATTACGTTTTGATCGCACTTACGGCGAAAGGATACGAACTCTGGTTTACATGATACCTCTGTACATAATGACCCACGTAAAAATGACCCACGAGGCATCAGAAGAATGTATTCCAGGCCTGAGCGTACAAGAATTAAATTAAATTATCACATTTTGGATATTTATATTTGGGTATATTTAAATGGTTATGACATTCTCCAATTATCTTTAATATCCGACGCTGTAAATTCCAATTCGATTCATGCTCATTTCAGGTCGCGTATATGAAATAATCGATTGTAATAATTCAGCCGGAAAAGTAAAGGACCTTTGCCCACATAACTTGCTAAGAATTTAGTATTTTTGCAAGTTATTTCCATTCAATTGGCGAGATTCCTACTTATTCCTAAACTCTCAATTACCAAAATGTTGTAATACGATTTCTTTATAAAATCCATCGACTGCCCATCGTTTTCCCAGATTTGTTGATTTAAATTGTTCACCTTTTTAGATGGTATGGGGGTAACTGAAATCTTGGAACCAAAATCTCACGAAGAAGTTGTCCAGCACCAATGTTACTGGCTAATATGTAGGATAGTACCTTTAATAAATAGAAAGATTATTGAAGTCACAATGTTTCTATCTTAATATTATTTGACTGCACAGATTAAAATGAACCTTGTTTACACAAGTTTAAAAAATATCGGCAAGTACCATTAAATATTTGGACAACCGAAATTATATATGCCTTGCCCGTGTTTTTAGGATATGGCCCAGAAGAGTATAGTCTTAGGAATAAATCGGCAACTGGGGAATGATAAAATTGGCAACTAAAGCAAAATAAATATAAGTGAATGTAGTTCACGCAATGAAAATATTACATATTACTTTGCCATGTGATGTCAATTTTTTCACTGATGATCCTAACCGATATTCAGCCTTGCCTTCCTTATATTTTTGAAGTGTACATGATAATAATGATAATAATGACAATATCTTTTGAGTTAATCTTAGCCAGTGGTTAGCTGCAGCTTTCTAGTTCAAAAAGGGTTTAGTCATATCTTTTACAATATAATTTTAATAAGGCATGTCAGTTATCGCTATGATAAATCGTCACATCGGCCTTTCAGTTTAACCTGTTTTTGATTTTTCGTTTTAAATATTTACATTTTGTTCACACCATGGAACATGTGAATGCTTTGATTATGACACATGTTTTGGCTTTTTCTTACAATTGCTCTAAAAATGTGTAAGAGATGGATTCGAGAAAGAAGTTATTGACCAGGTCGAGTTATTTGGTGTGGTTAATAAATATTTGGGTCCATCTTCGCCGTTTCTCATCGAATTATTTTTGAAGAACCAACAAACTATAGCAGGTTCAGCTAAATTTTAGGTATGTTTGTTTCAGTCTTAGCTTGTTTTGTTTCTGGAGAACGTTTTCAGGTGAGATTGGATTGTCTTGTCTTGTCTTGGCTTTGGTGTGCTTTGGCTGGTGTTCAGACATGCAGGCATGCCTTTTTCCTCACCTTTTTAGGGTTAAAAGGGTGCACACTCAGACGTGCTTCAACCGATTCCTATTTATTTGCTTTATTTGACGTGTGGAAACACAACTTCAGTTCATACAAGTGAACTACTTTTCTTTGGCTTTGTCACGCATTTCTCTATGTTGCTTTATAATACATTACTTTTTGGCAAAAAAGTTTTGCAACATTATTTATCTTGTGACATTACTATCTGTGTTATACTTTGGTTAATTCGATCAACTACTTTCGCAGTCCAAAACCATACCGACCGGGTCATACAGCGATTTACCGGATTGTTGAAGAACCAATAAGATTTCTTCATTATCCATTCGCCACCAAATCATATGATAAAAGCCCATAAAAAAAAATATAAATTCAAAATCAGTATATTATATATTAGGTGTCTATGACCTAAGAGATTTGACAAAAAACTTAACCTACCCAAAAACCAAAACTGATTTTCTAAGAAAGGTATCCTACAGTGGTGCCAAGGTCTGTAATCAGCTTCCAGATCAAGTAATAACACCTGAATCTATGCGAACCTTTAAGAGAAAGGTGCGCACGCTCAATCGTGATATAACGTTTTCTCTTCATTTTATATGTATTGAATTTGCTCTCGTCAATCTGTATTGATGTTGCAGGACCTCCAAAGGACAAACATCCTTGCATGCTCTGTATACTTTCGAAACCGCTCTATTACTGCCTCTGAAAAATTCTCCAGTTCTTTTTTGTTTCTCCTTACAAACCCATGTAAAGATAATGCCAAATATGTTCCCCATAGTCATTCTTGGAAACTCGTGGAAGAAGGATCCTTCTCTTAAGGATTTTCGAATGTGACTAGTTGGACATCAACCACCTGTCATGATTAAAAGATGTGAATTAAAATTAAAACTAGACCATTTTAATGTGATGTGTATGGTCTATGCAATTCCGTTGCTGTCTCAGCGCGGCTTGATGCGTTCTGGAACTATAAAATCGACAACAAAGTATGCTCAGTAGAATAATTTCTATCTGTTATATGATCAGAGGTATTCATTTATAAGTATTAGTTGATACAAACAAAGGAATTGGAAGTAAACAGCAGAAAGGAACTTGCTTAGTTCTAAAGAAGTAAATATCTTACTATTTATAATCATCTATTCTGCTCTTGCAGATTTTGATTTCCATTTGAGCAGCAACACCCGGATGAGCATTACTCTGGCAACTCATTTGACTTGCTATGAAGCCCGTCTGTTGCAGCCAATCGATTAGCCTTTCTGTTGGTCCACGAACTAATGCCAAGATAGTTCTTAGGTCCATGGTGAAATTGTTGCTATCAAGGCTGGAAAACGAAAAGCCATCGGAAAAGCAATGTGTAACCAGAGATGGATTCGTATCTGTTCTTTCCGTTCTGTCATTTGTACTTGCGGCGATAATTCTGGCTCAGTTTTGTCGCGATTTCCTTGCCCAGTGAGGCAGTTCAGGGAACCGAAAATGTGATTCGTTTCTTTGTTTATGCGTCAGTTTCAAGCATTGGAGGGTAATCTGAGTGATGTGCATTTCTACATCTCTAGCTTGGGTTATGACAACCAAAGGAAATCAACGCTCTTCCTCAATTTATACCACGTTCTGTAGTTTCAAGATGAGCTGACTGTTTAGAATATCTGCTTGGTAAATTAAACTATCAACTGTCAGGGAGTCTAGGCAGTGGCCCCCCTTAGCCATAAATAACGAACAGTTCCTAAATAAGTGTTTGATTTTTTAGTGATTCTCAATGGGAAATTTGCGCTGTATGGCTATATACATTGTACTACATTCATAAGAGATAAAAATAGGCAATTTGTGGTAAATATAGAGAAAACTAGAAAATAAATAGAGTAGAAAACGTTTTGCAATAGCATCGATCATGAGGATACTACCGTCTCCCGCCAAATCATGAACTGCTATCATCGATCGTGTTCAAACATGAATAGAATCCCATGCTACCATGTAACGTTCCCCATGCTGTTAATTTCTTGTCGAAGGAAGCCAAGCATTTCCACAACGCTGGCTGTGGGTGGCGTTGTCCTGTCACCATGCCCTAGCCAAACAAATGTGCGGGCTGGACGGTTTCCTATTGGCCTTGGTCTCTGGCCCTGGTCCGGGTTGGGGGAATGATAGCATCATCACTCCCACTATTTACCATTTCATTATCGGACCATCGGTGGAATTAGCCATTACGATCAGTTGAAAAAGAGACGGAGTTAAAATGATGCACAAGCAAAGGTTTCACTACTGAACAGGTGCTGAACAGGACACGCAATAGTTTTCAATATGAAACTAACTGGTAACTGTCACTCACATCCAGCATACCCAATGAATGGATTAATAATCTGCAACAGGAACCTAGAAATTGCATGGTATGCAACTCATTTCCTTTATATTATCGTAGAATTGCAGAATGGAAGTCACATTCGGAATCATGTCAGGCCTTAAATTCAACTGTTGAAGGTGAAAAGAACGAAATGTAAATGCCAACACGCAATCAAATGGTGTAAATATCAGTATTTTTTCTAAGTGCTTCATCCAGAATGCACACACCTTTCCAGGCCACTCCACATTGGACCTTTTAGGGAATTCGGTATTCATGGTTTGCAACCACAACTTGTAGTCATAAGGCTCAGTGATCTGGATCATTATCATAATAAACAAAATGATGAAGAAAATAAATGTAGACAGGAACATGGACCAGAGCCCTTTACTCCGTAGGGGTCTGGAGGCGTCTAATGACCAGCTCCTAGTTATAATAAATATTGAGAACCCTCACAAAAAAACATTGCCCAAAATCATGTGCAAGCCTCCATTTGGAGCTCTATATGGTCAAAGCAAAAAGAATGCCTAGAACTAGGCTGATTTAGAGCTTACATGCTAGTATGAACCACTGAAACATAAAAAAAACCCACGTGTGTTGAAATAGTAGGAAGTGAAGATGGCAGTCCAACGGCAAGGACTGGTTCGTATTTTATATAACATATGGGTTAAGTGCCATCAACCTCTTTTTTTCGTACGTGCTCTGGTCATTATGCTTTTTCCACGCTGACATTAGCTACTATAACTATTATATTGAGAAAGATACCAGTTTCCAACGTTTCAATTGACTCAATATTAAAAGGAAGCGCTTGATCTACAGGTATCCATCGGGAATGCCAACATGATTCCGAATGTTATCAAAGTCAGCAACTAGAATCTATCAATCAAAGGATCAGAAACTACACCTTAACTAGTACTTTTTATTGCACTTACGGCAAAAGAATACGAACTCTGGTTTACACGATAGCTGTATATACGTACTTTATCTTATTTAATTATACGTTGTCCAAAAGTATACACATACTGTAAGTAAAAGTGATCCACGAGGCATCAGAAGAATGTTTATCAGGCCTGATCGTACAAAAAATTACATTTTCTTGTTCGAGTAAGTGATTACCAAGGTAAAGGGAAACTTTGTTGGTAATTTTCTTCTGTCTTGCTTTAGAATAATGTAATTAGTTTTCTTGATATTAACGGAGAGCTTATTGCATTTCATCCAAACGTAAAAATTGTACAATGCCTCGATTAGCGCGAGCTCTAAAAGGTTGGGATCTGAATGAGAATAAAAAAATGCTAGTGTCATCTGCAAAAAGCAAAGACTCTGTCAATTGTGAGGCATTGGGAAGATCATTAATATACGTAATAAAAAATAGGGGACGTAAAATAGCCGCTGGGGTACACCACATTTAATAGTTTGTGCCGAGGAGCAAGTTTGAATAAATTGAACAAATTGTTTACGGCATAGGAAATAGCTTTTGATCCACTGCAGAGCTAAATCACGGATACCATAATGTTCCAACTTGGCAAACAAAATTTGATGGTTAAGCATGTCAAAAGCCTTTGAAAGATCCAAAAACACACCGGCAGTAATTTCGTTTCCATCAATGGCCGACGTAATTTTATTAACTAGGTGAGTTAACATGAGTGAAGTCGAGTGATTTCTTAGAAAACTACAGTGGAACCCCGATTTAAAAGGACAGTAATTCTTAGGCGGAGAAAACATCTCAGTTGCTGCCTTGATTGAATAAATTGCCTTCTTTTTTCCCCACTGGTTCTCAATGTCAGTGCGACTGAGGTTATGTATCCCATGCTTGCTAGACTTGGACCAATATTGGTAAAATATCTACAAAATCTATCAGCGATCTCCAAATTATCAGTTATTACCTTGCCGTCAGATTTAAATGACGAGGGCAAGGATGGCTTGCTCTTTTGTTTGTTTATGTCTTCGTTTATCAGCTTCCAGGTTAATTTGAGGTCGTTTTTGGTGTTTTCTAATCTATTATAATATGATCGCTTGGCAATTCTTATTAAATGATTGAGCTTATTTTTGTAAGCTTTACACAGTGATTCACGTAACGTAGTTGGTGATCTAATTAATTGTGTGTAAAGTCTATTTTTTTTTCTAAAGGAGCTCAATAGTCCTTCAGTTAACCAAGGAGTACTGAGCTTTTTCAGTTGTTTCTATTTTATAATGTTTAAAGGGAAACAGTCTTCAAAGTGCGTGGTATATTCATTTATGCAGGCACTGAATGAATCATTAGGGTCTACTTCATTAAAGAATCCAAGTCATCCAAAAGGCATTGCGCGCTTATGTTATTGTTTACATACGGGACATGGACCTTTCGACGGACTCGACTCGATCGAGCAATGGAGGTTAGAGACCCGGGAATTGATATTGTTCACTTCAAGTATTGTAGATAAAAGCAGGTGAAGATGAAAGTAGTCCTGGTCCTTCACACAATTGCTACGGCTCTCCAACTGCAGTTGCTTGTGCTCAGCCTGAGCGAAATGCTAACGAGCCATCACCAAACGCATTGGGAACTCTCACTTCTGACCGAGTGGTAAGCATGTTTTTATTTGGAATATCGTACTTTAAATTTGAGTTAGTTATTATCTATTTTAAAAATGAACTTTCATACGAATAAACATTTGTAGGTTTGCTCCTGCAAGAACACCTGCAGCAGGAAGAAAGGTGCCAAAACAAAGGGTTGTTCATCGTGCAAAAGTGTTTCCCTAAAATGCTGTGTTACTGTAAATGCGGTACCAAAAGGCGGGATTCAAGAATAAAGTTAGCCTTATAGTTATAAATCGTAATCCAAATGCCTTTGCTCGACACCAGGAGCAAGTCGCAAATGCTGAGAGAAATAAAGGTGAGAAATGAAATATGCTAATACTTTTTCTTCTGTTGTTTCGCGCGAGACTAGCTGCAACCAAAAATCGGTAACTTTGCGATGATGATCAGAAATGGGGTCAGTTCACTTGCATCGATTTTGCTTTAACTGTAAATAAATTCTAGAATGATATTTTTGAATCCACTGAAAATCTAATATTAAATGAACTTATTGGTATACGTTTTCCCCTTTATTTATACGTGTTTCTCTTTTATCTCACGGCATATAATTGTAGTTTTGTTTAATAGAAACTAGACTCGATAACCCCTTAGTTTATTCAGGTCCTGCCTACGCGGTAATTATTGTCAAATTCCTTATTTGTTTTTGTTTTGAATGAAATAAACGTATATTGAAGGTTGTACCTTTTACGAATGAAAACTACTGTCGAAAACTACTTCTGTTAATGCACCTATCAATGTTAAGCCCAGGGGGTGGGGGCAAGGGGTGAGGATTTGACAGGCAGGGCTACCCCGAGGGTGGAGATTTTGACATACGCTGCTTGCCCAGGGTGGGGTTATTTATAGGAAACATAAGGAAGACAGGGCAGATATTTTTGACCAAACGTGTTCTCCCGAGGTTGGGGAATTTGACATTTTTTTGGGCAAAAATGTAAAATCCCCACCCCTTGCCAAACCCCCCTCCCCCGGGCTTAACATTAATACTAAGGTGCATAGCAGGATTTCATTGTGCTGTAGTTTGCCCCACTCATACAAAATCTGTTCTAGGTCTACAGACCCCATGGCACAAGTACACCATCCAGGTCGCTGGGGATTTATCATCTGGTTGACCATGTGGTTCAAGCAAACTCTAGACTTCCATGACCTTAAGTTAATAGCCTTCAGAAGCAGTATATCTTTATCACCTTCTGGTAGTTCCCCACGGCATGCCGTGACATGACATTGAAATAATTTCCCATTGTTTTTGTCCTGCTGTCGGATCCAATCAAATCGGTTATGGACATGCCATAGTTTGTCCCACTCATCTGAAATCTGCTCTATTTAGTAACTGATCTGCCTAGATCGAGAAGTTCTAACATTAGCTATTTGGACAAAGGGAGAAGAACCAGATTATTCAAGTAACTCATTTCGAAAGGCAGCCTACAGGCAACTGATATTGCCTGTGGAAATATGGAAAACTGGGTTGAGCAAACCGCAGAGTTCTACCATCCAGTGTGGTGCTCATGATCCGATAAGACTATCCACAACCAGGCAGAGCATACATTGGATACAAAAATTACTTATCTACATATTTTTTAAAGGGGCTATATCACTAGGATTATTGGTCCACCATTATCATTGCTCCACCATTATCATTGCTCCAGTTGGAAACATTTCAGGACATTTAAAGTGCAAGTAACATTTTAACACAGCATGAATTCTTTATGCTCAAATTTTATATTTTGTTATAGTTAGTCTAAATTATTTTTCTTCAAAAGGCAGTCACAGTAATTAAACTAGAATAAAAGCTACCTGAATTGCAGGACTGTGTTGTCTCAGTGTCATAATTCAATCCTATGGGATGTTATTGTGCCAGTTCTCTTGGGAGTTGATTCATCTGATGACATCACAGGATCCACCAAAAGTAATCACAATTAGTGATTATATGCCAAAAATATACCTTTTTGTTAGAAAACCATAACAGTACAATAATAATTATACATGTACATTTTTATTTTTTAATAAGATGCTTTCATGATACCAAAATATTTCGAAACTAGTTACTTTTTTTGTGGGGGATGTACTAGACTGTTTAAGGTCCAAGCCTATCCCTCCCTCCCTCCCTCAGGCATTGATATTTTTGAATGAGCACTGCAACATAAACCACCTTTGGTGTCAGCTAAGTTATGCAAATGCTCCACCATGTATAAAAATTGATGTAAAATACTCTGACAAAGCAAACAGGACATTTTCATGATGCCATCACATACTACAACTACTTCGAATTTGTATCAGTCTTGGAACTCTCAAAGGAATTGATCAATTTGAAAGAGAAAATAAATAAAATGATGCCATAATGAAAATGTGCTATTCTCCACCCTCTCTGACAAATGCCCCTGGGACAGGTGCCTAGGTATGTTGGGGGGGGGGGGGGGGGGGGGAGGGGAGGACAGTACTTGTAACTCGTGCATTGCATTTATTAGGCAAGTTTAATATTCGCAGACGAGCTGGATGAGGACTCAATGTGATGGACTTTCCTAAAAGCTATTCAGCAGAGCCTCCATTTATTGCTAGTTCCAGCTCATCTGTGAGAATACAAAACTAGCTTATTGAAACCACAGTAGATCTCAGATTCCTTATCCTTGTATTAGAATTAGTTGAACATCAAAAGGCATGCTAGTATGAATGGAAATTGAGTATAGCACAAACAATACTTCAATGTATTATTGTAATCTCTCAAAACTTTTGTATATAGACAATGATGGTGGTCCTAGCACTAGGGACAACCTCTCTACTATACCAGGCCCATACATGTATTATGTTCATTTAACCTTGTCTGTAAATGCAATTGGACTCTATATAAATTTTGTAATCAACTTTTCAATTATTTACTGTTACTCTGTTTAACACTAGTTTCCCCCTTTTATTAACCACACAATAATTATTAGGCCTTCAGTCTCAGTCCATACTCAATACCTCTTGCAGTCAATTTTGTTATCAGTACCAACCAACAGACCTACAATCTTGGACAAAATAGGTTGGCACATCCATTTGAGATTAAAACACAAGAAAATTATTACCCTTTTCCTTATATACCCATCCCCTGGCTCAATGTTGTTGTTTTCTAGTTATGCACAATAAGCTGAATATAAAAATTGCCCTTTCAACATTGAATGAACAGGGAGGTCCAGAATACAAAACACGTTTGTCCAAGATTGTACACATGTATAGCTTATTCCTTGTGATTTTTATTTTAGTTTTAAAATTCTGTTGCGTAATCTAAAAAGCAATTACTCAAGTTATGTAGTTCATGGCCTTGTTTGGAGGCTTCCAATAAAAACATAAAATGTATTAGGAACAGTGTTAAATGAAAAGTTACATTTATGTAAACATATTGTCAAAAGCTGTAATTTTTGAAAAGCATTGGGATTAGCTACAGTCACCCAGATGAGAAACAAAATATGGACTGCCAACCAGAGTGTACAATTCCAGTGGATTCACAGTGGACCAGTATAAGAAATATATATCATTAAAAAACACATTAATGACATTTTGACCAATCAGATGAAGCAACTAAGCCATGTAGTGTTTTATTGGGTATTAAGGAGGATGCACTAGGGCCTTTATATACCACTAGGGTCTCTATGTATACACAGATACATGGTCAAATGCATGAGCAATACAGTGAAATTGAAAGACCTTTCAATCTTCCCTTTCTGAAACTGCCACCAGAGAAATATCACGCTGGGATCCTTTTGCATCACTCCTCGATGGTGTGGACTGAAAGTGTTGGCGTTTACCTAAATGTAAATAGCAACCATTTAAAGTTTAGTATGACATGTATTTGAAAAAGAAATACTGCAATTTATCAGAGCGGAGAGGAACAGTCTATATATGCCAGGGTCAGGGAGACGGAAAGATGTCCAGAAAAAAATTAGGGAGGAGGAAGAAAAATTATGGGATTACATTCATGTTCTTGGGCTTGGGAGAAATGTTTAAAACTCACTAGGGAGGAGGGAGAAAAAATCGAAAACTAGGAATGAGTTATCACACCCGAAATGTTAGCTGAGAATGAGATACAAGACTTTCAGACTTTAGCAAATATATCTTTCCCACTGAATAAGCTTATAAAATCAAAAGAAACGTTACAACAAGCAATTGAATTCAACACTTACTTGATGTACATCATGTATTGTAGGCTGTTGAGTGTTGGTGTTGCTCGAGCTAGGCCTAGGGTTCCTTGTTGAAACCTTTCGCATCGGCAACTCGGCGATACTCTGGAGGAGTAAAATTTCATCATATTCGCTATTTGAAAGGCCTTTTATCCCAAAACTTTCCTTTCTCTGGTTCTATAGCACATACGTGGAGCGATTCCTTTCTCCTCCTTGCACTTTTTCGGCATCGGGGATGGCGACTAAAGTGCCTGCCGTTCTTCACGTACTAAGGCCGTATTTTAGTTGAAAATATAGTCTAACTACGACTAAAACTTTAAAATAATAACATACACACGAAGACTGATAATTCTGAAAAACAACTTGATGATACAATTGACTTTAACGTAAACACTTAGGCCGATGGAAACAGATTTTCCTCTTATACTGCTAAACTCCCTATATGGCCGCCATTTATCCTGGCATACAAAATGGCGGATTCGCACTTGTGAGCGCGCAATGCCTTTTGGATGACTTGGATTCTTTAAGAATATTAGACAGATTTATTTGGGAAAGAAGTCCACAGAATTTGCTAAAATTATTTTCGTTGAAAGAACGCTTAAATATGTTCTCCTGTCGCCTGCAAGACAAAAGCTCACCTTGAAAATACGCAAAGACTGGAAGGTGATCGGATAGGTCGTTTAGAACAATCCATTAAAAACATTTGGGGTAAGATGATTGGTGAAAATGTTGTCGATCAATGTTGCGGAATTAGCAGTAAGGCGCGTTGGATTGGAGATAAGTGGAAAAAAACATGTGCCAAAATAAGGTATCAACTAATTCCTGTGTGGATGCGTGACGATTGTAATGAAGTAAATCTAAATTAAAGTCGCCCATCATATAACAGTGTTTGTTGTTTTTGGAGAAACTGGAAATAATTTCATTGAACTTATCTAAGAAAAGCGTCACATTTTGATTGGGTGGTCGATACACGGAACCCACTATCATGTTGTTCCCGCGGGGGATGATAATTTCCACGAAGAGTGATTACATCAGGATCAGAAAATTTACATTCAGGACACAATTTGTATTCAAGATTATTTTGTAAATAAAGGCCAGTTCCACCTCCAGTTATAGATTCACGGTGATTGGAGACAAAATTGTGTCCAGGAATATTAACTAAGTCTGAAGTGAGATTATTTAGCCAGGTTTCTGACACGCCAATGTCAGAGAAGGATTTGGACAGATTCGATAGCATTAACTTGAATTTATCAAACATTGCGAGCAAACTTCGCGCATTTAAGTGCAATAAAGAAAAAGAAACCTTATCGTTTACAGAGTCAATTCGAACATTAAGTTATTCTTCAACCATATAATCGCTAAAAGGAGGACGAAAGGAAAAAATTGAGTCGGGATCAGATTATAAAAAAAATAATTACATGATTCAGGCTGGTCGATAGGATTAAATAACAGCGATTCAAGACGTTCAGTATCATAATTTCAGGGACCGTGAGCTAGTTCATAAAGTGCTAAGATAAATAAGCTATCGTTTAAATGGTTAAATGGAAGAACAGATTCTAAATAATTGTCATTGACTGTCATCAGTACTATTATACTTATGACATAAGTATACATAAATATCTTACACTACATAACCGGTATACTAGAAATACTCAAGTTCAGTGACTTGATTATGAAGTCTTGATTGTTGGAGTAAAAATGGCAAATACAGAAGTTCTGAAGCCTGTTTTAAATAAAAATAAAAATATGCTGTACTGTAAGTGGGATTATAAGTTATATTTGCAAAATTTTAAGCATCACCTTTTGGGGATTTTCGAAAGCCATGCCAGAAAAGTTCAATCACGAAGGACAAAATCCAGACGTGGCAGTTTCCAGAAAGAGCTTGGAAATGGTTTATAACTCTTAACACACTCAAAAGTGTCACTTCGAATTTCATGTCCACTGGGCTGGCACTGTATTTCGTTACCAGACTGACATTGACAATTTGATTGTTTGAGCGCAATGAAGTAAACAAATGCAGAGGTGAATCGGAAAGATATAACAAGCACAGAACTATAGTTAAAGTATTGTGCAAAAATCCTGGCCATTGCCCTCCGGCTCCGTACTCTATCTAACGTCTATCGAGGCTAAGAGCGCGTAGTACTTACCGTATAATTTATTATCGCCAGTCCCCAAATTCTATTCTATTCGAGATTTTCTTGACAAGCATTTAGGTGCCCAATAAAAAAGGCTTTCCTAAAGTGGTACCAAGAAAAACATTGAAGCGGTTTTCGTATATAAATGTTCTTCCAGAAATGAACTGTCATCCTTTAGGTTAACAGGTTACATGGCCGCCATATTGTTTTAGAGATGCGCTTCATGGTCAGCGGGTGTCCTTTTCAACTGTCATGTGACTATAATACGTACTGGCGAAAAAAACTACTAGAACTGCATACAATCATTATATTGTCATTCTTAATGTCATTGTAAAGCACTCCTTTACTGTGCAAGTAGCAAAGACCATCAGTAAGATGTGAAGCCAGTGTGCAGAACCTGATATTGAGACTTTTGTTTCTTTATTAATTTCACTTTTTACGTAACGGGTTGGAAACTGTCACTGCCATAAAACTGAGTTACAATAAAATATGGCTTCTGGGTGTTGTTCATACCATATATTATTGGAAGATTAATGTGGCAACTAGTTTAGCTGTGGACCATGATTCAAAATACTTAACAGCTACTGGAGATGATCTATTTTTTTTAAGCGCACTGTACCAAATCTTCCTTTACCAAGCTCTTTTCCCTGCACCTTCAAAATCGGCTAGTAAAGAAGGATGTGGTTTGAGTGGTTAATATACCACTCAAAATAGGTGCTGGTAAAAAAAAGATGAAATCCATCTTACTTAGCAGCAGAACCTGCATCAACATAAATTTATACATGCCTTTCTTCTGCCCTTACAGTTTTCACTGACAAGCGATACATTTCCACTTGAGTGAGTTATTGGTTAAAGGCAGCAAATTCCACCTTACACAATACATTGTATCTGTTAATTTAGGGCACTATAAGTACAGAATTAAGACTCGAAAAAGTCAAAGATTAATTTTGCTTGTAACTGGCCTGCAAAAGCTGAGCCGTATATTTGTGCTCATTCCCTCTATGGACAAAAAATAGATTTACTGCTAAAAATTAAATCTATGCAAAGATGTGTTTTCCACGATGTTGTTGATCTTGTGTACGTAGTATGATCACAGTCAGTATTTTAGTATTAAACTGATGAATCGATTAATTCAGTAAATACACGAAATTGCAGCTTGCTTTCTGTATGGTATAGTGTAGTTTACACTCGTTCTCAATGACACGTGCAGGTTCGAAACGAAACTCCTGACTTCGAAGTCGTTTCTGGTGGATGTCAATCAAACGGTTTCCATGGAGTTTGAAGTGAACCGTTGTGTGAGTAAATTCGGGAAACTAGCATTTTATAAACATGGCAAAGTCTTTCCCAAAGTCGCTTAGATGGAGAGTAATCATGCTTAGAGCGAAGGGTTTGCAAAATAGTGAAAGGCACATAAACTTTATGTGTGAGCGAGCGGTTTGTGTATAAGATCAAAATATGGAAATCGCATAAACTTTATGTGTGAGCGAGCGGTTTGTGTATAAGATCAAAATAGGGAAATCACATAAACTTTATGTGTGAGCGAGCGGTTTGTGTATAAGAAATCTGATTGTTTATATAGCTTCAAAGGTCTTGGAAAAAGAATTATAGTTATTTTTATTCATTCAGTTGCAGATATGCTCCTTATAAGTGGTTTTATCGAGCAATACTCTCGAGCTCTACCTCGACGAGCTCCAAGCATGGATACAAAATTCGACAGGGCAAATATTTTTTTTGGAACTCTCAGGACATGGATTATCGGCAATGCTCTCCACTCAGTCGACTGACATTTCGGTGAGGAATTCAAGCAAATAACAATCGTTTTTCGCCTTAGTATCCGCCATATCTCTACCTATGTCGCCTCAAATTACTTACGATTTCGTTTACCTCCTACACTATTTATGTTTCCTCCACATCTGGGAGTTGTATGGCGACGTTTTATTTAGCATGCAGACCAGTGTTGCCATAGAAATATAGTTGAGTGACATCCACCAAATTAACGTTTTCCGTTGGAAATTCAATTTCGAACCTGCACGTGTTATTGAGAACGAGTGTAACAGCACAACTTATAAAATCTAGACTTGTTGATAAATTCCAGTCTTTATAGCATTACTTTAATACTATCACTTACATGCGACATATATTTTACTGTAACCATATTAAACAAGCATGCGTACCTAGTCTGAATTGAGAATATTTGCTGGACATGCTTCCACCAATTCTACTTCAGCACCTACATGTACAATTGCAACCTCTGCCTAAATTGTATTGAAAAGTCACACAAAAATGGGTTATGCCAATTAAATTACTCTGTAAACCAGTTCTTTAAACCAAAACTACAATCTTTAAGTAAAATGTGAATTTCCTGATAGACCTTTCATACTTTAAAGAAGATTAAAATAGATTACAAAATTTCATAGGAACTATTTAATTTCAACAATTAACAGTGAACTGAACTAACTTGCTCTGAATGTCCATCAAAAGCAGTATTTTTAGAGTATATAGAAAATCAATCAACTGAAGGATGCCAAAAGTGAGATAGACAGAAAATAATAGATCTCGTTATTCATTTCAATCATTGCCATTTGCTGTTAAGTGTACAGGAGGACATTTTGGGGTATAGCCCTATGCAGTACATACTTTGTTATTTTCTATAGAGGAGCTTTATTATTGCCAGATTCCCCATTTATCCATGTACTAAAGTACATAAAGTACAGGTAACAGAACCGAGTAGTTTAAGTATTAAACATAAAACATTCAGTAATCCCACTGTTAAAGGTTTCCCGCTCGAACCCACGTTTATACAAATGACAATGCCATACCGCATGCGTTTCAAGTACAAAAACGTCCAAAGGAAGAAGTCAGGGCATGAACTGCATGAATCGAATTGAATGGGTACAAAGCCGTTTAATTTTCAACACAATGTGAGACCATTCATATTAAAATGAGCACTCGAACAGTGTGCTAAGTTAACCTTTATCTGTAGCTACTCACCGTGAAATTTTGAAGCATATTCTTCAAAGCCATTTTCAATGAGCCATGACTTCACGTCGTCGACTGATTTCCTCATGATTCACAAGTTGTAAATACAATGAATAGAACGAAAGGCGGAACGTTGATCTACACAGTATTGAAGCCGGAGAGCAAGAGATCAGATCGGCCTTATGGGTTATGGAAATATTATACTCTTGATTTTTCGTGCTCTTTTTGCTGATTTACCCATTGGTTCGCAAAAGCACGCGATGTTGACAAGTACGCATGGAGCGCACGCTATGCACGACATCACGCGAATGCACGAACATCATCACGCGATCGCATGCGTTACAGGGGAAAGGCCTCATTTACTCGGGTTACAATTGCGTGCCTTTATATCATGCTGTAGATTATAAAATGAAGTTGAAATGTTCCCATGTACATACTGCGCTGGCTTTATTGGCCATACTTTTAAGAAGCTACTGAGTCACATCAAATTTATCCATAATCACGAGTCGATAACATGCGGTCAGGCCTTCTTACAGGAACAGTGAATGAGCTCGTAGCAGGTTTGCTGGGCTTGTGGCAAAGTTGTCCACACTGGCTTCCACTGGCTATCCCTCTCCCATCCCCATTCAGCAGGACTTGGAAGCTCCGGCAGTGTCAGGTGTATCTGGCTCCAGGCATGGCCGCCTTGATAAGCTGCTCGGAGTAGTTGTTGCTTCAGAGCTGCAGAGTTGGAGGAATTTCGATCCAGACTACGAGAACGCTTGCAGAACAACTGAGCTTTGCTTGCTTCCTCGGTTATAGAGGAATACCACGAATCATTCGATGTTCATTGTGCAGTCATCGGATAGCTCACTGCACGCATTGACAATCTCCAAGAACGAGCTGGTAACCTCCGGAAACACACTCCAGGTTTCCCATGCGCTTTTCGTGCTTTTTTCTGCAAAGAACTACACGCTGTCGTAGCCTGTAAAAGCGTGGAACACTGGCAAAGCTAGGCTTGTTGACCAAATGAACAAGCAATTTCATGGATAGGGTAGTCTCTGAAGTGCTTTCCCATGCCAAAATCAAGCCATACGTCTTTCTTTCTGCGGAATTCTTTGCATCAGCGAAATGGCAAGGACGAAGACATCTGTATTGATTGTCCTTATCATGATTTGGTGGTGGTAGTTAGCAGCATCGAGAACATGCCAAAAAATGCGAGTGTCGGCTTCTTCATGATTACATGGCTGAAGGTCTCTCTTGTTCTGTTGCCCACTACTTGGTTGCCATATGTGCTGTACACTTCTTTGCCTGCAGCGTTGTTGCTTCCTACATTCTGTGCAAGAAGTCCAAAAAGTTATGTTTTGTTATCGTCAACGTGCATATTTTGTCTTTAACTTGTTAATTGCACGAGCACGCACACGGATATCTGGCAAGAAAACAAAAAATAATTACTCAGGGCTGGAACTGACACAACACTAACCCATACCAAAACAAAAACCCTAACCCCAGGTATCTGGCCCAAACACAAAAAAAGTTGGATACAGCCATGTTTCTTTCAGCATAACATAATGTTGCATTATTAGTTGCTTCATTGCATCAGATATTGTCAGCTGGAGTACTTACTAGTCAAGACAAAACTTGATGCTGTTGCCTCTTGTATGTGCTTTGCAGCATCTCCCCACAGCTGATGTTTTGCTTTAAATTGCGGCCATTCACAACTCTTTGGCGGCCAACCATAACTGTGATCCGTTTTGGCAATAGAGATGAATTCCACTAAGGCTCGATCTTCGGTCTCTGTCCACTTGTGGTACTTGGCCGGGGATCCGGAGTTGTTCATTAGAACTGTAGTCTGTAAAATAGAATGAACGACAAACAACCAGGTCAGTAAAAACTTGCTTCTTATAACTCGTGTTCAATCACGCTCAAGTCAATCTATTCAGCTTATTGAATTGGGCAACAAGAGATCGAGTTATTGCGTTCGACGAAGGAGAACGCATACCAATCTTGCAGTGGACTCCCTGTGGTCCTGTGTGGGGTACCTGTGCTTCCCCAGGCGAAAGAAATCGAGATTCGTGTATGTCCGTCCTCATGTTTGTACTTTTTGGAATAAATTATCTCGGCCGGGAAACTGGTAACCACACGTACACGATGCGAGCGGCCATTTTGGTGAATGCCATCATGGCTTCTGTTTTGTTTCGCGATCGGTAAGTTACTTGCCTTATTTTGCGACAATTCAATGCAATGATGTTTCAAAGGTTCGCAAGTACAATTGAGCAAAGCCTGAGGAAAGTGTGTAATACATCTGGAGGACCTTGAACATTCAACTCGGCCATAATTATTTATTTATGCTGAACCCGAGTGAATGTGCGATCGAAAAATATGCTGTTGGCAGACAAGTTGGCTTGCTCGCTGCATGAATTGTGCTGTTCGGTTTGCCGATACCAAAACTGCAAATGGTCAAGATGCTAAAATCATACCTGAAGGCTAAAGAGAAATACATGGATATGAATATTTCAGTGTGAGTTGTGAAGAAGCTTTTTAAATACTACACGTGTGCATGGTTTAAGTCAAACATGGTCTGTTTTGTCGGCGCGGTGACGACACCAGCGAAGTTGAACAGAGAACTGAGTCAAATCAACTCACCAAAATTGTAAACAACCGAGTAAATTCTGTTGGCTTGCTCGCTGTACTGGATTCTGCTTTACGCTGTACATACAGATACCGAAACTACAAACAGTAATATAACCTGGCTCCCGTATTCGCCGTATCTTGTGTGAGTTATGCACTAGTCAATTGAAACCCCCACCCCACCGGTCCCGGGGAAGGGTGGGGGATAACAGGGGCATTGATCACTTTTGAACCACAGTCTGTCCCGTGGGGGTAGTAGATTTGACTGACTTCGACTTTTCGGGTGTCCCCACCTCGGGGAAGAGGGGAACTGGGAACTAGTATGGAAGCTTCCAAGATGGCGGACAAGCTGATACTTCTTTTGAATAAATCTCTTTCTATAGATGGTGGGTTGATTTTAGAGTACAGACGAGTTCTCCTTTAAGCTGAACTTCAGCCAAGAGAGACTTAGTTTGTGTGATTACTAAAGAAAACTATAAAAGCTACACAAATCTTGGAAGAAGAACATTAAAAATCTCTCCTTTTAAAAGTTTTTTTCCCTTCAAAATTTTTGATCTCAACTTTCTTGCCCCAGGGATAGGGGCGTTTGATCTGAACTAAAGCCTCTGGGGTGGGGGTAATTGATGATTTTTGATCAGGTCTCTGTCAAATCCCCCACCCTTCCCCGGGACCAGGGGGGTGGGGGTTTCAATTGACTAGTGCTTTACGACACTGTGTACATCTTGGTTATACAAATTAACGGATTCAAATTAACACTACATTCAGACAGAGAGTTAATCTATACCGACACTTTGATATGCCAAGGAACTGGAATATCAACGCAGTACAAGGTGAGGGAAATTTAAAGTACTGACTTCATTGCTGTGTTCAATTAATCTACACTGAATTTCTAACAGGCCTGAAACAAGGCTGATCAAAGCCAGGACCCGGCTACCAACATTGACCATAAATTATTCTGGAACTAACAATGGCGCTCAATATTCTGCAGCCAACCTTGTTCTCACTTGAAAAATACCCGGGAAACATAATGTGAATGATCTGAATCGAAGGAACTGCATGGGCTGTACTTTATACACATGCATACCTATATAGTTTATGTTCTAGGAACTGGAATTCAGTTTATACACATCTGAATAGTAATATTTATTTATACGTACTTTATATGAATTTTATTATATATCCTGTAATATACTGTATTCTATATATCCTGTAATATAGTGTCCCCAATTAGCTTTACAGCTAAATATTATTGACACTCAAATAAAGTTCATGTATGCATGTAAATGTATGTAGCTATAGCCTGGGTTGATTTGTGTTCTACACTAACTTCAATTATTGCTTTACACTGTATACCACGTGCACACAGCAAAATGTGCTACTAATTCTCAAATCAATGCCATAACCATATAAAACACACATGTATAAATATAGCCCCATAAGCATCGCATCCAATGATTTAATGTTACACAAAGATAATTACAGTTTTATACCCAGATGCATCCCCTTGTATATTAACATATAAGTCAAGACCTCAAAATTTTCACATTAGTTAAAAACAAGCACTTTTGATCAGGATTACGTACACTGTCCACATCATTGCAGCAATTTTTCAGCTTTTCAGACTTACCACAGTCCTTTCTCTTTCAAAAAATATGTCGAACGCACTTTGATAATCTATGATTACTTCTAGTAGTATATTATATAATACCTTTCTAGCTGGGCTTGAAGGCGAAGAGAAGTGTAGAGGTTTTTTGGCCGAGCTGAAAAGGCTTGTTCGGGTTCTTCGCTTTTCAACCGGTTTGCTTGGAGTGTCCCCGGTAGCCACTAGCGTTTTGCTCGATTTCCAGACGAAGAAGGCTCCATCACAATTCTAAAAGTGGTAAAATGCATTCAGTTTGTGTTAGGAACTGCAAAACTCTTTTAAAACGCATGTTTCTTTGATGATCTTGAAAAACATAACTCCAATACCGCTCCAAAAATATCACACCTCATATCTTTTGGCGTCATATTGCCGTTTCGATATCACAAATTCAAGGGCTCTCAGCAGCTATAAATCGTGGGTCCTTTTTGGTCCTTTTTGGTTTTTATGTTTCCTCCATGTCTTAGCTACTAGATTTGGTTAAAAAAAAAGTTTATCTAATCTCTGAATGCCAGAGAGTGCTCTTCTTTCACGGACAATTTGAAGCCAACGCAATGAGTTCCAACACGAACCCGACCAAAGAAACACTCAATATTTAGAAATATATGCAACAAAATTATCCAACTGAGGCACGAAATTGATACTGATTGGTCCCTCCTTTGAATATAACGTAAACAAAATCTCAAGGGTCCTTACCTTTAATCTGTCACGCTTTCCTAAGCAAGAATAGAAAACATACAAAACACGCCGCCATCTTGCCAAAAGTAGGCGCGCAATGCAATTGGGATACTACTGGATCCTCCTCTGCAATCAACCTAAGTATTTCCTTTTTGACACTTAGGGTTCGAAGCTCAATTTTTTTAAGGTGCCATGTTTTGGAGACCTGGTGAAATGGACATTTTTTTAAACAAATTTAGTTGCCAGCTTTATGGAGTGCTGACTCAATTTAAAAAAAATCAAAGAAGCAATGAAATAATTCATGTCTTATTGTTGTAAAACACACCTGCCAATGTTAGCTTTAGTGGCACTGAAATGCTCCAAACAGACAGTGTGAGAACCAAGGTCACATGTGCAATTCTTCAAGACACAAATTGTAACAACAAACTGTAAGGGAGCTAAAAAGGGAGTTAAAAAAATATATATGTAATTTTACAGTGTATACATGTAGATCTGTCCTCTTCTGACAGATGCACAGACAAATGACATATATTTGTTTTATATACAATAATTAGCAAACTTAATTTTGCAGCAAAATAAAGTGTGACCTTGTGACATAATCTCTTTAATAACTGATCATGACTAACATCCAATCAGAATATGCATTTCACCCTATTTATTGTATAGTTATAAACAGCTAAGGTCAAGAGCTTACAATGGGCTAGCTGCAGGCATTCAAGAATGCATCCTGCAAGAACATTTTTTAACAAGTCATCATACATGTACACTTGCAACAGCACACAATTATGCATACCCTGTTTGCCGAACAGAAAAAAACAGAACTCTACATCAAGTCCCTTTCCACCTAGACGGAAGTTGGCATCATCAGTTTTGACTAGTAGAAGATACAAGGCCTTCAAGTCAAGTGTAACTGCAAAATATAACATAAAAACATACAAACATTACTTACTATGTTTATTAACCTGAATACTGTATCTTCTCAAAATTCCAAAAAGGAATGTACAATGTAACTTTAGGCTCTGTTGACACAAATAACAAATTAAAAAGTAAGTTATATGTGACATGTATACATCTGTATTAATTAGACCGCTAAAATTCTACTCAGTTCTAGGATATGTTTTACAAGAATTACATGTACATGTATGTACAACACATGCACAGAAGTCTGAGCAATTTATACCTATATATAAGCTTTTTTAAAAAAAACATATTTTCAGCCATCTATTAATCTTAGTTACTGACTCACCTGTAACAGAATACCTCTTTTCATCCACTCTTACTCCATTCCTTTTAAGTAGTTCCTTTTCTCTGTTTAACTCTGCTATTAGCTTTGTAAGACTCTCCCTGTGAAAGAGAGGAAAATGATATCAGTGTAAATTATGCAGCGATCTAAAGCTTCTTGCTACATGTATATAACATAGCTAGTAAGAAAACACATTGCTCCAGTATAATGGTTACCATTTCCAAGTGGTGTTGGGGAGGGGGGATAAAATGAGAAAAACCTTTGGAAATTCCAGGAACAGAAAATCCAGGGGGTGCATGGAAAGGAGAGAGGTACATGTATGGATGTTCTGTGGTCACACATTTAACACTAATAAACACATCTACATGTAACATACGTACATGTAACTACATGATGTACAGGTAGAGCAAGACTGAACAAATTGATTTTGTTAATAAATAGCTGCTGTTACATCATGTACATCAGGGATTGAGCCAGAAATTGAGTCAGAGGGGACAATTTGGCCCATTTGCGAGTGAACTGGAATTTAATTTCCTTTGGAAGCAGCAAACGTGGGTCAATTTGACCATTATTGTATTTTTTCATGAGACAAATGTATTTTTAAAGCGGTAATGGTGCAATGGTGCAGCCTGGCTCGTTCCCTGGTACATTATTATCCGGGGGGAACTCCCCTACTCGACCATGACCCTAAAAATTAACCCTAAAAGGGACCCAAACATTTAAATAATGTTTGGGTCCTAAAAAGGACCACCATATAAAGTCTTATTTTAAACAAGTCTTATATACAGTATGTCTGTAATCTCCTTTACATGTATCTGTAATCTCCTTGCAAATAAACATTCGACACCGTAAAAGGTACTGCCCACCTTTGATATCTTGATCTCCCGATTTCTCGAACCAATTTTCGGGATTATATTATATATATTTAATGTTCAAATTTCGTGCATTGTACAAAATCCAAGCATGTGATTGGCTAATGAGCGTGCATTATTGGTGACCACAGCACTCGACCCAGACCCTCTCTTGCATAGGGAAAGTGAGACCTAGTCCTTCGCTTTAGTTACGTGTTTGGACGGCTTGGAAAACCTTATTACAATCGCATATTAAACAGTGAAAATGCAGACAATTACTAAAAAGGTAATGGCAGGATTGAACTATGTTGCCTGTGTGACAGAAGATATATATTGTGAGGCGAACATTTGCATAATCGCTCGTTGGAAATGGCTGATTAAGTGATTTGCGAGTGCTGGAAGTACAACTTTACAGTCAACATGTGTCTGAGTGAACAAAAGTTTCTACAACACTCTAGTAGTCTTACTTAAGAAATGGATTTTATTTCCGAGACCTTACTCTGTCAATAAGAGGAGCAAATTAAGCGAGAATTCAGTGGATGATTCGAAAACCCAGGATTCTTGATTTGGAAAATGTTTGCATTGGAGCCGAGCACATGGCCGGAGGCCGGTTTCAAGTCAAGATTTCAAATTCACTGCCCCACTGGAATCTGCAGGTTAGTTATTTTCGAATGAAAGAAACTATTAAAGAAAGTAGACTATCTAGGAGTTAAGCCGGCTAAATAATTGATATTTGAATACATGGCTCCAAGAGAAACGTTTTCGAGTTAAACGTACAATCATATTATTCGCCTCACATTATGTTTTGAGTCAAACATTTGCATAATAGTTCGTTAGAAATGGCTGATTTGCAAACGCTGGAAGTACAACAACTAACAAGTCAACATGTGTCCAAGTAAACAAAAAGTTTCTACAACACTCTAGTAGTCTTACTGAAGAAATGGATTTTATTTCCGGCGAGACCTTACTCTGTCAATAAGAGGAGACAATGAAGCGACAATTCAGTGGAAGGTTCGAAAACCTAGGATTTTTTATTTGGAAAATGTTTGCATCAGAGCCGAGCACATGGAGGCCGGTTTCAAGATTTCAATTCACTGGAATCTGCAGGTTAGTTATTTTCGAATGAGAGAAACTATTAAAGAAAGTAGACTATCTAGGAGTTAAGCCGGCTAAATACTCGATATTTGAATAAATGGCTCCAAGAGAAACGTTTTCGAGTTAAATGTACAAACATACTCGCAAGGCGTCAACTAAACTGACCGAACGCCAAAGTATATTATTCTTTGCAAAGTTATCTACTTCTGTCTTTATTCATTGTCTATTGAAATGACATTTCTTTGTGGAGATATTTACAGTAAAATGATTTAATTCATGCGAAATATTTGACTTCTTTATGAAATTATTATTGACAACTGATTTCAATTGAAATTCACGGCTGACAGTGCACTCATTTTGAATATTAAAAAGGTTAGAGACTTTATGTTTGTGCTTTATCGGCAAAATACAGTCACTTGCTGACTGTACGATGAACTCAAAATTTATTCATACTGCATTCGGCCTTCGGCCTCATGCAGTATTCATTATTTTTCGTTCATCGTACAGTCAGCGCGTGCCTGTATTTGTCGATAAAGCACTCACAAGCAGTCTCTAACCCTTACATATTATATATATAACAAATTATTATATATGTATATGCGCATCCCACAGTAAATACTAATAATGATGCTATTAAAACAAGTGCAAGTAGTAACCATCTGGATAATTCAACTGTGCATGCATCAAGAGCATAAATTGTAGTATAATAAACAGTGAGTTCAAATTTATCCATTGTTTCAGTGTCTTCTTTGCAATTTGCAAGTGCCAAAGGGCAGACCGATTTACAGCTTTGATTGGAAAGGTAACCTGTTTTCAAAGGCACCACCCCAACCAGGACCTGGTTTCTTCCTAAAAGCAAGATAAGAATTGATATTTCATCCAAAAAAGGTTTATAGGCACTTTAATATACAGAACTTTACATTATTCTGTATGTACGTACATGCACATTAATGCCTTATCAATTTCAGCTGCTTAATTTGAAAGAAACAAAAAACAAACGTCATGCAGTGTTGAATTTGATAATATCAAAGCTGAAAGTGATTGAGTAAAAGCAGTATTAAGAGGTTCTTTTGGTTCTCATGAGTGCATATAATGTATAATATAATTATTCAGTTTGTAGAGATGTTGCCAAAGGCTGAATATTTAACAATTAGTCACTGAAGTGGAGGTGAGTAGTGGTGGATATTTACTGAGCCGCTTCAGCGAGGTAAATATCCACCACTATTCACCAACACTGAGGTGAATAATTGTTTTAGTATACATGTATACCACACTCCTGGTGAATAGCCAACACCAAATAGTTATTTTATCTTCTGTCAAATGGACAAAAACTCGCGCGAGATGATCACTGCTTTGCTCGGAGGTGAATATAATGAAATCATATTCACTGTTTGAGTAGCCAACCAGAGCACGCGAAAAGTGATATTCACTGGTGTGGTACATTGTATATACTAAATATACAGTACTGTACATGTAATACAAGTGAATCTTACCAAAAAATGGCCTCCCATCTAGCTTAAGATTAAGTTTCAGTTCATCTTCTAGCTGGCCATGCAGATGGAGCTCTCTAGCTTGCCATGTTACCACAGGTTCAGGGTCACCTATCCTTTCAATCATCATCATATTTTGAACCTTGCCAAATACCATGGCACGAAGTGCCTTCATGCTGTTTTTTTTTGTCAGGAGTATTAGAGTATCTGACGATTTCTAAAACAAAGAACTTGGTCTTAATTGGCATGTATGCTTTCCCAAATAGAGCAATTATCTTTAAAAATATAGTCTTTCTATAGTCTTTCTATTGATTGAGAACTTTTTGGTAGTTGCATACATATGCATACTACATGGTAGGTACAATTTGTAGCACTGTAAGAAGATAGAGAGGGGTAGGCAAAGTAAGGTTGAAAGTGGAAAAACAAAGGGGAAGGGTGAACTTATTTTTATTACACTACAAATTCCTATAGTTCCAAGCCCCCTTCCAGACACTGATAACATCTGTTTACCCCAGTTCAGTGTCTGTTATAATCAATAAAACAAACAAACAAATAAGTGCTATACTCTTTGTCTACTATTTTACAATATGTATAATAATTGTATAATAATTCATGTGCGTTAATTAATTTTAATATTGCATACTTTTGCGCAGGCAATATGGTACCTACATTCCATCTTTACGTGAACTTGGTACATACATTCCATCTTTATGTGCCTATGAAATGTTTTTAGAAGGCTTGTATGAAAATATCACTGTTTTTGACAACCCGATAAATTTTACTAACCTTCCACCACCTTTAGTAAGCACGGATTTTATTTAGCCATCTCCCAAAATTCTGAACGCAAAGCTCGACGAATCTCACAATTCGTGATCTTGCGCATTTTATTCCCGAAGTCGTCCACTCTACTTTTTACTGCGTTTCCAATGCGGGTACGAGAGGGAGTTAAACGATATCCCAGGCTTCACATATTCTCTTGTACAACATCGAACATTTTTGCTGAATTGAAATTCAGCCTGTTTCGATACTTCCAAAGAGCCTCCCGTTAATCTGTAGATAAAACAACGGGTCGTAGCCATCCATGAACGTTGTAATACGTGAAAGAACTCTGGATTGATCTGGGATTATTTGAGCTCTGAAAAGAGCTCCCGATCGATGTGTTGCATTTCTTGTAGGGAAGACTATACATGTACTTGCAGTGCAGTTCGGTCAAATGACGAGTTGAAATGAATCACAACCAGCAAGTAGAACTTTACATGAGTGCTGCTTTGCATCAGCATTTATTTAAACTAATTAACTAAGTGGTTTTCAACATTTGCTAATTAATTATCACACCTTGGCAGGGTTGCCTGCATTGTGTCTGGAAGCTCAATTTCAATGCTTAATTAGGTGTGTGTGCTATTGTTCATGGAGGAGGAGCTTAGAAGTTAAGAGAGGTCTCTCGGGAATATTTAAAATTCAAATTTAGCAAGCGAATTTCTGTTTGCAAAATTTGTTCTAGAAATGTTGATTTCGATAAAACTAACAGCCGTCAGATTTCAACGAAAAAACGGCGACTAGTTACCAAGATACCAAACTAACGTTTCCCGTGCATGTTGGTGTAATAACGTCATTCTTTGAGTAGAAAATCGTCCTCAAAGTTCATCGTCCACGCTAAGAACATAAAATAAAAACGATTTTGAAGTCAAAACCGATAAAGCTTTTATTCACTCTAAGAATTTATTCTTAGTCGCAAATTCTTAATTGACATCTCTAATACGAAAACCCGTGCATGTTGTCCAACCAACTTGTTTTCCGAAAAATGAGCGAATCCGTAGCCCCTTTCAAGAGTTCTAGCCTAATTACTCTATTGTTTGCGTTAAGACTCATAATTTGAAGTTGAGGGGAATAATATTTAAGTTGAGGGGAATAATATTTAAGTTGAGGGGAATATGTTGCCTTTGGAACTGGGCATGGTTTCAAGATCTATACGATTTAAAGTCAGAGCAAAAATAATATATCAAGACAAATTTTCGTTTTAATAATTGAAAGGAATTAAAATTATGTATGACTTTATTTACTTTCGTGGACAGTTTTCATCAATCAATCAATATCTCAGATCAGAATGCCAAGGTATCATTTGACTTACCCCCTGTACTGTATGACCTAACCTTTGACATTTATCTTCGACAGTATGGTTTGATGATAGCGCATTACTGTCACAGTATCGCTGTAACCTGTCCCTGATCTTTCTACAAACAAATCCAGCGATGTAGGAAACGATATCCTTCTCTGGAGGGTTTAGAGATGGTTTGTTAGGTGTTTCGCCACTATATTGTTCTCTAATCTGCAAGAATGCCCACCATAGATTCGTAGCGATAGCGAGAAAGATGCTCAAAAATCACGATTGCCATCTTTTGAAGTAAGTTTATCGGTAGAATTTAGACCTGTACTCATGCTCAGTTCAATCCATTTTGGAGTTCCTCAGATCATCTAAACCAATTGTAATGGTGAGTTCCTCGACGACACACCAATACGTTGCCCACCATGTAAAGGTGATTGTCCACAGGTTATTGGTAACATATTGAAAGAAAGTAACAACTGCGGTGGAATTCCCTTCCAACATTTGTCACGGTACTGCACATGTGTGAAAATCTGATGATTTTTGAATTATGTTCTAGCCCGGAACGAAATTCTCAGAGCGGTGAAATATCGACTTCCATCAGTGTTCAGTTCGAACTCATCCTTGCCTCCTTTTGTAAGATGTGCTTAAATAAGTCTTAGTTCTAGTTACGGAGTGGTGCGAGAGGGTGCAGCGTATGTGTCAAATCAGTTGTGTGGTCCTTGCGTCAAGGAAGTCATAACTTTCGCCATTCCGGTGTTTATAACTACTATTTAGGACTTAGTTCTACTTTGAGGCACAAGAGATCTAACAAGACATCAAAGGATACTGCCCCAAAAGCATTCTCGGGCGCCAAAGGGAACCCACAGCACAGGGAACCCAATATCAACAATTCATCAGTTCGCCGCACCGAACACAGAGAGTCTTTCTATTGGATTGAGATACCATATGCATGTCTGCTGATATGGGGAACGCTAAAGGACAGAACGTTTTACAGCAAAAAGTCTTATTGAGCTTTTAAATGACAGATTACCAAACAGAGGATTTGCAGTAAAATGGATGTAGAAGAGAGCTAGTGATTTATGATTGACAGGCTCTATTGCATAATTTTACGTCCTGCCCACAGTGGAATAGACTTCTGACAATGAATACGCCAAAACAGTTTGCACGTCATACAACAGCCTGCAATCTTTGTGGCATGCCTTCAATGGCGTTGTCAACGAACTGTAGTGGGACATTATTGAGATGCCTGGATACAAGAGCTTTGAATTGCTCGAACGACTCATGCATATCTTTCTGTTTTATAGTCTTTTCCTAAAGATGACTTAATTATGTTGAAACAGTTCTCTATCGGATTAGATCAGTACTGCGAGGCGGAATCCGGTGGGATTATGCTCATACAGATTGAAGGGCATCCATAGCAATTCTACTTGTTTTTGAAGGGTCATTATCCATTAAGAGATACTCCTCCCATTCCTCTTTTGGGCCCGCACGGTCAAAGCACTTGTATAAAGCGTGAAAAGTACTCTCCATTCATATGGAACTTTAAGTATGATTCCTTTGCCATGCACAACTGCAACAATAACATGTAATCTCCTACCAGCCTGCAGGTCTTCGGAGCCCGCCACATAAAAGGCCATTTCCTTTGTCAAAAATCGTTTTTTGTCTTTCTGTTTCACTTAGCAACCCTTTTTTTCCTGGCTTGGAGAAATTTAAACCCATGCTCATTCAAAATCCTTAAAAATGGCTTTTGACCTGCAATTTCAGACAAACCACTTTCCTGTACTACTTGTTTGACTGTAAAGTTCGGGTTAGTTCTCCTCATTTTTTTCGACAACGGGTGAAGCAGTTGCAAGCACATTTCTATCTGAAACTTTCCTTGGCTTGTGCCCTCCATGGCGCTTTGGCTCATTCGATTGCTGCTTGCAGAATCTTATAACTGATGACTTAGAGATCCCGCATATTTTGGTAATTCAGCTAAAAGACTGCGAAGTTGTCTCCCTTAAACACAAAGCCAATGCCTTTTTCTCAAGTGGTATATAGCTCTTAATTGTAATCGATTAAAAAATAAACTAGACGTCCCTGACTTTATACCCTTGTTATGATACCAGCAGTTGAGTCACAGAAACACGCAAGGTCAATCATGGTATTTTTTTATATGATCGCAGGGAAGTAGAAGTATAAGCCTGGAAAGCTTACAGTATAAAGGAGATGATTATAAAAATAACTGGTAGCAAATTGGTTTCCCTTGAATTCAATTTAGCATATCTAATAAAAATATTGTACTCTAATATTCTTGGTAGGCCATCAAATTCATAACACATTTGTACTTCCTCAAATGCCATTCTTTTCGGTGCACATTTCAACATCATGCTACTGAAATTAATTGTTCCGACCATTTTTACCTTCAAATTCCTGCTCGTCTTCGACTTCATAGTCGAACTCATGTCACGATTTACTGTCCTAGCCTTGCTCTTCAAGTATATGATTAAAATGAAATGATATGGTATTCTCGTGCAATTCGGGATAAATTCGAACTCGTGCTGCGGGCTCGTGCAATTTTGACACTCTTTGAAAACTCGCTTGTTCAAATTTATCCCGAATTGCACGAGAATACCATATTCCGATTTCCTATACAAATAGCGCCCACTATTTGAAAGTCTGCACGGGGGCATTAATTTGAACTAAAATGACGGGTTACGTCGTGAACCTGGCCATGCAATGCCCATAAGGACGGTATACACGTGTAACACTACAGAGTCATTTTGACTGAATCAATTCATCCCATTAATTTTACGTAAGCGTCATTTCAAACGCTTCCTCGTTTTGAAGGATTAGACTGAATTCCTTCTTGAAATCTGCAAAGGTGTCGTAACTTGTGGGGATGGTGAGTGTGCTTAATAATAATAATAATAATATTCTTTATTTAAAGAGGGTAACACCCAAAAGCAAAGCTTACAAACTTGTGGCCCTCAACTACTAATTTAAGTATAAAATATAACTTTACATATAGGTAGCAAATATGATAAAAACTACGGATAAAACTAAGATGTGCATTATATACAATTGAAATCAGAACCACAATTACTAACTAATAACATATAGCTAAATCGATCTAATATAATCTAGAAATTGAACGAGTACATATATATTGACTAGCGACAGAGATTAAGATAAGTGAATTACAAAAAGCTAAACTTTAAAATGGTCAATTAACTTCTGTTGCAATAAAATATTATCAAAGTATTTGGACTTGAACATATTCAAAGAGGATACATCTTTAACATCAACTGGTAATGAATTCCACAATGATGAGGCTCTAAAAGCAAATGATCTGCCGCCTGCTGTTGTTAGGGATATCTTTGGAATCTGTACATTAAACCTAGACGAGCGAGTGTGTATTATGTGTACTTTCTTAATAGGTTTAATGCCATCTGAAAGATAGGCTGGTGCATAGCCATTTAAAATCTTAAACATTAATATACAGCTCAAGTAATTACAGACTTCATGGATAGGAATCCAGCTAAGTGTATTAAATAAGGGAACGGAAGGGCTAAGTGCAGGTGCGTCTAATATAATTCGAGCAGCTCGTTTTTGTAATCTAAGAAGGCGGTACTTACCTTCTATGGAGCATCCACCCCAAACTGTGGCACAGTACTCGATCACAGGCTTAATTAGTGCATTATAAAATAGTATTCTTTCTGCATGAGGTATGTACCTTTTATTGCGGTTAAGTAATCCGATGCGTTGCGAAACCTTCTTTTCAGTATAATCAATGTGGATATTCCATGATAATGATTTGTCAATATGTACACCAAGTAGTTTAATCGATTCAGTTGACTGCAGTTTCGTGTTATTAAATTCAATGCTTATATCGCGATCGAGCGCCGAAATTGTGCGTTTGCTTCCAACGAGCATGACTTTCGTTTTCGTGGTGTTGATAACCATTTTATTATGAGAAGCCCAGGCCTGGATTGGTTTGAATCCTTCTATTAACTTTTGCTCAATGGCTTCTAGAGTCTTCCCGGATACAGTTTGTGTCGTGTCGTCAGCATACATGTCGATGGTAGATTCATTAGTGTGGAGCGATAAATCATTTATGAAAATGACAAACAGGAGAGGTCCCAATACTGAACCTTGAGGTACGCCATGAGTGACTGGTAACGTAGATGATATCGCATTGGCGATCTTGACAGACTGTCGACGATTACGGAGATATGACTTGAACCAGGCAAGGGAAGACTCGTTTAGGCCATAAAGCTGTAGTTTCGTCAGTAGAACATCATGGTCTATAAGATCAAAGGCCTTGCGGAAGTCAATGGCTATTAAACCATTAAGCAAACCTTTATCAATGTTCATAAATAATTCATCGACGATCTTCACCAAGGCTGTCTCACACGAGTGAGCCTTACGAAAACCAGATTGGTTTTTGTAAATCAAATTGTGGTCACTTAGAAATTCATAGAAGGAGTTGTGAACATGCTTTTCCAATAACTTAGAGAGAATCGGTAGGACCGAGATGGGACGATAATTGTTACAGTCTTTCTTGTCACCACTTTTGTGAATTGGAGTAACACGTGCATATTTCCATGGTTCAGGGAAAACTCCCGTTTGTATCGAGAGGTTGAAAAGCTTGGTAACATGAGGAGTATTGAGGACGTGGACGCTTGTGGTGCACGATTCAGGCTGGTGCGCCATTGAAGGATACCTTTATTGTATTGTATTGTATTTTATTTTGTTCGCCACTAATAGAATTTACAAAGTAGATAATACAAAGTAATATATAAAGGTTAGTGGCGAGGAAGCCTAAAAAGAAACCATTAAGGGCTTATGTGAATTTAGGCTTCCTCTTAGGACAACAGCAAGTGGATAGATATAGCAAGTAACTATGACGAACTGGCGTTTTTTTCCTTGTTATTTTTGTGTTACCTGTATTCTTAATAATAATTAATCATGATTAATATTTACGAAAAAGATAGGATTTAAAATTTACTTTGAAAAGAGAAAGGGAGGCGGAGTTAATAAGTTCAATATCAAGTGAATTAAATAACTTTGGACCTTGAAAGTATACAGAAAACTGCCTTATGTTGGTTTTACATAAGGGAGTGCGAAAAGCTGGAGCATCTCTAGTGTTGTAATTATGGACTTGATCATTTGTTAAAAACAAGTTGTTAAATTTAATTGGCAAAAGACCATTTTTGTAGGAGTACATAAATTGACCTATCTGTAACAAAAGAATGTCATGGAATTTAATTATGTTTAGTTCTTTGAAAATAGGATCAGTGTGAGCATCAAATTTAGTCTTCATTAGGATTCTAATGACACGTTTTTGAAGTAGTACTATACGACGAAGATTGGATGGGTAAGTAGAAGCCCAGACTAAATTACAATATTGAAGGTAAGGATAAATCATTGCATAATACAGTGTTCGTAAAGACGTTTTGGAAAGGTAAAAACTAGATTTAAAAATGATTCCTACAGATTTCGATATTTTGTTGGCTATATGAGATATATATGGTTTCCAAGATAAGTGTTCATCTAGTATTACCCCTAGAAACATGGTTTCTTTTACTTGATCAATTATCTGGTTGTTTATAAACAACTGAAGATTATGACATTGCCTATTTTGTCTGGGTTTAAATATCATGAATTTTGTCTTTGTTAAATTCAATGAGAGTTTATTTGCCTTGAACCAATCTGATAATTTGTTTATTTCAGCATTCAGAGTATTGATCAGGTAAACAGGGTCTTTGTGAGAGAAAAATATATTTGTGTCATCAGCAAATAGAATAAGCTCTAATACATTAGAAACATTATTTAAGTCATTGATATATAATAAAAAAAATAAAGGACCAAGAATTGAGCTTTGAGGTACCCCACAGCAAATCTTTTTAGGAGAAGAGCAGTGCTCATTAAACTGAACGAATTGTGTTCTGTTAGAAAAGTAACTTTTAATCCAATCTAATGCTATGCCACGAATCCCGTAATGTTCAAGTTTGTCAAAAAGAATGCTGTGGTTAACAGTGTCGAAGGCTTTCGATAAATCTAGAAAAATTCCAACAGCAATTTCTTTACGATCAATTGCAGATGAAATTTTATCATATATGTCGATCAAAGCAAGCGCTGTAGAGTGATTTTTTCTGAAACCGAACTGATTATCATTTAAAATATTACATTTATTAATGTATATCAATAGGCGGTTATAAATTACTCTTTCCAAAAATTTAGAGAAGCTTGGTAGAATTGAGACTGGTCTATAATTGGTGAACAAATCTTGTTTATCAGCTTTAAACAGAGGAATCACGCGAGCAATTTTCATTTCATCAGGAACAATACCATGACTAATTGATAAATTGATAATGTGAGTCAAGGGTTCAGAAATAATATCAATAGATTGTTTTATTATAGACATAGGTATGTTGTCATACCCAGAGGCTTTTCCTGGTTTAAAGCTGTTGGCAATTTCTATAATCTCTTCTTTGGTTGTTGGATTAAAAAACACTGAACTCGAAAAAAAGCCGGAAAGAAAATTCTGATGAGACATGGCTGAGGGCTGTATTTTTTTAGCTAAGTTAGGTCCAATATTAGTGAAATAATTACAAAATCTGTTAGCAATTTCAACAGGATCAGAAATTTCATGGTCGTCAACTTTAAACGTCGAGGTTAATTTAGGCTTCGACCTTTTTTTGTTGATAACTTCATTAAGAATCCTCCAGGTGGCTTTAATGTTTGACTTATTGTCTTCTAATATTTTTTCGTAATACAGGCGTTTAGCAATTCTCAGAGAATGATTTAATTTGTTTTTGTAATCTTTATAAGACAGTTCGTGATTAGGAGTTGGAAAATGCAGGTATTTTTTATATAACTTGTTTTTTCTTTTTATGGACTTAAGGAGGCCTTTTGATAACCATGGCTTACCAAGGAGGCGACGTTTTGCCTTTATTCTTCGTAACGGAAAGCACGCGTTATAAGTAGAAGTGTATTCTTTCAAGAAGCTATTGTATGCTTTCTTAGGGTCATTATACGCGTCAAGTTGAGACCAATTAATTGTTTCTAACTTATCTTTAAAATTAGCTAAGTTGTTTTGGCTTTTGTCACGAACAAGAATATAATCATTTGGGTTATGATACAGCGTGTAATCGGAACAAATCGAAAAAACCGGTAAATGGTCGGAAATGTCAGAAAACAATAGACCATTTCTCGAGTGATTATGAAAATGGTTGGTAAATATGTTATCAATTAGCGTTGCCGTATGAGATGTTATTCTAGAAGGACGAGTAATCAACGGAAGAAACATACTGGAGTACATTCCATCTAAGAATTCGCCGGTAGGTGCATGACATTGATAGTTCATTAGGTTCAAATTGAAATCGCCCATTAAGTAACATATTTTGTTTTCTTTAGAAATCTTTCCAATCATGTCATTGAATTTTTTCAAAAATTCATTCACATTCTGATTTGGTGGTCTATAAATGACACCAACAATTATATTTTTTCCCTGGGGTCTACTGATCTCAACGAATAAAGATTCCACAGTCTCAAAATCATCAAAGCTTAAATCAACACGAATTTTAGATTCAAATTCGTCTGATAAATACAAACCGACACCACCACCAGATCTGTTTGATCGATATCTATGATGAAAATAAAAACCTTCAATATTGACTGAATGAGAGGAATCTTGCAGCCAGGTTTCAGTAATCCCAATAACTGAAAACTTAGTATCTAAATTAGCCAATAAATCCGTGAAATTATCTAAGTGAGATTCTAGGCTGCGAATATTTAAATGCATGAGCGAAAATTGTTTACCATAATGGGCTTCATTTTTTAACATATCGTTAAACTCATCCTCAATAAAGTAATCGCATTGATTAGAATCATTATAAAAATGTGTATCTGGATCTAGGTCACCGGAAAGTGTTATGTGCTGGTTTGTATTTGAGAATAAAGGATTATAGTGCAAACTGGACAATCTATCAGAGTTGAAGTGAATAAGACCATGTTGCAGTTCATAAATTACAAGGTTAAATTCATTATCATCTAAGTCATTAAAAGGTAAATTTGAAAGTGAATTCATGGTAACTTATCTGCGTTGGGCACTGGTTAGCCGATTTCTTATTACAAGTTTATCCAACACAAAGTAGGCGATTTTTCCAGCTTTCTTGGCATCCTTCAGTTTAGTCATCTGGCTTTTTCTCTTCGCAATGGTTTCGCTACTTAGGTCTTCGTTGATAAATAAATCTTCAGGCTTAATTTTCCTGGCGCTCCTTAAGATCGACTCTTTTTGCTTCCAGTCTCGCAGACGACAAATGATGGTTCTATGGCTAGGACGTCTAGGCCGGTCCTCAGATGAAGAGTGGGCGCCCCTAACTGCACGTTTGCCCACACGGTGGGCACGTTCAATATCAACGTCAAAACTGAGTTTCAGCTTTTCTTTCAGAACCTGTTTCACTTTTGCCTCAGAGTCGTCCCATGTTTCGCCATCCTCCTCAGGGATACCAACAACACGAATGTTGTTCCTTCTACTTTGATTTTCCATGTATTCTATCTTATCTTTTTGGTAATCAAGATAATTTTGAATATTTCCGAGTTCTTGTTCGACCTCCTCTATTTGGTCCTTTGCCGGTTTCATGTCATCGATGTCCTTTTGCGTGTATTGAAGGCTTGCTCTTAAGTCGCTCACCGTCTTCACAAGGTCGTCGACTCTTGCATTGCATGAAGCCAACACCGAGTCGAAAAGTCCTCTGAACATTCGTTCCTGGATCTGCATCATTTCCTTTAGGGTTGCGAAAGTGACAAACCCGTCCTCGCTCGGCTCGGCTCGGATTAAATCGTGAGGTGTGCAGGTTGATCCCGTCACGAAACGTAGGAATCGCAGGAGCTGCTCCCCATCCATATTTCCTACATATATGACTACGAAATTAAAGACTCGCTGCTGAGTTGGAAGGAGATCTTAGACTTCTGGCTTTATACGCTCCAACACCTTTTGGCAGGTGGGCGAGAGATCGCTGTAGATCTTGGCAATCTTCTGGACTGAAAGATACTGTCTAAGGCGAGCCAACTTGTCTTCAGCGATTCCACTTCTGATCCAGCTGAGCAAACAAAGTGGCTTGAACACATTCAGACTTAGCCATTGTAACTATGTCCTTACGCAGTTTGATGTTTCTTGTTGCTCGCAGACATCTCATCCCAAACCTTTCATACAGCCCCAGTAAAGCATTGCTCTGATATTCCAAAAGTGAAATTCCCTTCAAGGCAGAGCAAAGGAGGTCCCTTTCGAACTGGGCAACGAACCATAGGAAGGACCTCTCTAGGACTTGAACAGGAACCATGTCTTCTCCATGGAGCATGGCGATGAAGGACGCTTCACAAAACCTGACTGGTAACTTGTTACTTAGTCGCCATCCGTGTTCCAGCACACGACCGTGCTCGTCAGCATTCTCTTGCACTCTTTCTTTGATTTTCTCTAGTTTTCTTTTCATTGTGAATAGCATTCTACATTTTTGGTGGTAGAAGATGTTTGGGATTTCATTTTCTTGCAATGTTTCTTCAATATCTAAAATTGGTCTATGATTGCGAATTCTCGCCGCTTGGAGTAAAGTCTGCCATGAGTTGATGTCCTTCAGCGAAACTAACTTTTCATTGTCATCATAAGATGAAGAGTGAATGATGCAGTCCTCTCGATTGTACTCGTCCATTGTATCTAAAAATTAATGATCAACACACATAATGTCATGAAAGCATTATATGTAAAAACAGCGTTGATCTCTTGCTCAATGAACATATAACAACTTTCTATTTTAGATCATTTAACTAATATCTAACTACTCTAATTCAGCGGGAACAAAAGCAATGTTATCAATCAGCTGGTACATTTTATTTTAATGAATAATTGTAGACAGTTAGGCTAATAAAGTGGCTAATTCACTTCGGACAGCTTGGATTATGCTGAAGGTTTTGTTATCCTGGCTGTAGACATATCGAACCTCTTTACAGCAAATTTAAATTAACCATTATCCCCAAAAAATTGCATCTTACCTCTAGGTAATCGCCACAATATATAACGGCGTTTAGGTGCGATTTTACTTGTACGGGTAAAAGGAAACCGGATGAGTACCGTGTCTCCAACCGAATACGTCGATGGAGGATTATGTTTCATCCTTCTTTTTATGTATCGTTTATCCCAGGTGTTACTAGATTCTTTTGCACTCGAGCGAATTCTCGAAAATCTTTGTCTAGTGTTTTTTAAGTCTTTTTAAGGCATCTGATGAGCCGTTTTACTTTCTCGAGAACATCTCCCTTCTGGGTCTCTATTAACGACAGCAATTGATTGCCTCCAGAAGAAAACTTGAAAGGGCGAGTAATTGCAAAGAACTTCCATCGGCTCTTCATTCTGTAGCTTTTGGTACTCCTTCAGCTGGCAAACCCAGTTAACGCCGGTTTACTCAAGTGCGTCATGTGAAACGCGATCTTTTTTTTTAAAGCTCGGTGTGATCTTTCTACTTTACCTTGTGACTGTGGGTGATAAGGGGAGCTTCTGATTATTTTTACTGCAGGTTTCTTGCAAAGCTTCTCTACCCACTTTTTGAACACTCCACCATTATCAGACTGCAACACTTTTGGAGGGCCAACATCCATATACAGGTCTGCCAAGGCTGATGCTACATGTATGCTTGGTTTGCGGGTGAGAGGACGTAGCCACATGTATCGACTGAAAACGTCTTGCACTGTTAAGATGTATTTGAAAGTTTGGTCGTTCACGGAAACTGGCAAAGTTGACATGTCAACAAGGTCTATCTGATGACGGACCTAATGAAAGAGAAATACACGTTAATATGATTCTAAATAACAATGACAATGGTTTCGTTTATATGTCACATGCTTATTATGGAAGTTTTATTACGCTACTGTTTAGTGCTGGGCGTATGTATAACTGAGTTGAGTCTAACACAACCGGCATGAAAAATATTTATTATCGAACAAAATGTAAATCTACACTAGTAGAGTAGCTTGCTAAGCAAATAACATTTCTATTCTGGGGCGTGGCCATCATTTTGCATTTGGGGTGGGGTGGGTGCACTCCACTCATCACCAAATCGTCACCAAATCCTCCCCTCACCTCTCCAACCATATATATTTATTCAGGTACATCTCAGTTTTCAGTCACCAGTCCAACTATTTCCAGTAACACTATTGCCGCATTATTCACTGACTCTCGGTCAATCTCTTAGCTTATTAGGTGCATTACTGTGACGCTACTTTTCAGTTGCGTTTTTTTTTATGAAATGGGTGATGGCGGACCCTCTGGGCCACCCCTCTAGCTACGCCACTGCTATTATGCAACGAATTGATTGCTAAGATGACGAGAACATACAGGGCGTTTGAGCTCCCACTTTAAGCGCCCATACCTCTTATACATATTTAACTGTCCAGTCTGAATCTTTAACAAGACAACGCAAGTTTATTTGTGAACATCATATCAATTTTGGGGTTTATCAGCTTTAAAAAACATGCCATGCTTTTTTCGGGTGTAACGCCGGTCTCGAATAAATGCCGGATGGACAACAGAGTATATTATAATGAAAACGTTTGACGTGATGTTATCATTCGAGTCTCACAACTCTTGTTACTCAGGGCACTTGAATGGGTTCCATTCATCTGAAAATATGCCATACTGATGAAATATGTTTTCGTCCACTTTTGCTGAAAATACATCTATTCTAATTTAATGGCTGGTCACCATGTGCAATTGTATGTTTCACTAGAGGTGGACATGGACGAGAGGTTTCTATTTACAGGCACCAGTCTACTAACATAAATTTAATACTGTTTATAAGTCCAACAAATACCTAAATATATATCAGATATTACCTGCACTGGACAAGCACTTTTGTTCATCCTCAAGTAGTGCAAAGGAGTACACAAACACGTTACTGCTGTGCGACATCCTTGTGCCATCCCTGAAATCTTCACTTTTCTTCGATCAGGTTTGTCACTCACTGTTTTTAGCTACATATAAGACAGAAATAAAACGTCGATCAAAACATCTACCAATCTTAATCTAAAATTTTTAAGACTGTTTTAATACAAGTGAAGTCAATAATTATAGAAAATCTTCATTGGGACTTCTTATCAGGTGACCATGTACACTTAAAATAGAGGTCAATTTACAGTAAATAAGGGGTGTGGGTCTTGGGACCTTGACAGCTGACTGGTAAAGAGGTGAATGTTAGGAGTTTGACTGTACACTTACATATGCCCTAATTTCTCTCTCCAGCAAATGCTTTATTGGCAGCTCAGCACCCTCGTGCGTGCCAGGTGTCCGACTTATATTCCATTTGCCGTCCATTACTTTAATGCAGCTCTCTAGGAGATGGGTTTTGGGCAGCGAAGCATCGACTTGGGTAAGCTCATGGTAACCCTGCATGGAAATTGAAAAGCGGTCCAGAATATAGAGTAGGTTTTTAACTTCCTCCTGCTCCTCTATACCAAGGTTTTCAAAGCACTCCTTTTGGACATCTGTAAGATATGAAACAAACAAACCAATAATATTAGAGATCCATAGTCATGGGCAACGTAAATTATGGAAGTTTTCCTTAAACCTTGCCCATTGGGTATCCCCTGAATAATTTGCTTACGAGTATTTTTCTCGGCACTCATTGGCATTGAAGCAGTTGCCGGGTCAGACAGGACAGCAGGATCACCTATGTGGAGAAATGAAAAGTAATTTTAGTTGGACTAATATTAGATTCGCGTCAATAAATTTATACTTTTATTCTACTTACTTTGATTACTTCTTAGGATTTCAATCTTAAGTCGTTGCCCTCCAGATTGAACTTCCACATCAAAAGTATCCTGGCCACGAGGGAAAACGAACACGGGACTGTGCTCCGGAGCGGAAACGAGAGCTAACATGCGCGTAAACGCCGAGACCGGACACAAAGGGGAACCTGCGATACAAAGCAGGGGGAGATGCAGAGCCCGTTCCCCGAACTGAGTGGTTTTACTACATTTGAAAGTTACAATTAATCCGGTGGAATTATAAACAACATTTGCGCGCGTTAAGTCACGGCGATAATTAAAACTACGAACAGAGTCGGGCACAATATTGGCGAGGCGTGCCATGAGAAAAAAGGCAAATAAAAAGGAACAATAAAGTGTACAATCAAAATGATATGAGGCCTAATTAAGAGTGCGCGAAACAAGCTCTAAGAGTTCCGGTGTAACTGGCGGAGCTCTGTTCGGAACATGCAAGGCCGATCGCTTAATGCCCCGAAGCGTTAAACTGAGTAAAAAATCGTTACTAAAAGAATAATCAGCGTTAAGAAACACGTGTAAAAGCTTGACTCCTGACAAATAATTACTAATAGTAGGAGGCGTAACACTACGGCTCAAGAATTGAGCATACAAACAAATAGTGTCGGTATCAGCCGGTACTGGCTTGAAATTAAAATAGAAACAAAACAAGTAATATGTACGAAACTGTGTTTTTAAGTTACTGTATGTTCCTATGGCGTAAGCTGAACGTCGACTCCGATGAAGGTCGCGTCTGAGGAGTGTCAAAGCAGAATCTATGAAAACAAATCACAAAATGTCATCAAGGTGGAAGTAAGAAGAGGGGGGGTTCAATCTCTTGAAGCGTTGAACAGTAAAACTGGGCACGAAATTGTCGCTCGGCGGCTGCATCCATGGACCATCGTGATAACAAATCACTTGCACGGTTGTCAACCCCGGGCAAATGTACTGCGCGAAGCTCGAATTGGTGAATAGCGGCCAAATAGCAAATTTCACGCAGACATGCATTTAGAAAGAGTGGGCGACAGCGTCCCGTATTTAACACTGTAACTGCGACAAGATTATCACAGCGAACAGTAAGCCGCAAACCCCTCCAACGATGACCCCACAGTTTGAGCGCCACCACGATCGTCAGCAATTCTAAGGCGTTAATGTCCAAGGTCTGCGATGTGATAAATTCGGGAAAGGTGGCATGGAAAAACTCAGAATCACAAAGGCCACCGCATCCAGATAAACAAGCGTCGGTTGAAAAATCTCCTGGAGAAGACCAACGGGACATGCTAATCATAGAGACCCCATTATAGGTACGAAGGAAACGCAACCACCAACGAATGTCCTTCCGAAAGGAAGAGTTCAAATTGATGCGATGATGATTACGGTGAACGGAGCGTAGTAAAGTTAAAATTCGTGAAATAAAAACTCGACTCTGACGAACACATTTGGCCACAAAAACAAGTTTGCCCACCAAGGACTGCAGTTCCGATTTTGTGGTGGTGCGTTTTGAAATCCAGTGGTGCAACAGTTCTTCCAGCTCGTCCAAGCGATCGGGTGAAACTGACAACGTAAGAGCCTCTGTGTCCAGCTCGACCCCCCAAGCACACCATTTTCGTGGACGGAGGGCACGCTTTACTGGGAGATTCGGAAAGTTCGAGAGCAGATAACAGAGTCTCCAACTCAGAATATTCCTTATCAGCGACAGAAGCGGGAGCAATGCCAATGAAATCGACCAAGTAGTTAAACATGCAGAAACCCCTTTTGCGAAGGATCCAAGCGACTGCATTCGTTGTACGCTGGCAGGCCATAGCCGCGGAGCGAAGCCCCATGGTTAAAACGGTATCAAAATACAAGTTGCCATTCCAGGAATATCCTAGCAGATTGTACGATCCCGGACAAATACAAAGTTGTCGATAAGCTTTTCGAAGATCGCGTTTGAACAGCTGGCAACCACGGCCGAATGTGACAACCGCCTCGGCGATCATGTCCACTGTAGGATAAGATACGGTAATAGGCGTGCCAATATAGGTGTCAGTGGGAATTCCCTCATTGACAGAGTTACCACAAGGATAGCTGAGATGAACGATGACCTGTCTTTCTGATGAGTCGCGTTTGGCAACGGTGTTTAACGGTGAAGTAACGAATCCATGTGGGTATGGAGAAACTGTAAACGGCCCGGCGATGCGACCTAACTCAATTTCACAATGTAAATACGTGGTCACGGCGAGCGGGAAATCCAACGCACCGCGATGGGTACGAATGTCAAACACTGGTAACTCATTGGAGACATATCCAATAGGCCAGCCAAATTCCAAAAACTCGCAAACAATATTGTCATGATAATCTCTTAGCAAACGACGCGAGACGGAAATGTCAAGTTGAGATGAAACAGGAATCCGAGTTCCTAAGTAGTTTGGTTGACCAGATGCTCGGACTTGGCAATGAATGTCAATCAAACTTTGTTGATGAGCGGAAAAACAACTATCCAGAACATTCAAAACGTCGGAACTCAAGCCAACTGGATCCACAGAAATCGTCGAATTGTCAGAAGGTCTAGAAACCGAATCACGGCTGGGCAAATAGTCTAGTTCGTGAAAGTCTAGAAACGTATTGTCATGAAATAAACTGTCTTGAAATAATGTGTCTTGTACGTAATCGGAAATTGAAGAAGTTAGCAGTCATGGTTGCGGTTGCGTTTGGCCAGAAGATCCGGGTGCACGAACATCATTGGCTGTCGATGTGCCCGCATAAACTGGGCAGGCAGAAGTTTGCTCATTGTACCTTTCTTGCTTTCGGTTGGAGACCCAACACGTGGCGCAGATGTGGCGCACCCAGCGTTGTGCTCCACGAATAATGCTGAAGTGGTCACGACTTTGGGTACACACCCCTCTTTGATAGTCGCGACAAAACAAAACTGCCTGACCGGTTGGTCGGGATCCTGGATTGCTAGTGGCAGCGGACGACGTTGTTTTAAGCGAATCTTAAAAGAGTTCTACTCTCGAGATGGATGAAAGAATCGTCCCATGAAACTTAAGCACTGACGACCATTCGTATTGTTGGGCCAAGTACATGAGATGGACTAGATGCAGAATACGGGCTTTCGATTCGCTGGCAGAAACGTCAGAGAACAACAAGATTTGCCCAGATCCAGCAACAAATTCTTCTAATGTGAGGTCGTCATACGACGTTTCCCCTTTACCACGAGAGAAGCTTAAGTGACTGTGGGGCCAACGTTGGGGGAAGCGAACAGAGATTGTTAGCTTTGCCTCCTTGCCAGACTTTAACTTACCGCTGGTGGATTTTGTACGACGCTTGGGTTCTATGTCTTCGTCATCGCTTGAGTCTGAGCTGATGTCTAGCGCAGCAACTTGACAGTCGGCTTGGCGAAAGAGACCTTCCATGCCACGAAGGTCGTTGAGGGTAATCGACGTGTCGATCGGAGCCGGGTTCTGAGCAACAGGTCCACCTTCTGATTGCGTTGGCGCCGGGACATCAGAGGAATTCACCGCTCGACGCAGTTCTTGCTGCTCTGTTTGAAGAGCATCGAATCTTTTGGTTAGCGCTTCCACGGCCGAAAGAACAGTGGTCAGGTCCGGTGTGTTGGTTCCCGGTAAGGTCGTCGATGGAGGACCAGCACAATCTTTATTTGGATTTCCGAAGTCGTGGTGGGCACGGTCACGTTTACAGCCTGGGCAACGTTTAGTACGAGGCATGATTATTAAATTGTAGTAAAAATCTAGTTAAACACTACACATTGACACGAACTAGTACGAGAACAAGAACAAGTTCAAGTTCAAGTTCAAGTTTATTTCACACTATGTATAATATTTACAATAAGGAGAGTAGATAAAAATGTATAAACAAAATAAGTACATGGAATAAATTAAAAGATTCAAGTGTACAGTGGTCAAAGTAGCTAAAAGCTTTCGAGTTGGCCACTGCTTACATGCAAATAATAATTGAATAACTGAGCGTAATACATAGAATACATTAAATAAAGTATTGATTGGAGTAATAAATTGAGCTTGAGAGGAACTACAATATGAGAAAACGAAAGAAAAAAATAAGGAGAAAAAAAGAAAACGAAAGAGAGGATTAGGAGGAGAAATAGTTATTGTGAGAAGGTTTATAACAAAGTAAAATGGTGCTCTTAAATTTGATGATTAAGCAGGTGAGCTTTATATTGTTTTTTGAAATTGTTTGTTTTTGTTAGGTGCTTTAGGCTAGTAGGTATAGTTTCCCAAATTTTCGTAGCAGTGTATTTAAAAGTAAATTTACCTAAGTTGGTTCTAATTTTAGGGGGGTAGAAATTTGTCCTAGCTGCATACCTGGTATTGTAATTATGTACATTTGTTACGGGTATTAGGAAATCGTGAAACACGGAGGGGATATCAGATGGATTTTTGTATAGTTTATGTGTTAAGGTACAGATGTTCAACTTAACAATATTTTCAAATTTTAAAATGCTCAGAATTTGGTAATAAGGAGAAGCAGATTCTCTGTTGTTGGCAAAAAAGATACTTCGAATGCATTTATTTTGTTTGGTACATATTTTTGTTAAGTTGGTTGGGTATGTGTTTCCCCAGCTGATGGACCCATAGTTTAAATAGGGATATATAAGTGTATAATAAAGTTGTTTTAGCATTTGAAGACTGAGGTAATTCCGTAATTTGTAGAAAATTCCTACATTTTTGGCTATCTTGTTATTGATATGGGTGATTTGACTTTTCCAATTGAGGTATTCATCTAAGTATATTCCTAAATATTTAATGTTCTTTTTCCTTTCAATATTTAGAATATTCATTTGTGGGAGGGTCTTTCTGGGTGAAGTAATTAACATATAATTGGTCTTTTTCATGTTGACAGAAAGTTTGTTAATATTACAGTAACTGAGAACATATTTTAATTCAGTATTCATAACTGTTTCAAGAGTAAAATATATTGGCATCATCAGCAAAAATTCGGAAAGATAATTTCGTTGATGAATTAGAGATATCATTTATGTATAGGAGAAATAATAATGGCCCAAGCGTTGATCCTTGAGGAATACCACAAACAAAACTTAAAGGGTTGGATTCAATATTTTCAATTTTTACATATTGGGTTCTATTCGAAAGATAGCTCCTGAACCAATCAAGTGGTTGTCCACGTATTCCATACTTATATAGTTTCTTTAACAATATACTATGATTAACGGTGTCGAATGCTTTAGAAAAGTCTAAGAAAAGGCCACAAGTTATAAGGTTTTTGTCTACTGATGATTTGAGATTATCAGTTATTTCTAAAATAGCTTGCTCAGTGGAATAACCTTTCCTAAATCCAAATTGATATTGGAAGAGTATATTATGTTTTTCTAAAAATAGGTTTAATTGGTTATAGACAATCTTTTCTAGTGTTTTACTGAAGGGTGACAAAATTGCTATTGGTCTGTAGTTATTAGGGTCAGTTGCAATGCCATTTTTATAAATTGGAGTTACTCTAGAGACTTTAAGTATATTTGGGACTATACCTGATGAGATTGATTGATTATAGATGAAAGTAAAGGGTATGGCTAATAATCTACAAGCATTTTTTATTAGTTTGTTGGGGATATGTAATGATGCCTTTTTATCGTTTAATTCAGAGAATAGCTGGGATACATAGTCTTCAGTCACTGGAGACAGATAAAAGCTATGAGTGGGGGTATTTTTTATGTACTTTGTAGGATCATGATTATCAGTATTTTCAATTAAACTAGCTAAGGTTGGACCTACATTAACAAAATGGTGGTTAAATTGCTCTGCAATATCAGATTGTTTAGTGTAAGTCTTGTTATTGCGTATAATTCTGGATGGATAAGACTGTAGACCTTTTGATTTTCTTTTGATAAGTGTCCCGATAAGTTTCCATGTTTCCTTAAGGTTGTCTTTATAAAATTGGAAATGCTGATTATAATATTCATATTTTGCTTTAGTTTTTATTCGATTAAGTAGATTTGAGTATTGTTTGTAAGTTCTAACATTTGTTGAGTCATTTCCTAAAAAATATGAGTGGTACATCCTTTGTTTATGTTTGATTGATTTTAATAAGCCTTTTGTTAACCATGGTTTTGCTAATTGTTTCATTTTATTTAGAGAAGCTTGTTTCATGGGGGCATGTTTGTCTACAGCTTGCCTAATTCTATTTATACACTCAGTAGTTATTTCATGGAGGTCTTGGGAATTATTGTAAATGTCCGTCCAGTTAATTGAATGTAAGTCTTCCAGGTATTGGTCTTTATTAAACTTACTATAGTCCCTAAGGTATGTTTTAATCTTTTTTCTATATATTGTAGTATTGCAGATGCAGAATACCGGTAGATGGTCTGATAAGTCAATCAGGGCAATGCCGGAAGTGATGTCATTAATTGGTGTATTAGTGTAAATATGGTCAATTAAAGTAGATGAGTGGTCAGTAAGCCTAGTTGGTTTAGTTATTAGAGGTATAAGATTGTTAGAATATAGCATATCTAAGTATTCTTCAGTTTTAGAATGTTCATTATACTTTAGAAAATCAATATTTACATCACCCATTACATAGACCTGATATTTCTGCTCATTTAATTGTTTAATTATGTTTTCTAGTTCTAGTGTAAATTCTGATATATTACTAGCAGAAGGGTGCCTATAAATACATCCAACAATAATGTGTGGTTTTCCATTATCTGTTATAATTTCAGACCAGCACGATTCTACTAATGGTATTGTAAATGTTAAATCTGGTCTATATATAGCTTTAAGGTTATCTGATATATAAAGACATGTACCTCCAGCTGCAGTTTCTGAATCAGTGTTAAAAAAATTATAGTGGTGTATATCAGTATTTACTACAGTTTTGTTATTTAATTTTGTTTCAGATATGGCTAAAACATCAGGTCTAGCATCTAAGGAGTATAAGAGATCGTTAAGCAGAGTTAATTTTTTTGGTAGGCTCCGTATATTGCAATGAAATAGAGTGAGACTTTTCTTTTGGTTTATAGTTCTTAAATAATTGTTAAGTTTAGTAATGGAGTAATAATTAGAGTTTGGAGAAGTTAGCATAAAGTCGGAATCCTTATCATCAAATTTATCAGGATTTGGCATTATATTATAGAGATCAATATCCGTATTTGACAAATCGTAATACCAAGTTCCAGTTACAGCTTTAAATTCTGCATCAGATAAGTTTGAAAAGGGTAAGCACATAAGATCATTGTGATTATTTACATTCATCCTTGTTTTGTAGTGCATCGTACAATTTCAAATTCAGGTCAGTCATTGATTCTTTACTTATCTCAGTTATGCATCCACCGGCTCTGAAGGATTAATAAATTCCTGAACAAAGTGGCACTAAACTAAAATACGTGACCTTCTTACCTAATCCCCTCAATGGGCGGACCAAATGCCAAACGAATCTCAGTATGTGGCAATTAATCCCTTTAAGGTGACAAGCAGACACAAATGTTAAATTAATTAACATCTCCTGCACATAAACCGGCCACTGAACAGGGAAGGCTTTTCCCAATATGCCGCGTGAATGATAGCGTGAGCTTGAGTGGGAATGCTGTCTTACGGAGCCTTATTATCCACTTAAAAGCGAGTACAGTATACAAGACCGCTTTACCAACATAATACTAACACACCGCTTTAATACTGCTTACAGTGCGGTAATTTTCAATAAATCTAAAACAAGATCGCCAATTTTACGCACCTATCCTGTGCAATGTCTTGGCAGTTGTAGAATATCGGTTACAAATTTTGTCGAATGCTTCTCATATAAAGAGCATCGGTTGCGTGGTTCGACTATATCTTACTCACGGTCCTTGTGAAACTAATTAAATTACAGAGTTATATGAAGGTGTGGAGTCGTTTTTGCTAACTGTATATAAATAGCATGAATCCCATGGTACACAATCGATGAAATGATAATGATTAAATGTTTGTGTGACCTTCATATGTGTTAATCCTGTCGACACATTCAATCAACTAAAGTAGGTAAAATTTACAATGTAATGTAATTACCATACTAGATTTGGCCAAGGGGTTAAAGTGATAAAGCACTGTGGGGAATTTTTGGGATACATGGAGATAAACGGAGATGCAGTGGGGTACATGGAGTACACTGTGAGACAGTAGGATACACAGAGATTGAGTATGATACATGGGGACACTGGGATACACTAGGATACGCTTGGATACGTTAGAATACATGGGGATACAGTGGAATCGGCGTTCGCAGCGCTGATCACGTGATCACTAAATGACTCAAGACAGAGGGAGGGCAATGTTCCACTCTCTGCATTCTGGATCGTAATATGAAACTTGTTTTCAAGAATGGGATTTGCCAAAAGAGAACCAAAATAGAAAAACTCATTATTCCATATTTTAGCTAGAGCTTATCGGATACCCGAGCATCAATAGGTAGACTGGATGAATTAAAAATTGGAAGAGATGCATTTGGCAGCTCACCTGACAAGGCCTGCTGAGCAGCATCTATAGGCCCTTGTACTATATTGGTTGTTTGTCGTCACTCATGAGATCACACAAACAACTAAATGTACTTACCCGGAGTGCCCGGTATAGAGAGTAACTCCTTTCCGACACTGATCAGTCTTGGACTTTTTATGTAAAGCGCCATATATTCCTGACCGGTAGGCGTTATCTTAAACTGTACATCTCGAGCTGTTAGGTGTAAGTTTGGATCAAATTGTACCACACTGTTTTATCACAAATTCACTTGACCGCAACAGAAGAAAATGACCGGCAGTCATCGCTGCCCAAAATACCAAGTCGTTCTGTCTCGTGGAAACTAAGAATGGTTTGACACCGGACAGAATGTCGAAGCTAATAGGAAGTTTTTGTGTTGGGGTTGAATAATGTACTCGAGTAATACCCCGCATGGTTTGTTTGATACGTGGTCTGTCCTGTAGTGGGTTGGGAAAGCCGTTTTCAATGTGAAGAGTTCTCACCCCTGCGAGATAAATAGGAATGGACGTGGCGAATAAGATAATTGTGTCTTCGGAAGCTGGAATTGCGACGAATTGCCGAGTGTCACAGAATTTGATATACTGCTTCTGAGCTGTACTGTACGTTTTCCTAGAGGACTCTGCTAAGCCTTGCCGAAGGTATTGCTGAGCCTTCCGCTTTAGCTCCTGTGTTGAAGGAGCCGGAAAGGTGTGGGATGCAGGTTGGCATGTGGTGCTAGCTGGCGAAACCGCTGCATCTGAAAACGAGACAAAGAGTCAGAGATTCGTTGAGGACGCCAGCTAAGTGAATTGCGCGCAGTTCAATGTTGTTGTGCGCGCAGATGAAAAATAATGACCGCACCAACGACATAATCCAAGGATATTTGCTTGTACCCGAGTTGAGGATCTGTACAACTGACTGGTTGTCGCAATGAAATAATATCCGGTTGTTCTGCAGCGAAGAGGCCCATGTTGAGACGGCGACTGTAATCGCAAATAGTTCTTTAAATGCAATTGATCGTTTTAGTGAAACACCAGCCTCCTTGAATGAACCTCAAAACCATGAGCTGCCGTAGAATGCACCGAATCCTTCCTTCGAAGCGTCAGTATACAGTTGAATTATCTCGTTGCTGAGCCATTGATTGGATGAAAAGAAACTCTTGCCATTCCACTGAGGCAAGAATGAAAGCCACCAGTGAAGATCGGCGCGAAAGGCGGAATTGAGACGAATATGTTGATTAGGGCTGCGAGCGTGACTAAGAAGAGCGATGATTCGTCTTAGAAATGTTCTGCCTGGACGACACACCGAGCAGATAAAGTTAAGCGTGCCTAATAGAGACTGCAATTGCCGCTTTGTGCACCGATGGCGATTAACCCATAATGCTAGAATATCCATTGTCTCTAACAAACGAGAATAATCAATACGTGCTTCCTGTGCCTCTGTATCGAGCTCGATACCTGACAATGTAAGGTTCGTAGTAGGCGCAGTTAGTTTCTTAGGGTTGGTACTAAAGCCTAGGTCACTACATGCCGTTAGCATAGTGTCGTGATGTAGTTGACACGTCGGATCTGGAGCTGGCGGACCGCAGGTCCAGAAGTCGTCCAAGTAGTGCCACGCTGGAGACACGCCTCGATCGCGCATTACAAAAGTTAACGCGTCCGCAAAACGCAGAAATAATGCAGGCGAACTGCGGAGGCCGAAGGGAAGAAACATGTCTAAGAAATACGCCGTTTGCGAAACGCCGTTAAGTTCGATTGGCCATGTTGACCCTAGGAGTTCCCAGTCATCTGGATTGCCTGAACGCATCGGATAAATCCAATTTTGCCATTAACGCCCCCGGCTCCAAACGCTGGAGTTGGGAAATGGCTTGGTCTAGTGTGTTATAATTACAAGTAAAACGTTCCTTGGGAATGCCATCATTAACTGATTGGCCAGCGGGCCACGATAGATCATTAATGATGCGCCATTTTTGCAGAACCGAGTGCTTTTTCGGATTTACACCCATCGGCGACCCGACGAAATTGCGTAAAGGAGGTGCAAGGTACGGTCCGGCCTTACGACCAAGTTTGAGCTCGCGTGAGAGATCTTCGATGACCGCGTTAGGATTTGAAATGGCTGACAAGTGATTGTTATGGATGCTAGAAAGCCTCGGGCCTTCGTAGCCGATTCGTACGCCATGTTCGATATCGTGTAAGAGTTCATTGACAAAGTCCGTGTCCGTGTGGTATCTCAGGGCCTGTTTCCATGCGGTAACGTGAAAGGGAGATGTAGGGCAAGGTAGAATGTTGGCAATCGGCCAGTCCGTGATCCCCGCGATAGCGCTTGCACACGTGTGCTCGTTTGCACTTAGCGCCGAGGTAACAGGAACCCCGCTGGAAAAGATTGCAGCCTTCTTGCCCGGAGGTTGTGTTCCACTTTTCCCATTTCCAGGCGTCCTTATCGTCTTGGAATCCGTTTGATTTTCCACCGGTTTGGCATTTTTTTGTTTGACTCGGCGCCATCGAGTCTGACGCCGGAAAGGGGCAATCTTTCATCATATGATCGTTGCCTTTACAGCGAGCACACTGACGGCCATCTCGCTTTAGTGCAGAGGCATCCAGCACGGTAGTGTAAAGCATAGAGTCGAGTTGTGCGTAGTTAGGGGCGGGCGAAGCAGCCAGTTGGAGGCGAAACCGAACGTCGTACACGTAAACAGACTGCCATTTCAACTTCCGGTTGGCTAGTTGAATTGACTCGCGATAGACCGATAGTTCGTGGTACTTCTCTGGAAACAACCTGACAACCTGACGCTCATATTTGTTCCAGATAAACAGCCAATCATCAAAATTTTCGATGGCGTGCAAAGGAGCTTGAGAGATCGAAATCAATTCCCCCGTTATCTGATCGCAGCGTGATTGTGTCGTTGGCCGGTCGCGCAGCGTGACATGTTAAATAGGGCAATAATTCTCCGAAATAAATGTACTCACCACGGTTAATGGCGGCAACTGTTTTCGGAGGAAGCACTGGTGCGATGGACATCGCTAACGGCTGGGCTTGTGTTGCCGGTGATGGAGAGGGAATTAACTGTGATTCAGAGTGAGCAGTCGTTTGCGCTGACTTGCATGAAGTCTCTGTAATGTTTGGAATGCTTGGAATGCTTGCTACTTGTTTACCAGAAACCGTGGCTTTTAGAGCCGAGTAATCCGCTTGTATCGCGTCCATTTGTAGTGCCAGCGAGCGAACGGCAGACACCAATGAAGCAATTTCGTTTGGCTCGACGTGTTCGGCCTTCGTTTCCATTGGAGGCGGCTCGACTTGTTCAGCCTTTGCTGTCTTTGGTGTCGACATAACGTTTGCCTTGTCGGACTTTACAGCCCGGGCAGACTGATGCTCGCTTGCTGGATTTCCCCATGGCTAATTGCCGAATATACACGATTTTACGAACTAACTATAGTTACGTGTGCTTCGATCGAGCGAATGACACCGATATGTCCCACAGCGGAATCGGATATCTGATGTGTACACAATGCCTAGCTATTCACATTAAACTAAGTTAATTCTTCACTTAACAACACCTAAAATAAACCATAATAACCAAACGATGACCGTGGCCTGCATATCGCATGTAGACGTCTGCACGCAGGCGAAATACATGTATTCTAATGCATGTTCGCGCTAAACAACACTTCTAAATAACTTGTTTACTGGCATTCGAAAGTAACAAATAAAGAACACGCCGTGACACTTAATTCTAATCAGAACATTTCATGGAACAGAGTTAAAAACGTCCAACAGCTTTCGAATTTCGGTAATAAGATTCACGGCAATCTGGTGAATTGAACCCAGCTACGCTGCCAGGACTTCCCGAACTTGAAATCAATCTTATTTGGTAAACTTAAATGCTGGAGTCGCTAGAACTGAAAAAATAAGTTATATCCCGGCAACGCTCAGCTAGGCAACGAAAAGCTGCCTTTTTAGTAAGCTAATTCCAACTGTGTCATATTCAGGCTCGCTTCAACCCTTCAGATAAATCAGAGTTAGCAGTAGCGAAGTGCATGTCGGCTTGAGTCGGTCAATCAGTGGCTTGAGCTTGTTCATTTCGGCTTGCAGGTCAAGGTTTTCTGGCGTGGCTGCTTCAGTCCATACTTTACGGTTCTGATTCTGTATTACCATGTAGATTTACGCCACCTTTTAGCACTAACAGCTAGCTTCGCAAAGTCACCAACATTTAATCCAGGCTATAAATCCAAATTGTTTGATCAAAATTTAACTGACTACCCAAGGAAAATCAGAATGAATTAATATACATGTATGATATTACTGGTGTTCTTGGGTTGCAATCAATCCCTGGAGATTCAAAAGACAAAGACGCGGCAGCCATGTTGGAGGGCGGAACAAAATACACTTTTTCGCAACCCAAGAATTCTACTTCTAGATAACATGTATACCCAAGGAAGACAGAATATATTTAAATTATGTTACTGGTATTCTACTTTCCAGATAACAACAGTTCAAAATGAACTGACTACTCAAGGAAGACAGGATGCGTTTAAATTAATATTATTGGTATTCTACTTCCAGATAACAACAGTTCAAAATGAACTGACTACCCTGTAATTCGAAAGCTTTTCCATTAAAGAATTAGATCAGTCAGAAACTGGTCTTGAAGACTGCGAATCGTTGGTGTTATATTGCTCACGATTTCCGGTGTGATTGCCGTCAGAATCTTTTGTTTCGTTGTTCAAGTCATCCTCACAGGGTTTACATCTCTGCTAATATTCGCGTGAACGAAGGAACTAAAGTAAGCGAACCTGCCCTTCGCGTATTCTCGCTGTCTTTAGAAGCCCAGCACAAATACCAATTCAAACGATGTACCTGACCAACCTCGTGTAGCTCTCGCGGCCAGCCGGAGTCTAAGATCTTTGAAGTCATGTTCTGGCCTTTTGCCTGCCACAGCTCGTTGATCTTCATATAAGCAATTTCGTAGAAAGATCAAGGTCGTAGAATTAAAGGGGATACCATCGCCTTTTACTATCGACTGCTGTCCCGCACATCTGTCCCGAAGACTTGACATTGGGAAGTTGCCCGCCAAAAAATGAAATGATTTGAAATTCATACGCCTATTTCGGCGATAAATAGAATATTAACTATTCTTCTAATTCTCGGTAGGGAACTACAAAAGGCGAATGGTGTTCTGCCGATGACAGATCAGGCGATTTATTTTTCACTGCCATAACACTCTTAAAACCACAAGGTCCGAGTGTTGACGAGATTTGCGGTTTACAAAATGAATTAATCCTGACATCCAGCAGCGCATTCCTGAATCGGGTTAAGCTCGTCATGAGACGGCCCATGCGTATCAACTGACACTGAACCGAGGTTGATATATGCGTACGGGTTCAAAATTTGTTGCACCGATAGGATAATTCTCATGTTTGAAGCTATTTGCTATGCAAATGTCTATGTCATGATATTGTGGTTCGGTCTGTGGGTCAGTTTGGATCATGTGGATGGCATGCCCCTAGCCGCGTAGGAGTGGGGCTAGAGCTGGGGCCGCGATGGGTGGGGCGAGCAATTATGCAAATAGCCTCGTATGTGTTTTTATTCCGCCACGGTCATTTCACAAGTCATTCCGCCATATACTCTTACCAAGTAAAATGCCATCTTGTAGTTATTCATCCTTAATTGAAGATTCTAAACAATGCGGCCCAAACTGGCAAAACCCAGGCCACTTGATTTTGGAATGAGTGAAAGGGGGTTTACTTAGGCCATCGCAATACAATGTTTCGTCTGGCTCGTGTTGGTGGGTCGGTCGGTTGGTCTGGAAGAGTCGCGTATTTTTTATGTATTCCTCGACTGCTTTTTCTTCTTGACAATTTCAAGAGACCGGCAAGAAACTAAAACGTAGAGAGCTCGGAAAAGCGGTGTAGTTACACTTTTTGTTTACTCTTTCCAAAACATTGGGTCGGTCTTCAAGCTTTCATTTTTTTTGCTTTTTCAAAAAAAAATGGACGGTTGGTCGATGATAAACGAAACATTTTATTGGGTAGTTAAAGCTTGGACGAATGAAAAGTCTAGATGACCGCAACTTTTGAGAAAAATAAATTATATTTTTGGCGTAATTTTTTTTCCACCTTTTTCTCGGGTTGCTGCTGTCGCAACGATATGGGGTATTCCCATATTTTTTGTATTCCTCTATCAGTGAGAACTCGTACGCGTTGTTTATCGTCGTTTTGGATATGGTTAAGTGTTTGGGGTTGAGTTTATTTATATTCATCCTAAGTACATGTTCATTTCTGTTAATAAAGTCAACATTGCGACTGACACAATACAGGAATCGAACACAGAACACGAACCATACAACTTACACTAATCATTGCAAAAGCAAGCTCCCAGGTAAACAACAAGTTCTCCCCAAACAGGCCCTGTGTCTACATGATCCCGGTGACCTGACCGGAGTTGGCGATCCAACCCGCCAAGAACTGAAAATTGTTTCGTTTACATGAACCCCGGTTGGCTGTCGTTCGAGGCCAGGGCTGACCCGGGTCAGCTTTTGTCTGGCCGCTACCTGATCCGGTTGATATAATTAGTATGTTTGCGTATGCTTTATTGATATTTTATCTCGCCCAGGGCCAGTGGAGTAAGTGTTTACATGAATGAATTTTGCAAATTTTCAACCTTTCGATCTGGTCTCGAAGCGGCCGGGTTAGGCATGGTGGTTGCCGGCGGATTAGATTGACTGAAGAAGGGTCAGGTCTTGGCAGTGACCAAACCCGGGTTGGCATCCAACCAGTGTTTTCTGTTAATACTCGGTAAAGCTTGAGGCGTATACGACAGGCTGTTATACCGGTTAACAATTCCCTTCTCTTAACTAGTAGCACAACAGGTTCTTTAACGTCCCCCATTTATGAATAGGAAGTGTTGGGAGACAAGGCCAACGGATTTTACGTCCCTGCCCAAGGTCGCAGTCGGAGCCGGATTCGAACTCACTACCTTCCGTATTCACGACCGGTGCTCTATTACATGAGCTGCTCTACCAACTGAGCTAGCCGGTCGTGCGATTAAATAACAGAGCCTTAGGATCAGAAACTAAACTCTAAAGACTCTAAACCATGCGGGCCAAACTGGAAAAATCCCGAAGATGTTTAGTCAGTGCCCTCATTTGCATCAAATCGCAACAGGAGGGGAAGGGAGAAGATGACTTTGGTGGTATAAAGAATTTGACGCACACAAGCGCGTTACCTGCTAGGGGGGGGGGGGGGGGGGGGCATGCTCCGAAACATTTTGAATTTTTGAAACTTCAGAAATGCTGCTTATGAAATCATATTCCTACCAACCATAACACCTAACTAAAAGCATAGTTAATAGAGTGGAATGGTTAGGAAACTCAGGGACCTTCTTTGTTATAGGTCTTTGTTAGCTTTTTTCAACCTTGAACGTGCACAAAACACAATAGAAATTCCAACATGTTAGTCAATCAGCCAATAGAAACGTGTGAGTTCAGTCGTTCAGGGAACGCTAATGAACTATGATAGTGCACAATCTTTTGTCTTGCCCCTTCCAACCTCAATCGCAGCGCCTTTGTTAGCCCTTTTGAAGTTTGCCGGGTTTCCTAACCATTCCACTCTATTAACTATGCTAAAAGATAACAGTCATTGCTTGTTAAAAAGCACTTTATTTAACATTTGGCACCTTAACAGAAGTAATAAACCAATGAAACAAGCAATTACTTATTGAGAACCTTTTATATGAGTGTCATCAGCGCCATACTTTGCTGTTGTTGTTGCTGGATAAGTCCAAGGTCTCGCATTTGCTTTTGTTGCTGCTGTTGCTGAGCGACTTCACAAGGTGAAATCAGTCAAGTTAGCGTTTAATATTTCAAATGTCATTTGTTTAGATCGAGCTCTATACCTCAAATCTTCGTAGAAGCCTTTCCTAAGAAGCTTCTCAGTAATACAAACGATAAGGATGGTATGAGATTCATATATAACTACCCGCCGAGCGAAATGCCATGACCTATATACTCAATCTAGCTGATAGTTACAGTGATAATGGCGGCACGAGAAGCAGATGTTGTCGCCGTTTTAATACGTTACTAGAAAACGACAAGGAAAGAGTACCTATACGAGATGTTTATTGATTTATTTCAAACTTATTTTGTCCTATATTTCTATAAAATGCGACAGTGAATTAGTTTTTTTCGCCTTGAATTTTTTTTTGGCAGATTCCGTAGAGGCTAGTGCAACACCAAAAGCAGGTTGTTCAGCCAATTCTGATCCACCTACTACCGATCCAGATTTGTCTGGCCGACCAAAGAAGAGACGAGCTTGCTACCACTTTTGTGTAATGGGGATTCTCGATACAGCTCTTTGAAATTTCACAGAATTCCCGGCAGGGCAACACGTAACACGTAAGACTACTGTCCGGTTTGCCGCACGTCCAAATGAACTGCGTGACGTCACTGCAAGGACTCGTTGTTACAAACATGGCGAACTCCAGCGAGAAAGTTTCAGAGAAAGCTAAAAATAAGCGAGGAGGTGGAAGATATCGTGTGGCTGGTGGCCTTGGTTTTCTTCCCGTATTATCCTACGCCAAACTACAATGGACATTGAAGTTCTAATATGTAGTGTTACTCATTCAAAGTTTGATACAACACAACCACAAGAAATGACTCACCAAGAACTCGACGATAACTTTAATACTCCTGTACTTTTATGCTGAAGCCAGAAAAGTGAATAGCAAATAATACAATATACATGTAGTGTTTCTCTGGTTTCCTGTAGAAATTCGTTTAAGAGGATCCTGAATGTTCGTGAATGAAAACGGACGATAAGACTTGCAAAGAACACAGAATTTCGAAAGCCGTGTCGCCTCAAAAGCTACGCAACTCACTGCCATCAGAGCAGCAGTTAAACACTGTTCCTTGGCAGAATGAAAATATCCTTCTTCAGACCACATAATAAATAGCCAGTGACTGACAACGATGCAGTTGTTGTAGAACATATAGTCGGGTACCTCAACGTAACTCAGTCTCAGATGCCGCTTTCTCTAGAAATGTTTTTCCATCAGGCATTTTCAACACTATAACAATGTGCAGATTAACTTTGTGTTTCCTGCAAAAGTTTTGATCAGTTGAAAATTTTACAGCCCGTTTGTGGCTGGCAGTCTTGCAATTTCTGTCTTTCACTTTTATTTGTAGTAGGTTATTTCATCCAATAAGAAACGAGCTTTCAGATCGTCAATGTCAAGCTGTCAGAATTGAACCAATCAGCGACGAGAAATGTTGTAAACAAGTCAAGTACAGTAAAATGGAGTTTTCGCTGTAGTCAGTTTGCTTAGTTAATAGATCTTTATGTGGGTTCTTAAAATTAGATAGCTTACTTTCCTTCGTCTAGATTGAAGTTTATATTATAAAACAAATAAAAGATGGTTCTCCTTGTTCTATAACAAAATAATATACTTTCGAGGTCTTGAAATGCTGCTAAATTTTTCAAGACTTCGAGCTTGCAAAAACTTTTTATAGAACGATAGAACCATCTTTTATTGGTTAAGTATTGTGTTGCGTTCTACTGCATTTAATTTGTTTGTATTGTATTGAATTGTATTGTGCTTTATTCTATTGTATTTTTTTATAGAAATGCGTGTCGTCCTACATGATCATATTTAGGAATTGTCACTTACGAGTCCTCACAGTGACGTCATTGTAATGAAGGATTCGGTTCCAGGCCCCGGACAGTTTTAAGCATAAAGTAGTCAATTTGAATGGCGAAACTGAAAAATAAATATACTCTTGATAATCAGAAAAGAATGAACTTTATTATTCTGCAATAAAATAAAGGTGCAACATTTGGTTTCATTGCACGTTTATTAAAAACAAACTATTATCTTTTATTACACATGTACAATTTGCATTTATTGGTCATTGTCAAAACAAGTGGAAAACAAAAAACGTTCTTAACATTCTTGTCACTTTCTTAAAAAATATCAGCCTCAACGTTCTTACAGAAAGGGTACTTACAAAAAAGTGTTCAAGCATTCTATCTGTCAACTTTTCAATATTTTCATCTGCCAAAACAAACAAATTTTCAACACTCGTTAATGGCAACTGATAAATTAAATTTAGTAGTAATGTTTAAAATGGCGTCTTGGGCGAAGGTTCGTGTCACTTGATTAAGGGAAATAAAATTGGAAAATGAAGGTAAATGGTGCATGATTTTGTTGAAAAGTAAACACGAGACTCTTGGACATTTTATTAATTTATTTATTTATTTATTTACGTGAAAACTGCTGGAATGTTTTAGTCGCAAGTGATAGTAATTTGGTCGCAATTTCGAGCCCTGGTATTGTAATTGTGCACATACGGTACATAGTTATATTTGTCTATGGTGACATATAAATCCCTTGATCGTAGATAAATGACATATCAGCATTTCTCAAGCTTGACGTGGTGGACCTCAATTTGCTTGGTCTGAAATACTACTCAGACAAGCGGAAGATACTTGGTAAGAAATTGAAGACATAGAAAAGACTCAGTGCTATATTTTGTGTACTGTGTGACATTTTCAAGTTATGTGGGAGTCAACCTAAAACCCTTTCAGGTCTTGATATCCATATATACATAGACTAATTAGATTGGGGAAATAGATTATTGTACAACTGAAATTGACGAACGAAACCTTGAGGACTATACCAGGAGATGTTGACTAAAACTACACACGAGTGAACGCGAGTGAAAATAATTGAAACTATAGTAAACCAGCCAACCAGAAAAAAAATCGAGCAATGGTGAAACTTTGTTCATTAGCTGAATATTGAATGCCTTTAAAAAAATCGTACACACATTATCGCATCTACAATGCATTAAATAGGCCCTTTGCAGCTAAGAGGTCACGTGCTTGGATACACATAGCAACGCTTCGTAAACAAAGGAATTGAGAGAGGTCAAACGTGCTGTTCGGAGCTTAAGACTGCTGGGTTTAACTAGTTTTTTTCATTCTTCTTGTTATTGAAGTTTCTCTATAATCAGTTCTGAATTAGTTTCGCCGTTGGAGTGAGTTCGGAGCGGTTTTTCAATCGTCAATTCACTTTTGGATTGACCAACATGGCGACTTCACAAGACTCACAGTCAAGTTAGCGTTTAATATTTCAAATGTCATTTGTTTAGATCTTCAAATCTTCGTTGAAGCCGTTCCTAAGAAGCTTCTCAGTAATATAAACGATAAGGACGGTATGAGATTCATATATAACTACCCACCGAGCGAAATGGCATGACTGACCTATATACTCAATCTTGCCGATACAGTGATAAGAGCTGATTCACACTCACTCACTTATTAAAGACTTATGTTTCCCATATCATAACTGTATATATTACTTATTTCTCTTTAGTAAACTCGACTATCACTACAACGGCAGATCTGACCCTCTTTCCGAAGTTAACATTTGCTGATGTAGAGGGTTATGCGAAGAACAAATCAGGCTATCAAAATACTACTAAGGCCTACAATTTTTTGCCGAACCTGGCTATTTCCATGACTTAACAGGAAAATAAAGCTTTCTAGTTCTACATAATAATAATATAATAATAATAATAGTAATGGTTTATTAACAGTACTTCCACTGGGTGACTCTTCGCCTGTTAATCTGAATAATGTAAAATATAAAATGTTGATAAAATGTGACTAAGATATAACTGAGATGTAATGATAACCGGACTAAGGATTAAAATATGGCTATACGTAATTATTGTATAATTAATCAATGGAGTCTGTCGGCAGCGTAGTTCTTTAGATATCCTTTCGATAACCGACAAAATTCAGCAAAGGTTGCAGAGTTCCTAATATTTACAGGTAAATTATTGAACACGGATGAACTGGTATCCTGGAATGTGCCATTTTCAGGTGGGACCTTTAACTGTTTACTGCTGGCTGACTGTAGTGTTCTATTGGGTATGTACAATTCTAATGGACGATAAAGTGGCCAGTCACTATAACGAAGGACCTTATATACAAGCTTTAACAAGTGAAGGGGAAATGTTCATGTGTTGCTGGAGTTAGTGGCTACTGTCACCATGTGATTGCACTCCTCTACTATCTTGCTCACTGCAAACAACTTGGACTGCGGTCTCTTCCAGATGAGCTAACCTGCACCAGTATGCAGCAAAGATGGAGCATACCTCGTGGTAAAACAAAATTGAACAAAAGGAAATTCAAGAGGTGTTGGTAAAGAAGCCACAAATGGGTGCTGATTACAGCAAATTCATCAAGAGTAACCTGTATTCCCCCTCTCCTATGTATGGGACTCTCACAAAAGAACATTTCAGTTCAATAACACCAAAGCCATTGATAGCTTCCTTAGTTCCAAGGGAAGATAGACTATCAACCATTTCATTTGTCCCTTGAAAATTTGGTAATGTGCCAAAAGGGAGTGTCCTCATTTCAGCAGAAGATGTCAGTGGACTAAGCAAGAAGCAGCAAAGAAGGTGACCAGTATTTCCACCGTCAGGCCAGCCACCATTATGAGTACTCCAGCCGACACTGCAACCAACCTCCTCACCTCTGGAACCCCAACTAAAGTATCATGCTTTAAAGAAGAAGGTGCCAGAACTGATTACCTTGCTTGAGCGACTAACCGGGAAGGTGATGAGCAAAAGGTTGAGAAAGCAAGAGATCATCCAAGCCTTGATGCAACATACAGCTCCCTTGCCCAGCATGAGTTGAGCTTTACCCTCACTCACCTAGCTTTGGAAGCTCAAAACAACGGCTCGTTTAAGAGCCATCACATAAGTCTATAACTCGAAATGTTTTAAACATATAGCCTGTCCTCATCGCGCAGAATGGCGCGACACATCCGGGCATTTTATTAGATGCAGGAGCGCTAAATTCAAAGCCTACGCAATGAATAGCGATGCAAATAATAGAGGAATTGGACTAAAAGGCCTAAGTGAACTAGACGTTTTGCTTATTTATGGTTAAATGAAATTTTCTAGAGCTTAGGTATGACCTGGCTTTTGAAGAAGAGATATCAATGAACAATTTCCATCCAATTTCAACTTATTTGAGTGAGTATAAGTATTATCGGTTGGACCATGAATTTTGGGTTTTTTATCTGTTTCTACAGTGGAATATTCACTTTAGCTCACTTTGAGGCCAATTTTCTCGCTAATAATCGTGTTCGCTACTTAGGTACCACCTGGAAAAGTTAGTTTTGTATTTTACTTACTACCAGCCGGTTTTTCATAGCAATCTGACCAGTATTAGTATTATCGAAATCAATATTTCCAGGCCATGTCTTAAAACCTCGACCGTTTTGGAGTTTGAATATTCCCGCGAGACTTCTCTTGGACTCTCGAAGCTCCTCCTCCACGAACAATAGCACACCCGCTGCATGATTAGGCATTGAAATTGACACAATACGGCTCACCTAAAAGCCGAGGTGCAAGATTAATCCACTTATCTCACTAGGATGGTGTTGAATGTATGTTTAGAAATTTAAATTAAAAACCCCGCGGAGACAAAAGCGGCATTATAATCGCAAGTCTTGTCTGCTTGTCATTTCAATTCTATCAGTTACCCGACTACTTGCGATCGCTTCAACATTACATATACTATGTCTCTTGAACAAGAAATTCAACGTGATCGGGAGCTCTTTTCAGAGCTCATAGAACCCCCGATCACTCCAGCACGTATTCACGTATCTACACCATTGGCAGACGGCATCAACCAGTTATTTTATCTTCAGATTAATGGAGAGACTCTATGGGAATGGCGAAAGCTGAATTTTGACTTGACGATAATAAGTTCCATACTCCAGGAGAATACGCAAGACCTCTGTCCTGCTGCCTGTGCCCGCGTTGTAAACGCAGTTAAAGTCAGAATGAGTTGTTTGGTGAAAAAAGTGCGCGTCTCCACGAACGGAGAACGACGAAGATCCATTCGGTCAGAATTTTGGGCAAAAGTCGCACTTTATCCTGAAGAGATCGTCCTAAGACCCAAAGAAGTTATCAAGCACCTGCAAGATAAAGAAAATGAGATGGCTGCTGTAAACATGCGCTTGAGAAAGGAAGTTGAAGGTTAGTATAAATACAAATTTTACGACCACACATTCCCTAACCGTTAGAAGAAAAGTAAGTCTGTGTTGAATAGCTTTTCATGTTCGCTTTTCACCTCAACACGCACCGAGTTTCGCGGTTTCACGTGTAAAGTTCCATGCATTGGAGTCTCGCGTTTTCTCAACTAAACATACGTAAAAGTAGCTTTAACTAGCATGATGACGACTAACTTTTTTTTTTCAATGTTTACTTTTCAAGAAAAAGCATCAGAGCTGTACGATGCTATGGTATTGCTACGAAATACTCAAAATAGTGATTATAATGTAACACCAAAAGGAAAGGACTTCGTTGAGGTTGGATTAAGACAGCAGCAGCGTCGTCTCAAGGATATAAGGTGATCTTTCAGAAATGCAATGCATGGTGAAATCTGTTTCTTACACCTTTACGATTAAAACTTCGTTCAGTTTCGTTTAAACACTACCCTGGTCGGATAGGCTTCTTACGCTAAACAGATGGTTTCGTTTCAACAGACATTTAACCAAAGCAATATGCAGGCATTAGAACTATATTTTTTTGGCAGAGAGAAAGCTCAGCACGCACTTTGGTTCGCTGAAACCTATGGCCTTGTTCCTAAATCGCTGGAGTTACAAGACAAGTCTGGAAATCAAGTCAACATGAATTTTGTTCAGAACTGCACTTGAAGCTTTTTTATATTAGTGCTTGGAGATACAATGTTTAACTTCTCATGTTGATAATACCTTCCCTAAGTCGTTCGCTGTACTCACTCGTGAGAGATATTATCATCACTCGAAGATTTGTATCTCCAGGCGACCTTGTGTACTAGCCTCTATAAACAAAGCACGGTATATCTTATATATTCTCTTTATTATTGCAGAAACTGAGCCCACATTAGACGAAAGCCAGATAGATCAGGCACATTAAGCATCAAACACAGGTATTTCTAAACACATGTGTGACAATCTCACTTTTTCTTACCAAAACAAAATCACTAACTTTCAGGCAAAGTTTAGGATTTCCCTGACAAAAAAAAGTTGTTTTCCCTGATGGTTAAGGCTAAGCTAACAATTTTTATTTTTGAGAGAATGCAAAAGAGGGATGCTTTGGAATACAGTACCTCTAGGTATGACCAATATACAAGTAAGCTAACACGATTGTTGTCACATGTGTTTTCCTAGACAAACCAAGACAGAGCAGCTTTGAAAGGCTGAGTGATGAGGAGAAAGACAGAGTCACAACACTATTGTACATAATGGACCGCGTTTCAGTCTCTATGCAAGCATACCATGAGATAACACAGTTTGATAGCTCCCTACCCGGAACCCATCTGCTTGAAAGTTGTGTCAAGTTCCTCGACAGCAAGTGGGGCATAACCAGGACACCAGGCGAGTCAGAAGGTGCAGAGCTTCCTCTCAAGCTTCTACTCGAACAAGAAATCAGGCGACACGTAAGTTGAAATATTGGTACAATTTGGTGGTGGGGGTTACCTGAACTGGGATACCATGCTATTGTAGTGCAATTACCCCATGCTGTAATAACAATGTAGACAGCTAGTTTCTGTTAGTGTTGTCTACATTGGCAGGGAAATAAAAAGGTGTCATCAATAATTCACTGTAACCTAAACTGCCATAAAGAGTAAGCAACTGACATTCAAGTCTTAACCCAACATTTTATTTATCACATAATTATTTTCAGTTGAAAACAGCAAACGATCCCTCCCTCAAGGTCAACATTAAAGTTTCTGGAGATGGTGCTAAGATGTCGCATAGCAGCAACCTGTTTGTTTTCTCTTTTGCTCTGTTGGAAGATGGACAGTCTTGCTTGTCCAGTGCAGGTAACCTAAAAAATATTATTGTATTAATTATTATATTGTACAGGGGTTAATGATAATACAGTGCATCAAAGTCTTTTTTAAGTCTAATAGAAAGAGAGTGCAAAATGCCTTAACAGTATTTTGAAACACAGGTAACCACACTGTTGCAATTATCAAGGCAAATGAAAACTATAGCACACTGAAGACATCTCTACGCAATGTCATCCAAGACCTTAACAGCCTTTTCCATGATGGCACAATGACTGTGGATGGGAAAGTGATTCAACTAGAGTTCTTTCTGGGGGGAGACTATAAGATAAAGTTTAAATTAAAGGTACTGTATACCTGCTAGAATATGACACATGTCACTTAAATTGTATTGGTATACATGCAAGATGGGAAGTTCAAATGGAATACCAATGAATATGCAACAGTTACTGTATCAAGAATTCTGATTGGCTATATAATAAAATAATACCAGTATGCATTCACGAAAGGGTACTCGTAAACAGTTACTTCAAATGAAAAGATCATTGTATACATGTACATGTATGTATGTAATCTAACTCATGAATTATATTTGTTCAACAGTTTTTGCTGATAGCAATGGGAATGAAAGAGGCAACATCAAACAACATCTGCATCTGGTGCACTGTCCGCACTGTCCGCAAGAATGAGAGGTGTTAAATTAAAAATCAATCAATAATATATATAATTCTTAATACATATTTGATTTTTTTAAATATTTTGTTGAGAATATTTAATTATGTCATAATCTTTGCAGGTGTAACATGTCACACTCCTGTTTGCACTTCATGGAGTCCCCCCCCTGGTACGTAAGGTGGATCAAAACTGGCACAAGCAACTGGCACAAGCAACCAGGATGCCACAGCCAGCCTTTCTTTGATATAGGCCTGAGAAATGTCATCATAGATGAGCTCCACATGATGCTGCGAATAACAGACCGGTTGGAAGATGGACTGATCCATGACATCATTAAGTGGGATGAGGTACACTTACTTCAATGGACTATTTTAGTTAAATAACAAAGGTCTGAATAATTTGTTGCTTTTAGGAAATATTAAATTACACAGCCAGAGCCAACACATCAATTAGTAGATGTAGAGTGATTATCCAGGTGGTTGTATTTTTGTGGTATATGTACCTTAGTAGCTACTGGACTCTAAAAATGACTATAATATTCTTCTTCTTGTGTTATTAGGATGCCAACAAAGACAAGCCAGTCAGGCAGAGAACAGAGATCCATCTCAAAGAGTTCTTATCGTCTGTGCGGGAACTTGGTGTATCCATGAGGGTTTACAAGGTTGGTGAAAAGTGGGAGTGGACCTCCCTCTTAGGTGGTGAAAAGAGGGCACTACTAAACAAAATGCCAGACATGTTTGATAAGTTACTGCCACCAAGCAAGGTTGACTCGACAAAGAGTCTGTGGAATGTAAGTACATTGTACTAATATCACTTTAAGGGCTGTAAATCCTTTCCATCATTTGTTGTCTTCAAAGGAATACAAGTATGAATGTGTTTAGTTAATATACAACTTCCCACATAACTTGCATTTAAATGGTTCATTCTTGTATTTTTCACAGAATTTCAGAGCTCTTCTAGATGATTTGACTGGTGAGACAATGAATTCTGAGAAAGTTGATGTGTTTGAAATGAAGGTAATTTTCAAGGTGTTGTCAAATTCTGATAACTTAAACTCATTAGAAACATGAAAAACAGTTTGAGTTATCAAAACTTAGAGCTACAGTGTATTACATAGAAGATAGAAGCTGTCTCAGCAGATCAATAATTGATTAATGGGTGCCTTACCGTATTTCTTTTTTAATTCAACAGGCACTTAGCTGGGGAAAAGAAATGATATCAATGCCTGGGAGTGGCCCTGGATATATGCATACCAATATAATTACACCATATATTTATATGTTTATCACGTTCCCGTCTTGCTGAAAAGACATGGCAGCCTAAGAATGTTTAGTGGGCAAGGTTTGTAAAATTTATTCAAACATTTGAAAATAAAAATAAAATAAAAACACTACATGTAACTTGCAGGTAGCAAAGGCTAATTGAGGCAGTTAGTGATGGAAATATAATAATAAATATATCATCTACAGGCAAGTGTTCTAGGCTGACCAAAAAGTATAAATGATTCACTGGTATTCAAAAAGCAAGCCATATTATTTATTAATCAAGTGTATCTTAATTTACTTTTGAAACATATCAGGTGTAGAGAAAAAGAATGACGATTTCCGGCGGTATTTTCATCGAAAAATCAACCGTTGGGATGCATGTACCAACTTGTTGCTGGTGGAGAAAAGGCAAGAGGAGCTGAGATACAAGGAACGTCAGAAAAGGGTATACACAAAGAGAAAGTCATCCTTCTGGTTGGAAGGTGGCAAGCAAGAGAGTGCACAGAAAGTTATCCGGATATCAACAGCAGGACTGGCCAACCCCCAAATGGAATGTACTATACCCCCTACCCCTGAGCCCTCTACCCCCTGTCCAGTGGTTCCCCTGGTGTCAGACCTCGAGAAGAAGAAAGTTTCAGAGCTCCTGCAGTTACTGGAGGAAAGAACAGGTGAAAGGTTTAACATCAGAACAAGGAAGCAGAAGCTGATCGACACCTTGATGAAAAGCTACAGTGTGACAACAACAGCATGAATGAGCTGAGGGAGCTATAGACGTCAAAACAAATGGCTCTTTTAAGAGCCCCCACAGCATATTAAAGTTAATAACCATGTATGCCTCATAATGTGCCAATCTTGTTGTCATTTCTTTGAATGGTGAGATAAATTGGAGTTTACAAATGGGATGAATATACATATTAAACAGACCCAGCCAGGGGTTTTGGGTATATTGGTAAATGGGCCATTTTACTTTTTGTACACGGTATACTGAGAGTAAATATGGGTTATGAAGTATATAGAGGATATTACATGGCCGCACGGAGATATGGATTTTATCTTTGAGTGTTGATGAAATATCTTACGAGTGAGTGCAGCGAACGAGTAGGATATTTCATCTACATGAGAAGATAAAATTTGTATCTCCAAGCGGCCATGTAATGTTCTGTTTAATATATAATTATTGATGAAATACCATGTAGTTCATTCTCTTACAAAACAGGCTAGAAATCTTTGAAAGCCAGTCATATTTTCAAGTGATATCTTCACGTGTGAAGATACCATTTATATCTTCACATGTGAAGATATCACTTAAAAAATATATATACACACTGGTATTTCATCAATAATTATATATTAAATTGTTTTATCTCATTTGTAGGTATCCGGTATATAGACATATTAACATATATACTGTATAAAATGTTAAAAAAAATAAAGTATACCGATATGTTAGGGAAAATATTTTAGGTATTTCAGTATTCCACTACCCCTGACCGGGTCTGATTAAACTTTCAACTAGTGTTACATGTTATTTGTGCTTTGTTGACAAATATATCTGACCTAGCCATTTTACACAGTCAAGTTTACTTCAGCTGGTGTTCAAAAACATTTTGGTTGATTAGTCTAAAACAATGAAAACCAAAACAAAACTTAATCTTAATAAGCTAATGCTTTATCAAAATACTGGATTGGTAACTTTAAGCTAGACAGCCGAAATTGTGATGGAGCCTAAATTGGATAATTTTTTTATCGGATCAATATTCAATAATTCAAATATTCAAATGGAGCAGATTAGTACGAGATTGACAAATGAATCAATTAATCTACCCACCATTGGCATTCTAATGGGCCACATATTCCATATATTCAAGTACAAGAAGTCTTAGCCACCAACGTCGCCACTTGCACGCACATGGTCAGTCCGGCCGCCATATTGAAAAGTTAGAACACAGGCAGCCCATATGTAAAAAAAAGGGTTACCCGGATGTATCCGACAGATTCATGAACATGGCGGATTCAACAACTGCTGAAACTCGCACGGTAAGCGTAGCCAAAAGCATTTATAACTTTACCTTTTTATTCTGAAACTGGCTATAAATCAAGACGTTTGTTCTCATTCTACATCTACATCTACTTTTATTCTTCACAAAGCCTTACAGCATCTCGCCGAGTGTTGATGAAATATCACTTTTTAGAAAGAAATATAGACTGGTATGTCATCGATAATTATATATTCAATAAGAATCATCGCTTGCACACTCAATAATTGTTTTTTATACGTCCGTCCAATTTAGTTCATGAGCTGCCGAAAGCAAAGCAGAGTTCGATGGGGCCGCCGCAGACGCGGAATGTGTTGCCGAGGGCCAGGGTCAAACGGTCAAGACAACTATGAACTAAACTGCGATCCACAAACTGTAAATAAACGGCTGAATGTAAATAAACTGATTGAATGTGATTTACTATTGTCTACGTGATATTTCTAAGTAGAAAGCTGCCTTGCACCAAGCTGATCGAGAATCACACCAAGCGTGCGAGCCTGTTTAAACGTTTGCATGTTTTATTTGACTTTGCTTTGGTATATTTCAATGGGGAGCAGATGGTCATGAACTTTTATGTCATGGGGCCGTTGTTTTGCGAAGACAGCTGCGTTTTATCTTGGGTGCCCTCTGAAATGAGATTTAGTAAAACTCACTTTCACCTTCTCCACTGGGCGCGAGGGAGTCTTGAGGCCATGGTCGTTTAAAAACTTGGGTGATTTACCGAGAAGCAACTTGATACTAACGGGAGTATCAATGGTACAGCCACCTCCAACGGTAGTCAAACACTTCTTTAGGAAGTCCTAAGCCTGCATCAACAAGTTCATTCTCTGTTGCAAGGTACGGGCTGCCACACATGTCTAAAGGTAATAGGGGGAAGAGGAAGAGAGATCGGACAACAACATGCCTCATTACCAGAGTCTCTTTGTATGCCAACGATGCCTTAAGTCCTCTCTCAAAAAGAAGGGCAATCCTTTCCCGGCACTCGTCGATACGGACTGGGTTTTCAGATCGGTCCTGAAAGAAGGTGATCAGCTCTTCCAGCAAGTGTTCTTCTGGCTCCCAGGTGTTCTCTGTTGGATGGTATCCTTGCCACTTGACGAAGTACTCTGCCTTTCCACCGCGAATTTTTTTGGCGATCACGCGCTCCACCTCGTACGTGCCCTCCAGGACGATGGGCTTGGCCTCTGGTCTGTACTTTCTCTTCAACATCGTCTTCAAATCAACAGAGTGTTCAAGTGATTTATAAAAACCAGATGGGTGCCTTGATCGCTTCGACATGTTACCGTTGAGATGACTGCGACAACTACAATTCATACCACTCTCTCGACTGCCTATCTATCGCACGAACAAAAGAGCGGAACATAATAGCGCCCTTACAACAATGGGTTTGAAAACAACTGAAAGCACATGAATCATTCCTGTAATCCAAAGAATTTGAAAATAAACAAATCGCAAGACAGATTATTCAAGCCTTCAGCTTCCCAATGAGACGTTTCTTGTGTTTCTGGCTGCACTAGAAGTGGATTTATTAAGGAAAACATTCCTGTCTTCATTTAGATTTGGTTTAGCAAGTGTGATCGAGCTAAGCGGCATCAAACGAAGCGCTTGAAAGAATGCCTTAATTGAAATACTCAGAACAACGGAATAAAGCTATTTCGCATCACAGACAAATTATCAGTGGGATTTTGGAAGAAATGATAACGTTTCTCGTGTTACTGGCTGCATTAGAAGTAATACGAGAAACATTGGAAGTCGATTTAAAAGCTAAAACAAATCGTACGGCTGTTGGCGGCAGAGTCCATTCAAACTAAAGCCTAGTTGAAAGCAAGCGCGGCGACAAAACAAATCTCGGAAAGTATTGAATAAAAGCTATGGTGTTGCGCGTCAAACACAAATCATAAAGTTGAGTCCAAGATTTTCCAAGATTCAAAATGAGACGTCACTGATTTTCGTACGTGCTCTAGAAGTATTTAAAAGCTAAACAAATCGCCCACCCGAGTTAGCGGCAAAGTACTTTCAAACTTCAAGCTGAGTAAAGGCAACCGCGACAAAACAAATCTTAGTGAGCATTAAATAAAAACTATAAACTTAGCGCGTCAAAAACAAATCATAACGTTGTATTCAGAGTAATTCAAGCTTCAAATTGAGACGTTGCTCATGTTCGTACGTGCTCTAGAAGTAATTAAACGCCCAAAAAAATCTCCCAGCCAAGTTGGCGGCAAAGTACTTTCAAACTGAAGCTGAGTAAAAGGCAACCGCGACAAAACACATCTTAGTGAGCATTAAATGAAAACTATAAACTTAGCGCGTCAAAAGCAAATCATAACGTTGTATTCAGAGTAATTCAAATTGGACGTTGCTCATGTACGTACGTGCTCTAGAAGAAACAGCGCACCGGCGATCTCAAAGTTATAACTTTCTCCGTTTTATACGATTCATAGAAAAAAAGTAAACCAAAAGGATTCTTTAATTTCTCAGAGATAAACTAAGCGGCGATTCCAATCATGGATTTAACCCAAAACTTTTACAAAGACAAGGTATCTTAAACTTTGAATTGATAAGTTTTAAGTCTGTATCTGTGTAATTGGCCCACAAAGGAAATAACAAGATCAAACAGACGAAAGGCTTTGCTTTTGAACTTCAGGGGCGGTAATGACAAATGGGCTTCTGATATAACAACATTAGTTAGTGTGATGACCTTCTTTAACGAGCAGTCGAAGCGAGCAGTCGACAGTGATTGACATGTGTTTCATGTGATGTGGGAGTAGAGTATTCCCAAACCGCTTTGTCAAAAGCCAATCACAGTCGCTCTCCCGCAGAATTAATTAGCAATGTTTTAATTATTCCGTCCTCACTTTAACCTCTCGGCCGTAAGTACATGTCGCCGAGAACAATAGAATTCTGCGCGATGTATTATTCATATTATCATTAATATTTTTATTACTGTGTATGACGGGGATAAGTTAACTTTATATACTTTCGTGCAAGCTTATAATCGAATTGTGGACAAAAAAAACCACCAAGGTTATTTTGTATAACTGGGCCCATTCCAACGTATAAATACCAGCATAAGTCCAATTTTGCTGCAGACTTCAGTTTTGTTGTCGATTGGCCGCCATGTTGAATGCGCGAACACAGGTATCCCAATAAACCCGTAGTATTTATGACTAGTGCGCGAAACGTGAATTGCCGCTTTCTGAACAACCATGTTCATGCCGCACAAGTCACAATGGTTTTCGTCTGGGTTTAAGACGAGCGATACGGAAACATTTTGATCATTTTGAAACTTACACGGTAATAACACCTAACAAATTGATCCTACAAAGCTAGGGGTTTGAAGGTTTAATTGGCTTTTGAAAGGCTGAAAACTTTATACCCATGAGAAACTTCACCCTACGGTGTACGAGATACGTAAAGGGAGAAGATCAGGCAGTAGACGGATTCATGGTGGAGGTCATCCCTAAAACGACAGCACCAGATTCAGCTCCACGTGATGTGAGGTTAGTTCAGTCAACGTTCTTGTCTCCTCTAAGTTACTCTAGATGCCCGATTTGCCAGAACTAACTAGGATTTAGCTCTCAGCTGTCAATGAACTTCGCTATACTAGTCTTCGTTCCCTGTTTCTCTCTGTCTTGGTAAAATGGGAGAGAGACTTTCTCTCCATTTTACCAAGACAGAGAGAGACCACTGCTAGCAGGGAACCCCGAAACAGCGCTCATTTTTCTCGCTTTTAGCTCGGTTGAGACAAAGGAATAACAGATTTAGGCCGGTTCCCGAGAATGGCATTCCTGTTAGTAAATTTTAATTTAAAAATACAAATTGTGTCGTGTTGTTTCGGTCTATAAAGGGAGCGGACGATTTTTAGCCATTTCTGAGTTGATTAAGGGCATGGGACTGAGTGTCAAATAAAATAAAATATCTTTGACGTAACCGGTGTACCTGTGGCTATGGACTGGGGGGGGGGGGGGGGGGGGTGGTTGGGTGTTCGTTCACTATTTACTACGATACTTAATATAAGACTTAACATTTTCTTAGTCAACAAAGGAATCCTAAAGCAGGAGCAGGGAGGTTTTCGCAAAAACTGTGGCACGGCAGAAAGTATTTTCATTTTAAAATCAATGATCGATAAGTATGTGAAGAGCAAACCAAAGAAAAAAAGGAACCTCCTGTTTACATGCTTCATCGATTTCAAGAAAGCTCTTGACAGTATTCCCAGAAGAATTCTATTTGACAAACTGAAAAAAGTAGGAATAATTGGTAACTTTTGTCCATCATAGAAACGATGTACTCTGAGGATTTTTCAGCGGTTAAGCTTAATAATGAAGTAACCAACGATTTTAGATGTCTCTCAGGAGTAAAACAAGGCTGCATACTCTCTCCTACACTTTTTAACATTTTCTTAAGTGACCTACCTGAAACAATAAACGAAGCCTTCACAGATGACATTCAAATTGCAAGTAAACCTGCAAGCTGTCTACTGTATGCTGACGATTTAGTCTTAATGTCCAGTAGCCACGTTGGGCTACAAAAACGTCTCGACAAACTAGAAGAATACAGCTTAATTAATGGAATTGAAGTCAACCTTACTAAAACTAAAATTATGGTCTTTAATAACACCGGGGGGAAAATGAATAATTATGCTTTTTTGCTTAACCAAAAGGAACTAGAAAATGTTAAATGTTACAAATATCTGGAGCTGATGCTCAGCGCATATGGTAATTTCAACCTAGCAAAACAAGAGCTAAAGAAAATCGCCCTTAAGGCTTTATACAAACTAAGAAAAGAAATGGGGGATCATTTCAGAACTAACGTTAGATTAACAATGAAACTTTTCGACTCCCTCATCAAACCTAAATTGCTATACGGTAGTGAAGTGTATGGTGTCGACAATCCCGATAATCTAGATAAGGATTCTAGGAAATTCCTGGGTTGTCCAGTTTGGTTTACGTCGACATTAAAAACGAGACGAGCGTAGCTTTCTGGAGCAAAAAAAAACAGAACATTATTATATCGTCTAGGTTTTGGTAGCTATTGGATTGAACAGCAAGATTTAGATTCTCATAAATTATGGCTCCCTTTAATCAAACAAAGAATAATTGATAATGAAATACAGACATGGACAAGTGAAATTCATAACGATGAACGCAAAGGCTCGCCTGATCAACGTAACAAACTGAGAACATTCCGACTATTTAAAACAAGTTATAATTGTGAAAATTATCTAAAAACTGTCACTGTGCTGAAACACAGAACAGCCATGACTAAATTGAGAATCAGCAACCACAGTCTAGAAATTGAAAGAGGAAGGCATGCGAGACCTTACAAAAAGCCTGAAGAACGAATTTGTTCACAGTGTGGGACCGAAGTCGAAGACGAGATTCACTTTCTAGTCAGATGTACAAACTATGACGATCTAAGAATTGAACTTTTCTCATCAATTAGCTCAACTCTCAATAAGAATTTAACTCACATAAATGAGAACGTGAAATTTCGTCTCATTATCGACCCACCCAAATCTCTCCAAGCATTAAGTGCCAAGTTTATTTACGAATGCCTTGAAAAAAGGCGTCGATGCGAGCGTTCTTGAACTTTCTAGTATGGGCTATAATTATTACATTTTATCCACTAGTTACCCTACAGTCCTATCTGTCATAAATATATATTGAATACAGATATGAAGTTCTGTGAAATAATGATATGTAATCACTATTTATAGTTAGTATAGTTATTTGGACTTTAGTCTATGTACTTTATTGTATAAGACTCCAAATAAAATATGTCTGTCTGTCTGTCTGTCTAAGATGACTTTATTTATATACGTTACATATAAGATAACATAAGATAACTTTATTTATACACGTCATATATAAGATAAGATGACTTTATTTATTCGCGGATGATTTTGGGATGCGCGAAATGGGTGTTTTCTCAGTTAGCTTGGACGAAAGGAGGTGTATTTCACGTAATAATATTGCAAAAATAGTTCACGAAGGTCAATCACTGGTTCCTTTCTCTTATGTACATCAACTTCAATTTAAATGAAAGCACCACAGAAGTTCTAAATAATAAATGCTTATCTGTATTTTTCTTTACGCGTGAAGACCACGCAGCACGGTCCTGGGACCGCATCTGAGGCAGAGCAAGCTATTATCAAATGGTGTCGTTTCCCTGTGACCAAGCGCCCGTGTTTAGGGCCACTCGTAAATGGATATTGTTCTATTAAATGTTGAATCGAAGACAGAGCTGTGCCTTGCTTTTGGCTTAGAGTCGCTCACTAACAGTCAGGTCAATTCCTTACTCAGATTTTATGATGGTAACTTAAGGTTACCGGATACCTTCAAGGCATGTTTTTTTGTTAAAAAAATATTGATTATTTGGAAAGTTTATGGATTGTTTTACAATTTAGAAAAAAACATTATTTAAAAAGATATAACAGCTTGCGAGATACTTAGGAAAAACGTATTTAGAAGGAAACTAAATAAATCACTGAGGCGTTATAATCCCTTTATGTGCCACGGGCACCCCGTGGGACTTTTAGCGGGAGCTGTTATCCGAGTAATTTGCAACTGTTGTTGTAGCTTCCCTTCTTCGAAATAACAAACGTGCATATAGAGTCTTTTATCAATCGTTTGTATGGGAAAATCCAAAAGAGGAAAGCAAAGTCCTTGGGTAAAACATAAAGCGAACCCTGGACCGAAAAAGTAAGGAAACCGACGATAAGGAGGAATTCGGTAAAACGAGGATTGACTGCTCGCGGACAGCGACAAAGGCTCGTGGTTCGAAGAACGTGCGAAAGGCAGCGAAGAACAACCTTCAACTTCAGGGTCAACTCCAAATATAAGCAGCGCTAGCAGGCTTAATATAACTGTTGTTTGGCTTACTAGGAACCAGCACTGAGTCATTTGAAGACTGAGACTGACGACGCGAGTGCTCAGCGATGAGTTCACATCGGAGTCTCATTCAGATCCGAGTTTCACTCCTAGGCCGTTGTCAATCCTCGACTTCTCAATCGTGAGCTTGAGAGGACATCAACTTGCAGTTGTTGTGGAACTTTGGGAATGAAACTTAACGGCTCTCGAACTGAGCGAAACTGTTGAATTGTTGTAAGAGCGAAAGGTTTCTTATGAAATATGACCTATTTACCAATTTCCCGCGAATCAGTCACTACTGCTTTGAAGCTCCAGGGGTCCTTGCGTAGTCATTGGCTAGTTGGTTCGAAGTGTTGACATTTGCTTTGATGAGGTGTGAAATGTTCACAAAACTTTACACGCCAAATCTCCGACTATGTTTTTCTTCATATGCCCTCTCTTTGAATGAATTATATGGCGCGCCGATCCGGACAAAAATACTTATCTTGAAATATATAGAACTTGTTGTGAAATTATAGAACTTGATTGAAAAATATACAACTAGTTAGGATAAATAGACGACTTGTTTGTAAAATATACGACTTGTTTGTGAAATATGACTAGTTTAAAAAATATCTACGGCTTGTTTGTAAAATATACGACTTGTGTCAAAATATACGACTTGTGTCAAAATATAATACTTAGCCCGCGATGATTCGGTCAGCAGACGTACTTCGCATGGAGGAAGCCCGGGTACTAGTCGCTTTCGCTTCCCATGCACACACAAAATGGCGTTTTCGAACGATCTGGCTGTATTTGTTGACATTTTAAGTGATGGAAAAATAATATATCAAGAGATTCAAAGAAAACTATTCATTGCCGATGACGAAGAAGCTAATTTACTTCAAAATCGTTGCAAACAATTTATCACTGCACTCCTTATTGTCTCAAGGCCACTAGAATCATATCCGCACATTATGGATGATGTACTACAAGCAGTTGTGGAATTCCAGAAGATTAATAACCGAATAGAAGAGCGATTTCATGAATTACAGCAAACTAACACACAGTATGTGTGCCCTACGGAGTCTCTGTGCCAAAGAAAAGGTCGTCCAAGCCTTGTAATTCCCAAAGAACAGCTAGAAGGCTTGCGATCTCTTCATTTCTCGTGGGCTGCTATTGCTAAAATGCTGGGTGTGTCAGAGAAAACATTGAAACGCAGAAGAGAAGCTTACAACATTCCTTCATCGTTTGAGCTTTTTTCTGAAATAAGCGAAGACGAAATTGACCATTTTGTGAAATTTGTTTTGGATATATCGCCGAATTCAGGTGAAAGAATGATGATGGGTTGGTTTCGAGGAAGAGGACTTCGTATTCAGAGATGGAGGCTTAGGGAATCAATGATGAGGGTAGATCCAGTCGGTAGAGAACTCAGAAGAAAAACAGTAACTAGAAGAAGAGTTTACTCTGTACCAACACCTAATTCTTTGTGGTAAGAACATACATGTATTTGCTAAATCAATTAATTGAAGCACATACCAGAAGTGGGCTTTAAGCTTATGTGTGGGGTACCACCTTTTTTATTCATGAACACCAGATTTTCAAAATTACAAATTAGTTATATGTACTTAATTTTAGCCGTACACACAATTTATTTATTTTTATAAAGCAATTATGACAACATAAGCCAATGATATCTTAATGTTTTATCTTTCAGGCACATTGATGGACACCACAAACTGATACGATGGCGAATTGTTATCCATGGTGCCATTGATGGTTATTCAAGAACTGTTGTTTTTCTTAAGGCTTCAACGAATAATGAAGCATCTACGGTTCTTGAACTCTTCTTAAAAGCTACTGAGATTTACCATTTTCCACGAAGAGTGAGAACAGACTATGGTACTGAAAATGTTGCAATAGCAAGGGAGATGCTGACTAGATTTGGAGTAGATTCCAATCCAATGTTAACTGGACAATCAGTGCATAATCAACGAATTGAAAGGCTTTGGCGTGATGTGCACAATTATGTAGTAATGTACTACAAAAACATTTTCTATTATTTGGAGAAAACACAGGTGTTAGATCCCTGTAATGAAATTGATGTGTATTCATTGCATTATGTGTACCTACCACAGCTAAACAACACAATAGACCAGTTTGTAATGCAGTGGAATAATCATCCAGTTTCAGGTGAGGGTGGATATTCGCCTCTTCAGATGTGGACAGAGGGATTTTACAATAATGCACTATCTGATTATACTACTGTCAAAGATGTATTGGGCCCAAACATTGCTGACAACAATTATGGGATTGATGATAATGCACCTTTACCTGAACTACAAACTGTTAACCATGTTGAAGTGCCCAAATCTACCATTCAACTTTCTGAAAATGAGTTCTCAACTTTATTGGATACAGTCAACCCACTTTCTGATGATAATGAACATGGCATTTCTCTGTTTTCAAATGCAAAAAGAGTTTTACAAGGTATTTTATCCAACCGATAATTATATCCAACCACATAAGAAAAAAATTCCAATGAAAGTTCAAAATATTGGTACTCAATGTAACTGTAACAAAGGTTTATATAAGAAAAGTATTTTGTAATAAAATACATGTAATAAGATTGACATAACTGTAACAAATGTAACTTTAAAATTTAACTATAAAATTCAATTCTATGCTATGAAAAATAACTAAATGTTGTGAAAGACTTCAATGGGAAAACATGACAATATGCTGCTACATTTCAAAGAGTCCTATTGTAAGTTTCACAGCTAACATTTTCCAAAGCCAACTCCATTTAATATTGCATGATGGATCAGGTTGGTGAACTCTGAACAATCATCATGACCTCTAGGCTGACTGAGGGTCAATGAACAGGTTGATGCATGACCACGGCAGCCTCCTGACATTCTTTTCCATGTCGTAGAATTCAATTGATATCGGGTTATCAAAGCCAAGAGGTGGAACACGGTCAGCTCCTGTTATGAATATCAGCAAGTCCTCAATAGACAAGCCGTCAATCTCACTATCCTCCAAGTCCTGTAGGAAGACTTCAAAGCAGTACATGGTCTTCTCTTCCTTCTCTCTGTTGTTTGAACCACTTTCAGAATATGCAATAAAATAAAGCTTTCTAAAACTTGCGTGAGTGAGCTTTTCACTGCTTTCTGAAAGAACAGCATTGAAAATGTCAGGATTGTTTAGTACCGTATCACCAAATCCTCCAATGAAATTCAGGCCATTTTTGAATTGTTCAATCTCGGCATGTACTGAAAATAGCAGTGCTTGTTTGAGAAGGCAGTGTTGGATTTCACTTTTCTTGGAGATATCAGAAGTGTAGATTTGGGTATATCCATAATTTGCAATCAATTCAGCTTTATAATTCTTAATTGCAATAAACTCATTGGTGGAACAGGACTCCAGATCTTTGAGAACTTTCTTGAACTCCTCGTCAGTTACAACATTTATTGCCTGATCATGGTTAAATGGAAGGTATTTGATGACCAAATATGCATCTGAAGAAAGGGACTTGAACCCTGGGCCTCCCTGGAGAATACTCCAAGACACTAGTTTTCCTGCCATTTCATATTTTTTTTAATGCAGTAATTGAAGATCATGAGCAAACCATTTACCTTGAAGAAAAAAGTACAAAATGAGTCTTGAATCAACAAGCTATGAAGTGTAAGTCAGACAAAAACTTACTAACATTTCTTACGACATAATGAAATTTCGAAGTAAAACCTCCATAATTTTGAAAGAATTTGAGTGCACAATGCTACTCATAGACCTTATACATGTGAACTAATTTTCAATATCAGAAATGTGGGATCTTTCTAGTGAAAACAGCCTCTACCATGAGACCATGTCAAGATTAACATTTTTTTTTTTTTTTAAATAGTTTAAGATGAAAGCTCAAGATGGTATCTACAGTAGATAAACTATTAAAATCATCCAGATATGTTAATTAATCTTGACATGATCTTTCGGGTGAAAGAGGCTGTTTTCTTGAGAAATATCCCACTTTGATATTAAAAATCAGCTTGTGTGCATAAGGTCTATTGGCTTATGACTCATAAAACATATTTTTTTTACCTTCAAAAACACCAAGGTTTTTCAAAGACAACACGAGGAGACGGAAATATTCACGTCTAGGTCCACCTGCATCCACTCCATCTTCACCTGAATAATAATAATAATAACAATTAGGTATGAATATGCAAACTATGTATGAAACTAAAAACAAACTGTTACTAAGGTTTTCTTACCAGAGAATGTGATATGAACTGGTTTTAAATAGGAAAATTTACATCTTTGGACTGCTCTGAGGGTACTTGACAGCACATTTTTTCTGTTAACTACAATGTTAACATAGTTGTTGTCCAGGTTATCACTGTTGTTGTCCAGGTTATCATCTATGAATCTTTTTATGACATACAATGCTTTCACTTCAAAGGAACTGTGACTTTTTTCAGTTTGATCCTCAAGGCTTGCATGAATAGCTGCAAGGATTTCAGGGTCATCGTCATCGTCATCCAGTATATTGATATACTTGTCATAGCCTGTCAGAGTGTGTGGCTGTTGGCTTTTTTCTTTCTTTTGATAAGTCTGGTTACTGCAGCTGGACTTTGCAGGAAAGTGGTCAGTGACGACAGATTCTTTACTTGTAGTAGCACAAAGTGAGTCATCCAGTTTCTTGATCTTTGGTTTAGAGTGAGTTTCTTCAGAATCACTTGTGGAATTTGTAAAAAAAGGCTGCATCAAACATTCACCATCAGTGCTTTCATCGTTCTGAGCTCCTTTATTGCCACCATACCACCTCTTCAAACTTGGATCAAAAACTTCAGAAGAAGCCCTAATGTAGATTGGACCTTGTTTTGAAAGATATTTAACAACTTTTCCATTGAAAGGACCAGACTTAACTTGAATAATTTTACTTCCAATAGCTCTGACAAACTCGTACTTAGGCTCGTCGATGGCTTTAAGCTTTCGCTCAAACAAATCGTTGAACTTTATTCTAATTTATTCCTCTGGTATGTCATCAGCGATTTCGACTGCACTCACTGCGTAATATTTCGTATAGAGAGATTATCAAAAAAGCCCTCGTGGCACTTCTTCAATATCGGGAGATGGAAGCAGAATCACATCCTTCAATACAGATTTGGACTGACTGCTGGTATTCGTCCGCACTAACTTTCTCTTTCCACGGGATGTTGAGCCTCCTTTTTGTTTAACCTTTGTGTAATCGATCTTCGGGTTAAAAGAACTGGTCGTCGACGAAGAGGATGACGAAGACGACGAAGCTTGGCCTCGGATACTAAGAAATAGCTGTCTCAAAGCAGCTTCTCTGTTTTGTGGTGACTCACTTTCTTGACTCTGTGGACCAGCGTTTATACTGTTGTTTTCTCTTAGAGAATTCACAGCCTCAACAAGTTTGTTCAGTATTTGTTCTGCCATGTAGACATAAATGCAGGAGACATAAATACAGGACACACAAAGAAGGTGTGATGTGACCAATTTGGCGGGAAAATTACTAGTACCCGGGCTTCCTCCATGCGAAGTTTGTCTGCTGACCGAATCATCGCGGGCTAAGTATTATATTTTGACACAAGTCGTATATTTTACAAACAAGTCGTATGTTTTCAGACAAGCCGTAGATATTTTTTAAACTAGTCGTATATTTCACAAACAAGTCGTATATTTTACAAACAAGTCGTATATTTATCCTAACTAGTTGTATATTTTTCAATCAAGTTCTATAATTTCACAACAAGTTGTATATATTTCAAGATAAGTATTTTTGTCCGGATCGGCGCGCCATATGTCGCTACCAAAAATGAGCGCGGGTCAAATCACAACATAACATAATCCAATTAGCTATGGCCTGCTTGCAGTCGCGCACGTACGACATATGGCATCAACAGATTGGGTATCCTGTTACTGGCGCGAAATCGCTTCACGTGTACAAGAGCGGGGTCTTTGTTTACATCATGTTTCGATTACTTCTCTTGCTCGCCACCTTTATGCAAGCTTATATTAATTTCTTGAATTTACAGCAGATTTTTATTCTCAATGCTTTTCATGGCTTTCGCCGGAGGAGATTAATCGCCATTGATCTGTATAGGAGAGCCCTCAGACGGCGAAGACGAAGGCCTCACCGAAGGTTTTGGCGCCTGCCTCGTCCTATGAATTCGTGGTTCGAACTCCACTACTATGACCCCTTGATTCCCGACGATTATTTCAGAGAACAACTTCGTGTTAGAAAAGCAACTTTCCAAGTAATATTGAACTACCTGGATCCTCATTTGACGAGACAAGATACGGCAATGCACGACTGTATACCCCTGTATACCTCCAGAGAAAGTGCTTGCCATCGGACTTTACAGACTCTGCCATGAAAACTCTTACGTCTCAATGGCCCTAGTTTTAACGTTGGCAAAAGCACTGTAGTTGAAGCCGTCCAAGATGTTGTAAATGCTCTTTTTGATGCCAGTGATCAGTTTATCAAGTTTCCTAGAACACCGGCAGAAACGGCGGCTTCTGTAGCAACGTTTCGAGATCACACACGCTCAGAGTTGGTAAACGTTGCCGGTGCAATCGACGGGACACATGTAAAAATTATAGCGCCCCAAGAAAATGCGATCGACTATTTCAGTCGGTACCAGCAGCACGATATGATTATTCAGGGAGTGGTTGATGGAAGGGGCAAGTTGATTGATGCAGTGTGTGGTTTTCCTGGTAGTGCTCACGATGCCAGAGTGCTGCGAAATAGCAATTTGTACGATGAAGCAGAGAGAGGTAATATGTTACAAGCCCCGATTGTCACTATTGGGGGAAGAGACATTCGTCCGTATCTGGTCGGAGATAGTGCATACCCACAGGCTCCTTGGCTAATAAAATCTTATCCTGAAGGAACATGAGACCCGGAGGAGATAACGTTTAAATTATGACCCCCCTGACAATGACAGAAACAATGATGTTTTGGACGACGGAGATGAAATACGGGATTTGCTTAAAGATTTTGTTTGCGGAAATATTTGACTTTATATGCCCTGCAGAAATATAACATCAGTGACTAGAGTGGTTCTTTGTGTAAGCAAAGTGCTATACAGTATTGTATAATACCAATCATGAATGAATATTGATAATAAATTCCACTTTGTTGTAAGGCTTGTAAAACATCATAGTACACTAATCTCATTTGTACTCTCTAATACCTGATTATTATGTGCAACAGCAACAGAACATTTTATACTCAATAATGTTTGTTTTTAAATTCAGTCTATACTCAAATTGGTAATGATGCCGCAGAGTCGTCCTTTTAATCCTTTTTGGATGTTTTCGCTTCCACATAACGATTGAATGACCCTAAGAGCTGGGTCATAAGTTGGTTCTGTTGTGCTTGAGCAGCTTGCATGCCCTCAATTGCGCGGCCCAACGAGTCCCCCTCATTCGCCAGTTGCCTCATTGCATTTCCGAAACTCTCATCCTCGGAATCGCTATCTGGTCTCGTCAGTTTTCGCCCGCCTTGCCTCTTATTTTTGCGCTCTTTGTGCCTTGAAGTTTCAGCGCTTGATTCCGAGTTGGCCGGACTCGTGGTGCTTGGAGTTGCCGGTGAAGGAGTCGAGCGTCCATCTGCAGATTCCGCTTGTGGCGCTGACTCCGGCGCACCAATCCCAACTTGCCTCACTTTATTACATGTAATAACGTCCCTACAGCCTAGAACGGCATTTTCGATATTTATACCCCTTTGTGGTACTTCAGAGGCCAAAGGAGGCGATGTAATGCAGACGGAAATCGTGTACACAGTAGAATATAGTACGGCGATAACGGGGGGACTGCAAAATTCTGGAACTCCCTACCTGATAATCTTCGATCTTTAACAACTATCACTGATTTTAAGAGAGAAATCCGTAAATACAATCTAATCTAATTTTACAGTAATGTCTATTTGTTAATAATTTCTAGGTTTCATTGTAAATATTTTTAGTATTAGTAATATAACAATAGTATTAGTATTAGTAACAGTAGTTTTCTCGAAGATATTAGCATGTATTTGCTACTCTGAAAATTCGAGTTGAAATAAAGTTTACGTATGTATGTATGTATGTTTGTTTGTGTGTGAGTTCTATAAAGATATAGTGTAGCTCCCACTTACGATTTGTTTCTCTTCACTCACTCTCTCTATAGCCAGGTCTTAATAATAATAGGGCCTTCCCAGCCTTCAGAAATTCATTATCTAGGAAGAAGCTAAGAGACCAAAGCCTATACGAGACTCAAGCCTGATAGAATTGTCATAGTAGATAATCGGTGTCAGTTTAGTTTTGGTAAAAAACATGCACGTACATTTTGCATTTCCTCGCCTCCTTTGGCTTCAATGTGTCACAAAAGGTCGAATTGGCCACTTTGGAAAAGAGTAGGGGATTGGGGCGAGGGTGGTCTCGCAAAGGCGCTTGGGATCGTTACAGGGGACACGCATCGTACAGAATACAAACAAACACGGCGAATATCGCAATTTACTCATCGAATACAAGCACAGAAAGTGAAATAAACTTGAAAGAAGGCACTGTACCAGAAGTAAAACTCAATAGAAGGGTTCATAAAAGCCAACATATTCTACACGAGTACTGACCGGGAATACTCGACTCTAACTCAGAATAGTTCTGAGATAATAATCTGAACTTTATCCCTGTATTTCGGCTTTTAATTTCTGTCAACGAGGTGTCTTGGGCGGCACTAATATTACAGAGTTCTTGAATTCATTTCATACTTAGAGTTTTAGTTTATAGTTCCAGTGTGTTTTGAAAGTTTAGAGCCTATACGCTACATTCGTGAAAGGGTAAACGATTAGATTTGAACGAGTACACAAAGAAAGACTGGGTCGAGACCGGAACTGACGTCATCCAATCAAACCAACCTAGTAATGACTGCAAGGGTTATAGAATCAAAAACGTTTCGACGCCGTGTTAAAACGGAAGATCGACTTAATTGTAAATGAAAGGATGCCTTCTAGTCGATGTGTTGTGCAGGGTTGCAGCAATAGGTCAAACCCGAAGGCTGTAATATCTCTACACAACAGCCCAGTTGATAAGAGTGAACGAGCGAAGTGGAAACATTTTGTGTGTACACATCGTAAAAAAATCAATCCAGAGGGTCGATTTATCATTTGTTCAGCGCATTTCTCGGAAGCTTGCTTCTCGAGATACCAGCACTCTGAGAGTGCCATGCGTCGCCTTCAACCTGGATCTGTCCCAACGGTTTGGACGGCTACATGTACATCTTCTAGCACCGTTTCTGCAGAAACCATGGTTTCCGAAAGGACCGTAAGGGTTCGTCGTAAGGTGTGTATAAATATACGTTCAGTGATATAGTAGTGTTTCACATATTCTATATTCTTAAAGGAGAACTGAAGCCTAAAATCAACTTTAGCTCAATGAGTAGATTTAAACATGAAGACTCATACCAAAATTTATTTTACTGTGTTGCGTCAAAGGAAGAAAATCTGCAAATCTTCCTCCCAACTGCCGCTATGTACGGCTCAAATCCTGTAATCTGACGTACGATACGGGAAACAAATTAGTTTTGTCATGTTGTTTAGATCGACTAACGACTCATAATTGCGACTATTGTGCTTTCCTTGTGCTGGAGGACAATATGGGGGAAAATTCACTGAATTGAGCCGCAACACAAACTAGCTTTATCAGCGGAGAATCGGCTATTTTTCGACCTTCAAAATGTATTTCCTCTTTTTAGACGTGCGCCACAAAGAAATAAAATAGTAGAACGTTTTCTCTTGAATGCAAGTTTTGTATAGTCGTCGGATTGATTTAGGGTTCAGTTCTCCTTTAATTGAGGTTTTCATCCCGATAATTCTTTTTATACTTGTGTGTGAGGGGGTCGTGGTACCAAAGGAAATTTTGTTAATACCGCGATACAGTTGAGCGAAAGCGAACAAACTGTGTATTTTTACTATATATAATTTATAGAACGTTTTACGCCTGCGATATGCGTCCTGGTAAATGTGTAACCTGCGGAAAAAGAGGGCCAAAAGTAAATGTCATTAAAAAGTAATACATGATTATTTGAAGGAATATTAATGAACAGTCACTAAAAGTAAGTTTTTCCAGCGACCGAAGTATCGACGTGCGTCTAAAATGTTTCGTTTTCCTCTACTAGTTGTGGATTGACAATTTTCACGAGAAAGGCAAGAAACTGATAAACGTACACGTAGAGTTCGGAAAAGAGGTGTAGTTAAAAAATATATTCTTTAACCTTTTTTTTTAACTTTTCAAAAAAATGGGTCGGTGTTAATATTAGCTTTGTATTTTTTATTTTTCAAAAAAAGTGCATGAAAACGAAACATTTTGTTGGGATGGCCTAATAAAAAAACGTAGCTCCAAGGAATATATGTATAAGCTATAAACTGTTAAATAAGGGTAGTGATAATTTGTGATACATGTATGCATTAATCGAAATGCTCTTTTTTCAAAAGCCAGAACATAACATTTCCTTGTGAAGCTGTTTTGCTTCTTGTACAGACAGTCATCTTTATTTCTTTATATTTTTTGTATAGATGGTTAATGAATTGATGTCTAAAAACAACACCCAAAGTGGAGGAGATCCAATGCTTGATAGCCTTAGTACATCAGCAACTGCAGAATCAAGAAGTCAGGGGAGAGATGAGACTCCAGTGCCTGCAGAGGGGGAATATGATCATCAAAAACCTGATATTGCTATGGAAAACATAGAGGTGAGCATAGTGCACAACTGTCAATTAACTGATCATACTTAATGCAGGTAGCTGGTATTCATGTAGTATATCTATGAAATGCATTCAAACTTGTTTTTAGGATGACCCATCTCTGGCACCAGATTCACTTGGGCTTCCTATGTTGGCCACCTCAAGTGAATTACCGGTACATGTACAAGGACCTCTGAAACTGGCTGAACCTCACCTGGAAGAAACCTCAAGCCAACTGGTAAATATAACGTTTTTAATATTGACTCGTTCACCGCAGACTGTTGCCATGCAAACAGCACATAACTACAAACAACAAATTGATTGATGTTAATGTGTTTACATAAACAGTGAAATGGTTTCTAGTCTATATTATGTCGCCATGATATATAAAAATGTTGGGAATATCAAAATGTAGTGGTTAACTTTACGTTTTCTGCAAAGAATAAGAGTTTTGCTGGATACTAAACCATTTCCACCAGTAACTAATTAAGAAACAATATATGATCTGAATACTGGGATAAAATTGCCTTCAAAAACGAAAGATTTACTGACAATAGATAGTATTTTCAGTAACATTCCTGCCAATTTATTGCAGTTGTGCCCTTAGTAGTTATTCAGCACTGTAAATGTTATAGTGGTCAAATTATTTTGCTCTCTTTGGTAATTAATATTACTGTACTAGCTCCTAGTTAAGATTCTAATTGCAATAATTCTAATGGTACATGTATTTCTTAGAATGTTGAAGAGAATTCACAAGATGGAGTGGTTTGCAGGGAATGCCAAGCCCTAAAAAAAGAAAACAGAGATCTCAAATCTAAAGCAACACGACTGCAGAATCGGCTGAGAGGCAACCAGGAGCAGTGGGTGAACACTATGAAGGAAATCAACATTCCCCTTAAAGTATCTTCCGGTAACTAGAAGCTACGATGAGACACTTGATATAATGAATGTAATCAGTCCGATTTGTATATGTATAACTGTGCATTATAATACTTAATTTAAATACTCCACCAAACAAACTGGTAAGAAAATTGGTTGATAATTTACGAAAACAGAGTGATTAATATTATTATTACTTACAGCAAAATGTAATATCATAATTAAATGATAATATATTATTAAAACAGTTACTGATTTTACATATTGTTTTCGACAGCTACTCAAACAGACTGTAGCCTAATTGAAACCAGTTATCAATTGCAAGAAGAGTGTGATGAACAGGAGGTTGAGGATGACCCGATGGGAGGTCCTTATGAGGTGGAGCATGATGATACTAGTGATGATCCAACTTGGACCCCTGAGGAAATTGAGGATGTTTATAGAAAAATGGGAGAGGATGACGACAGTAAAGGAAATGTAAATCCTTGGTACTGAATAAGTATAAAACCCTCCCCAGACTGTCAATACGTATGAAATATTTTGACATACCCCCTTTCCCAATTTGTCATCAGTTACCCAATTTTGTATGACCCTTCATTTTGGGGGGTTCAAAATTATTTTGTCCCTGCCACTTTCTACCCTCTCTCTCCCCCCTTGCTATTAAAAAAACTTCAAGTACTGAAGCAGGTGCAAGAGGAATTAGAATTAGAGGTGCCACAGCCAATGCACACCATGCTGGAGGATAAAGAAACAAGAGAAGAGGCCATCCAGAAACACCAGTCACGGAAGGAAATGGAAACAGCTATTTGCCCCCCAACATGTACAGGTAGGGGATGTGAGTATATGTGATAGATAGATAGATCGTTTATTACAAATATTTCTCACTTACAGCAAAAACTGAATTACGGAGGTTTACATTAATATGGTTCTAGATAAGTTAACTAAGTTTTAAGAAGGATATACTATATACTGCTCTAATTAAACTAATGCTATATTACAATTAAAAATTTCTAAATACATCGATTGTAGTTACTTACGATTGTTATTGTAATCATTTGCGCCCGATATTATAAAGGTGTTTCTATATCTATTAGTTCTACATGATGGTATACACATAGGATTTCTACTCCTTAAGGTAACAGTTGGGCGCGTTGTATTAAACGGTAGGAGGCCATATAGATTTCCCTCTGGATGCGACAGGCATATAGGTTTTCCTGAGGTTGAGGTGTAGGTGCCGTGGACTTGATATAAGTCAAATTTTGGATGTTGCGCTGGCGATAAAACCCAGAAGTATGGTTAGCAAAATGCTGAGTTAGTCGTACAGGAATCTTCCGCTGAGCTCCTCCTCTGCATCCTCGGTATCTTAGTAGGCCATTGGACTTCAATACACGAAGTATGGAAGGGACGACGAAACAGCGAAATTGGCGTCGTAGGTGTCGTAAGCTAGCACTCGTGTAACTAATTTGAGGTTTTTCAGGTGACTGAGCTTCTCTTTCAACTAGACTTTCTTCGCTGAAGTTTGGTCCAGGATTCGATAAGATGTCCATAAAGATGGTAATGTCTACTGGAGGGTCATGTCCTGGAATAACTAAGACTGGTATATAGGAGTAGGCATCAATCTTCAGATGGATGCAATAATTTTCTCTATCCCTTCCTTATATTAGAATACTTGTACTGACATGAATGCTATACATAGAATTTTGCTTTTTTTCCCTCTGAAATAATTGCATTCAAATTCCGAATTGGAACGCCAAATCAGCAATATCGTCTGTGTATTTACAGAACAGGTTGACAGCGGTCACGGTGACAACAACACGATGGCAGCAACTTGTTTTCCTGTTGAGCAGTGCTTATGTAAACTTGTGTTTTTGCTTTGTCTTTCGTAATGGACAGGACTCACTGTTTTCGGTCTGTGACTCACACTTTGATAGCCTTGTGAGTCCCAGGACTCACTGCTCTAAATTTCTAGATGGATCACTGTGTACATTAATTTTGTAGTACATACATGTAGCAAAATTCCAAGACAGACCCCTGTACTAAAAAAGGTTTTATTTCCAAACTTGTTTATGCTAGAGAAGAAAGTTAAAACCACAAAAATACTACAATGTAGAATTAGGATAGGTATGTACAGTACACACTTTTACACTGTAGGTCCAATTGTTCAAAGGGTGACTAATGCTTATATCCACTAAGTAAATGCCTATCCAGTAGATAAAATATGCTACTAAGTTTGTTTAATGATTATCCAGGGGATAGCATTAAAGGGGCTATATCAAGGTGTTACACATGTATATCTAGCATGTTTTCACAAAAGGAGCCTTGGAACCAAACACCCCCTTTTGTGAAAACATGCGCTAGATCTTGTGTGCCTTTAAGCTTTAAAAGCCAGTTACTCGTGTTTTTGCCGCTTTCTTGAAAGGGCAAATGGTAGTTGAAGACTTTTCAGGCCTTTCTATCCCATAATTGATCTCTAGTTATTTTATGTGGGGGGGGGGGGGGGGGGGGGTGGGGTGTGGAGGACTAGTTCAAACATTTTCGCGAATAACCCGAGCTTTGAATGGATTTCAATGTACTACACGTCAAAACAACGGCCTCTTCCAGTACTTTAAGACTAGCGTGCCAGTTTTGCCGTATTTGGAGTAGAAAACCCGAAAATGTGTTTTTTGTAACCTAACCTTAATCTCTCAAAGTTACTTGTGTACCCTAAAATCTTCAAAGTGGCGCCATTTCTCGAGCTTTGAATGGATTTCGATGTACTACACGTCAAAACAACGGCCTCTTCCAGTACTTTAAGACTAGCGTGCCAGTTTTGCCGTATTTGGAGTAGAAAACCCGAAAATGTGTTTTTTGTAACCTAACCTTAATCTCTCAAAGTTACTTGTGTAGCCTAAAATCTTCAAAGTGGCGCCATTTCTCGAGCTTTTAATGGATTTCGATGCACTATACGGCAATACAACGTTCTCTTAATGTAGATTGCGTTTAATTGATGGAAGTTTCCTGTATTTTGAGTAACAATACCAGAAAATGGCCTTTTTCTAACCTAAGCATAACCTCTAGGTCTCAAATAAAGAAATTATGGGATGGATCTAAGTCAAGTCAATTATGGGATAGAAAGGCCAGAAAAGTCTTCAACTGTCATTTGCCCTTTCAGAAAACGGCAAAAACACGAGTTACTGGCTTTTAAAGCTTAAAGGCACACAAGATCTAGCATGTTTTCACAAAAGGAGCCTTGGAACCTAACACCCCCTTTTGTGAAAACATGCTAGATATATATCCAGTGGATAGCATTGTTACATGTATATCTACCCTCTGAACAACTGAGTCATGTCAGCTTTGATTAGTCTTCATCATCCTCAAACCCATGGTATTCACCATTTTCACTTGGAAATTCTGCTCTAATGACATTATAGGTGCAGCATGGCAAAGGAAAACGCCTTGAGCTTCCAACGTTTTCCCATATGAGACGGACAAGCTGTCTATATGACACTGATCGTAGAAACCTAGAAACAAAATTATAATTGGGATGTTGGAGTTAAATATATAATTTATTGGTGCCACCCTTGATTCCCTTAGGGAGCGGTCATATTTGTAGGGGGGGGGGGGGGGTGGGGGTAATTTTATTACTGTTTTCATTGAAGTGCGACCCTGAAAGCTTCAAGTTTCATTTGGAAAATTACATTTAGCCAACCATCAATCAAAATTGAAGTAAGTCTAGGGAGTAAAAGTTTTGTATGAGCCTAGACAGTTTGGCGGTCGGCAAGATGCCATTTTCCAAACAAGACTTGAAACTTTCAGGGTTGCACTTCAACAGAAACGGTAATAAACTTTAAAATAATACATGTATAACCCCTCCTAAGCAATTGTTGTTTCTCATAACCCCAGTATTCTATATGCTAAACAGAGAACTTGCCTCCTTCAAGTGTATGGGGAAAAGATTAACCCCTATATTCTACTAGTAAAAATAAACAGCCTTCAAAACGTTGTAACCCCTCCTCGCACTCTCCCACCTCCTACCACCTGACCCAGTAAATAATGACTGCTCCCTTTATAACTACATATAACTATATATATATAGTACGTAATATATATACAGTCTCAATAAAAAAAAAAAAGGTGCAAGAACAACTTACTCTGCCTCAGTCTTGAGCCCATGATTAAACACAGTTTGGTAGCTTTTGCCAGCTTTAGCAATTTCCAGCACCCATCTATACAGGCAAACATCTCTGAATCCTGGGTGTAGTGTTATACACTCATTCTGTTTGCCAACTGCCTCCATTGTTTCATTGCATCGGTCAATTTCCATGCAGCACATACATTCCTCTACTTTAGTAACCCGCTCGATGGAACACTGGGAACACTTGTACCTGCCATTCAAATTATATTCAAATTTAATTATATCCTGCGAGCATAAAGTACATACAGGCACAATAATAACATTAACTAACTTTTAATTTTCAGACATTCTTGGCATAATTTATCTTATTGTAATCTTCCACGGTTTTTTTCGACTTTTGATAATAATAATAATAAAACCTTTATTTATCCACGGATAAATATATAATAGAATATAGAATACCCGGCTACTTGGTTCATTAATAATTTGAATAATGCATTTTCTCACATTCTCATACAAACCTTCTAAAAACCTATAAACCTTCAAAAATAAAATAAAAACCTAACCATTTTCAACCCCAAATCATTCATAGAACGAGTCTAATATTGGAGAATCTGGCACAGTTTTAAAGTGATTTTTGGAAGTGGCCAGGCAAATTTTAAAAGACGTTTATATGGAAATTTCGACGACATTTCCATATATACAATGTGTGTAAAATGTTCCGGAGTTTGCGAGTCTATAACTTTGCTCCTATTCAAGATATAACTCTCAAATTTGGGATTTTGACTAACTGGAAGGAATTCAGCAGTATCGACTGTTTTGCTGTTATACGTAAGCTTATATATCAAAAGTGACAAACTACGTAAACTCGCAAGTCACGGAAATTGCTTGCGTATTACCTTGTCCCTTGTGTCAAAAACATTCACAAGACTCTCAAAACGATAATGCATATAACTGTTCAGAAACGGGTGTTACGAACCACATATTGACGTCGGTTTCACCAGTATATCGCCTTCGGTATTCCTCTTCTTCCTGTTCTTCGCGAGCAACTTGGTCAGCATACTCGGCAGCCTCTTGCTCCGCCCAGGTTGAGGATCTTGGAAGGATCTTGGAAAGATCTTACAAGAACTTGCCAAGATCTTACTAAGATCCTGGAAAGATCTTGGCAAGATCTTATCACAAAACTTGCAAGAACTTGCAAAGAACTTTCAAGATCCTGTAAGATCTTACAATATCTTTCTAGAAATCTTGGCAAGATCCTACATGATTTTATAGGATCTTAGCAAGATCCTATAAGATCTTGCCAAGATCTTATGCAATCCTACCAAATCTTGGCAAGATCTTACATTATCCTGCCAAATCTTGTAGGATCTTGCCAAGATCTTACATTATCCTGCCAAATCTTGTAGGATCTTGCCAAGATCTTACATTATCCTGCCAAATCTTGTAGAATCTTGCCAAGATCTTACATTATCCTGCCAAATCTTTTAGGATCTTGCCAAGATCTTACATTATCCTGCCAAATCTTGTAGGATCTTGCCAAGATCTTACATTATCCTGCCAAATATTGTAGGATCTTGCCAAGATCTTACATTATCCTGCCAAATCTTGTAGGATCTTGCCAAGATCTTACATTATCCTGCCAAATCTTAAGATCCCACAAGATATATTGCATTGACATCAGACATGCCTAATCATAAAGTCTTGTAAAGAATGATATGAATTTCATAAAGAGAAAAATGTCAGAACAGATTCATTATGATAACAGTTTATTTAAAAGTATTACTATAAAAATAATGGATAAAATTACATTTGATTATTTTACTCATTTACTTAGATTGGATTTAAGCAATCATATACATTGTCCTTAATTCTTGTAAAAAAATATTTTCACAATAAACGATCAAGAGACATTTATGGAAATTTTAACTTATCGATTTCAAGAATTCACCCTTTAGCCCCAAGGGTGATCAAAGGGAAGCAGCATAACATAAGATTGGCTCTCCGCTATATGCAAAATAAGTACATACAATGAAAATGACGTCACTCGCAAGCCGTGGTAGCTTTGCAAAGTGATTTTCACAATCACGGCGAGGTTTGTGAATTGAAATGAATGTTAACTTCGCTTCCAAAAACAAGAAAGTGAGGATTTCACAAGCATTTTATTACTAGGAGAAGTTAATTGGTGAGTCAAACTTCTTTGTAGTGTGCCATTTGGCAAAATGAGAGTTTTCTCTTAAGTGGAGAAAGTTTCGACGAATTTGTAGTCAGACTTTGTGACAAGACTAGTTCTCTCAGACAGTCAGAGCTCAAAAGTTTTGAATTATATAACAATAACTTTTCTGATCCAGAAAAAAAACAAGAAAGGATTTCACATGCATTCCATCAATTACAGAAGTTAATCGGTGACCCAAATTGCCATTTGTCTAAGAAAGCTTTCTCTCGGCAACGGTAATTAGAAGTGTTTACGTTTTGACTTTCAATGGCCTTTTTCGACTCGAAAGCAGTTTATTACGCACTCATTTGAAGCTATAAGTGCTTCGTCATTGTAAAAAACAAATCGCACACATTTTGCCATTGTCTGTACTCGTATTGATCATAGAAATGACGCCATAAAATGTCCAAAACTCGCTACGCTCGTTGTTCCACTTGAGTTTTGAACATTTTATGGCGTCATTTCTATGATCAATACGAGTACAGACAATGGCAAAATGTGTGCGATTTGTTAATTATACGTGTACATGTATAAAAACATACAGTGTACTTGGAGTTGATCAAAATTTATCCAAATGTATAGAGAATTTAGATGACTTGTGGGGCTGAAAGGGTTAAAAACTTTGGTCCTGCATCTTTCATTCAAACCTGTAAAAAACAATTTTAAAACCAAAATAAGAATTGCAATTTTAGACAAGTACTTGTACAGTTTGCCAACCAGAAACTGGAGAGCGACAAATATTTTTCTACATCCCAATTCCGTTTCTACCAAAATGACTTCGGTTTTGTGGCTGATTGTGTTGATCAGAGTTCGATAATTTACATTTTAATTTTTTAGAATGATAAAATTCGAAAGAGGATTACAGGGCTCCACACTTAAAAGTTAGTGTCGAGCCCTGGATTAACAAGACCTAGGACAAGATCATGTGAGCTTTGTTTGATCTATTGCCTTCTTGGGAGGGAGAGCAAATTATTCAGACTTATTTGCGATGCGATGTGAACACGCTGTTAAAAAAATGAGATCATGAGGTTTAAGCCAGGGGCTTTGTCGTTTTGCATGTGGATAAACTATTGTTTGATTATTTTGATTGATTTTATCATTGCTCTGGCTTGCAGGTTTTCCTCAGTTGAAAAGAAAGCACCTTTCAAAAGCACTTCTTGTAGGATTTCATTAGCTGGGTATTTCAATTAGGTTAGTACTTGTAGATTCTATTCGTGCCATTTCGTTAACTGAGTTAAAGTGCAAAAGGCAATCTGATGTAAGCGTTTCTTATTAGGTGTCAGTAGCCGAGTAGCGTCTCTTATAAATTTCTGTTAGATGGTACCGATTGTCCGGTACAGATTTAATCTATTAATTACGGTGGCCCACAAGTGCAAAACACAAAACTCAGTACACAAAACTCGAACTCACTACACAAAACTCCATTCCAGTACACAAATCTCCATTCCAGTACACAAATCTCGAAGTCACTACACAAATCTCCATGCCAGTACACAAATCTCGAAGTCACTACACAAATCTCCATGCCAGTACACAAAACTCGAACTCACTACACAAAACTCGAACTCACTACACAAAACTCGAACTCACTACACAAAACTCCATGCCAGTACACAAAACTCGAACTCACTACACAAAACTAGATGCTAGTACACAAAACTCGAACTCAGTACACAAATCTCCATGCCAGTACACAATCCAACAGTACACAGGAACCCCAACCATTGACTCTCAGAGGTCAAGCCAAGATGGCGGCGGTAAGTTCGTCGTGTAGAAATTGTGGAAGTGAAGTGGAATTGAACCACAGATTCTGCACACAGTGCGGTTCAGAACAAAATTGTGAAGAACTTTCAATCAAGTATTACTTTTTAAAAGGCTACGAATACAAAGCAATTATTGCCTTCTTGGAAAAAAACCATGGAATTCAAATCAGCCTAAGGACTCTAAAAACCGGCTTACAACCTATGGTCTGGAAAGAAAGTAATCGAATATTGATGTACAAACAGTTACACATAGAATACAACAAAAATTGGATGGTCTGAGTTGCATGGTAGGGTACAGAAGCATGTGGCACACTTTACGCATGGAAGGGTATATGATTCTGAGAGGGCTTGTTGAAGCACTGTTGAAAGAGATGGATCCGGAAGGCTGCAAACAAAGACAGGCCAAGCGTTTAAAAAGAAGAGTTTACAGTGCTCCAGGACCAAACTTTTGTTGGCACATGGATGGATACGACACCGATGTTCCACAAATTGATAAATCACACAACTAGATAGCTTGACAGAGAGAATGCACTGATGTTTTGACTTTTCAAGAACCTTTATCTAGAAATCACGGCCCACAAAATCAGTAAGCAAATCACGTCACAGCTGTCAGACTCAAAATTCATGGATCATGAATGGCTAGATTTGATTTGTTTTAACTAATCACAATTTTTTTGCCAATTCACCCCTTCACAACCCTAATTTTTGGCTTACTTAAGGCCTACAAATTATATACCAAGGCTTGCAAATTTAACCCCCTCCCCCCACTGAGAGTTAAAATCTAGCACCTGGCTGCCATTTTGCTGTTGAATTCTTGTTTGGGCCTACAAATGTTTAAATCCTGGATATGCCACTGTATGACTTATATGGCCTGCATGAGATAAAATAGTTAATAGACAATGCTTTCTTGCAATATGCCATGAATAATTACTTGTGACTTGATTTTCTTTGTATACATACTCTTCTAAAAGCTCCTGTGTATACTAAAAAATCAATTCACTTTGGGGTATACCACTCAAAAGCACTGCAAACTATTATGTAGTGTGTGTTGAAGATAACTGCAATTATGCAATCCCAAATCCCCGGCTGTTTTGGATGGCAAAAATTATAGCAGCCTTAAATTCTCATAGCTCTTATGGACTACTGGAAGGTGGAGAATGCATGAGCAGGTGTTTGCCTTTGGAAATTTGGACAGCATTCCATCTTCATCTGGGTCATGAAGAAAAGCCAATGTAAATTCAAGACCCTGTGGAGGTACCTCCCGGCATCCAGATGCAAAGAATAGAATTTCAGAGAGGTTGATGATGCTCGAGTCTTCTTCAGAGCCTTGTAAGAGGTCTTGCCAGTGGGAAAGGACAATGCTCTCAACACTTCTTCTATTAAACCCTTCACATTCGCGCCTTACTCTGAACATACCATCAAAAAGACTTGCAGTTAAAGTTTCTGGTGTAAAACAAAAGGCTGCTCTAAAGATATATGGATATTTCAACATGGATTCTAAGACACCTAATGCAAAAAGACCCTCCTTGAAACTATCATAAGCTGGCTGTGCTCTACCCAAAATATACCAATTGATAGTTGTCTTAGCAACATTCACAATGTCAGTAGTTGTTGTAAATGCTTGTAATGTACCAGCCATATCAAAGACTGTATCAAGCTTGTCATCATGAATGATCTGTGTGGCCTCTTGAACAGTGGAACCTTTCATCATCTTCTCAGTGATAATCTTAGATTATAGTCATATACATCATCAAGTGAAGCATTGACATTTTTTATTCCTTTCACAAGACAATCATAGCTTGTACCTGAAAGGAACTTCATCGCTGGACCACCATGAACTAATGACATGGCAAATATCTGTCCAGCAAAGTAATATTCTCTGTCTTCTAGACACTTAGCATTAAGGGAAATGAACTTGGAAGAGGTGCCACCAAAAAATAGCTGTGAGTTAACCAGCCACTCTATGACAAGTGTAAAAAACTCCCTTGCTGGACCACCTAGATCTACTGCCCCCTTAGAATTACCAATGTCATCTGTAAATTTTACAGACAGCTTATTTTTGGGAGTAAAAGACTCTCTGTTTAATGTCCTTTTGGTCCTTTCCCAGATATAATTACGGCTGATGTTGAACTTTGAGGTTTCATCATTCATTGATCAAGTTATCCACATGATTGCCAACTGATGATTAGGAGATATGTTTTGCCCTCCAGTTAGTGTGTTGACTGAGTTTGGGGACCTTGGGATCAAAATTCATTCTCCAATATTAAAGAAGTGGTGAGCTTTCAAATATCAATGTGATTTTTAAAACCTTGCCATCTGGTTCTTATTTACTTATCACCCATCTTCAAACTCTGTTAACACAGTAATTTCAATATGTTCTTTGATGAGATGAGGAACTTACTTTTAAAGATGAATATTTCAATGTTCAAGATGTGACAAAGGAGAACATCACCCTGAAGCAAGTTCTCCTGAACCTTTCAGAAAAAAATTCAATAATTTGTTGTCAGAATAAATAAGCAGTATCTGAATCACTCCCGATTCCTGTAATGATTAGTTTTTTTAAAGTATCAAACCAAAGCCTTTAATCAAGGACCTGCACTATGAAGGGCCTAGACCTGGTTGAAAACATCTTTATTGTCAATCAGCCTTTGTCAAGTGAACATCTCTGTAATTAATGTAATGCTCTGCTTGAGCGATCAATGTCTAAATATAGCCTCCTCCGCAGGCACCTAAAAAATCGGGTTTCCTGTGGTAAAACGAGAGAAGAGAGGGGGAAATCGAGACCGGGTTTCCTGTGGTAAAACGAGAGAAGAGAGGTTAAAGTGCCTATGAAGCTTATTTTTTTATTTTAGATATCAATTCTACATTAAGTGAATAGTAGAATGGTAATTCAATATATCTTGTTTTGAATGCTGTGCCGCTGAGTTAAGGAGGTTTTAATATCCAAAATGCTAATTACATGACGTCAGGGGAGGCATTAATTATTATACAATTTTTTTGTTACAATTAAACAAATTTTTAAAATTATCAGTGTTATACCCATGGTTGAAATAAAATGATTTTAGAAATTTGTTTTCCTATATCAGTAGAAACGCCCATTCACAACCACTAAGAAGTGATTGCAGATACCTCCCTAACTCAGCGGCACAGCATTCAAAGCAAGATATATTGTACCTTTCTACTATTCACTTGATGTAGAATTGATTTCTAAAATAAAAAAATAAGCTTCATAGGCACTTTAAGAGGTACCTGCGGAGGAGGCTAGTCTAAAATAAAGCAACTGAAATGCAATTGACAGGCATAACTGAGCTACGTGTAGGTTCCTCCTGTTTACTTTTTCTCATATTAATTTAATTTCATCTTCATCAATTTAGTAATTTGGGAATTAACATTTTTTTTAAATAATGTTGAACTTCTCAAGTGCCAAATCTAATACCTACATGTATTTGGGTCGACTTTATTAAACTGGACGTAAAAATTAATGGACTCATCTCATTGCTAACTGAATGTTTACATGAAGTCAGTGGTTGGCAAGCAAAGCCAATATGGTGGACAGAGAGCACTGTGTAAATCAGAAAATCTTTATCTTTTCAAAAACTGCAGAAGATAGCGACTAGAAGGAAACAGGAGACAACTAACTGCACTAATTATGCAACTTCCATTAACTTTTTGTCACATTTTCTGTTCGAGGAATCACTATAACTTCCACTAGTTATTTGTTTCTGTTTGAACACATGGATGCATGTCCTTTGTGATTGTCACCAGTATCATTCCCAGTGAAAAACTGATCTCCCCACTTTCCAGCCAGGAGTGTATTCATCGATTTCGAATACAGAAAAATTCATACAGATGTATTGGCAGTGTCCTAAACAAGTGAAGGATTGTGTGCAAAAATGGTGTAAGTGACTCCTTATCACATTCTAAATTCTTCTTCAATTTCTTTGTTTTCTGAGGGAGAATTTAGAATGTGATCAAGAGTCACTTATAAGCCCTTTTTGTACACAGCCCTTCAAGTGTACTTGGTGTTAGACATTCTTTTTCAACATTTCCTGCCAAACTTGTCTGAGTTTAGGCACCTGGGCATGACAATTAGCTTGAAAGCGTAGAATTGAGGGTAAGCCATAATTTAAAAATTAGATTTGGCATATGAGAAGTTGGACATTTGAACTGAGCCTAACCTATCAAAATATTCCACAGTTCTGTCATGTGTTTAAAAGGAGCCAAGAAAACTTGAACAAAAAAGGATTGCAGTTTGCGTAACTAACCACTGAACTTAGAACGAAGATAGCTCAGAACGTAGTTATATAGGCATGCTGACAGGAGAGAGGACACATTTAGCTTTGGATTTTCTTGATTCATCACGGCTTGTTAACATATTTCACTATATCCACAGGATCAGAAATCAGTAAATCAGAAATCAATTGTTTTCTTTATTTACGATGCAATAATAAATTATTATTGTTTGTTATTTCTAGATATTCATTCTAGGAAGTGAGCTACCTTATTAGCTTTGGAGCTTGTTTATTTAGCAAATTTGAGACCAAACTCAGTTTAACCTTACAAAATAATGTAGATGATGCAAAATCAATTATTATAGAAACTTACCCTTGTGATTAGGCTCATGATATATGTCCATCAAGAAGCTGGTGTCCTTGACAAACTGTGGCTCTCTGTTCAGGCAGTAACTATGCAGTCCACAGGCAAAATCATATACAACACAGGGTGGAGCTGAAAATAGGTATATACAATAGATTCTAAATATTTTTTATAACAATCAAAAGTGTTTTTGTGACAACTGTACATACATTGTACATATATTCTTACTTTACAACGAAAAAGCAAAAACCAATATCCCATGGTACATGTACACAGTGTATCTACATGATATAACTTTGCTATATCATAAATATACATTGTCTAATATAATAGATTTCTGAAAACTTTCAAATTCAGGAGATTTTCTTCATTCTAAACAGTAGTTCCTAATGGCATTACAGCTGTTCTTGTGTCTTTCTTTGTGTTGATTGTTTTCTACAAGAATAATTTTCAACTTGTATCTATTTTACAATCAGGAAACAAAGCTTTTTATCATCATGCTCCATCGCAACAAATAAATCAAAATTAATGAATAAGAATAAAAATAACCTAAGAATGATGCTGGGAATGTGAATGGCTCGTACAAATAATTTGTAAAAACATTTTTTTACTACTTTGACTGTTAACATTTCAAAAAGCTCTCCGTGGAAACAACTTAATGTAAAATGTAACAATATACATGTACCACTAAAATAAATAAATTATGAGTTCACTTCGCCATTCCACGCCTACCTTGGTAAATCTTTTTCTCAGAATTGTGAAAACTGTATCTCAGTGAGATACTCGGCCTGCAGCATAACTTGAAAGCCATAACATATATCTAGAATAGAAAAAGTTAGTTACGTTAAAGATGCCTGACTGGCCCCAAGTATCTGGGATAAATTAAGAGATTCACAGATTGCACTGAAGTAAATAATATACATGAATAAGGTAAAGACAATGATAAAGGATGTCTTACATTGCTGTCTCTATGATCTTCAGCAGGAATTGCAACATATTTTAAAGGAAATCTTGCGAAAGCTCAATTTATTTTGTCAAATCTTTCATGCTGGCCAGTACAATAAATCAGGGTTTCTCTCTTCTACCAATTAAGCAGTTCAATTATTTATATTTTTATGATTTCTATATTATTTATGATAATTAATGTCTTTAAATGCAGGGTATTCAATTAAGATTTGAAGCAGCAGGAGAATCAGAGAACAAAGAAGGAGAGTCAGAATCTGGAATTCCCTTACAAAATAATATGTATTTCGCAAAAGTAGCTTTAAAACTGTGCTCAGTAACTGGAAATTACTCCAGGCTCAGAACCTTAATGAATACCCAGATCTTGGAACTTGTTGCATGCAAGACAAAGTGGGACAAGATCAGGCAGAATCTTGAAAGGCAAGAGAAAATCTTCAAGATTTTGACAAGGTTCTTGTAAGATCTTGTAATACATTTGTACCTTTCAAGTTCTTTGCCAAGATTCAACCTTGGATATAATATACCATTAAGGTATTAAAGTCAATATATTATCGGTCAATTTATCTTGCACTGCTTTTGGTTGCAAAGTGAAGTACATGTAGACTCGCCAAAACGTAAGTTTAATCCCTTATATACCTTAGTTCTCCTGTTAAGATTTGTGTACCGTGAAAGAAAGCAATTGAAGGGGTCAGTATGAAAACGACAAAAATGTACAGTTGTAAGTGACAATTTGCATCACTGGATTCCGTTTTTACTTTTACTGTCGCTTTTAGTTTTTTTCAAGTATAATTGTACAAAGATCGTGTAAGTTTTTGTTCTTGTACTCTAGAATAGGTAATGTCCGATAATATCATCACTTTCATTAAATTTATTTGAAAATTTGTTTCATAATATAAGTACAGTTTATGAAGTTCTACCAACCATGTGGACAGTGCATTGTGACCAGTCCAGGTAGTAGGGAGTGGTGTCCTTTTCCCAGTTTGCGGCATGTGTACCTTACTGTGACCAGGTCTGCCTCATAAACCCCTCTTTCCCTTACCACAGGAAGCCGTGGGAAACTGGTTATGCTCTCTACAAACTCATTTTCAGCTTGTAGGGAATCATTCACTGCACCATGGGCTTCAACTATGAATGGTGTCTCTGCCTTTTCCATAAGTACATCAATAACAGGGAGGAATGCTTCTGGAAGAGAGCCACCTAAGCTGTGAGATTTCATGCACTGAACTAGATCAACCAGAAAAGGTGATTTCATCTGAAGTTTGCTTAGTGTGGCAGGATCCTTCTTCACATCACTTGTTTTTAGAGCCTCCAAAAGTGCTGTAGTATCATTGTCATGTGGAATAAGTGTACATACTAGAGAATTTTTTGAAATGTCGCACAAGAATTGACGAATAGGCTCTGGTGCAGTGTTGACCTCTCCATACTGCAGCTCAACCCAACTAAGGGTACATAAAAATTGGCAAAAAATGTCCAAAATATGAGGTGTTGTAGCCATCACGTAGCCAAATATCTTTACTCAATTCCCAACGGGACTACAGGGTAGATTGCAGATGATCAATCGAACACAACAGATTACGAATCAGCCTTTTAATTATATTGTGTAGTTCAGAGATCGAGAATGATGTTGAGATCGCACTTAGAGTTGTATATATGTGCTTAAAGTTGCAGTTGTTGATAAAGTTGCTTGAGTTAATAAAGTTGATGTACGTTATTGTTGTTGGTTTTTCCCAAAAAATGGGGTAATCAGGGTTTTGGGTGAAGACTTCGGTGTAAGAATGACTGTTTGTCTGTCTATATATATAGAGTACATCTTTAGAGCACATTGATATTAATTAAAGTACATGTACATTGTACACTCTCCAACAGCCCACCCTTTTTTTACATGGTCTTTGACTGGTATTTCATTGTTGTAAAAGTATCTGATCTACAAATATTAAACTTACACAGGTAAATGAAGAATTCTGGTGCTGTACTTCTAGACTTGATGACTGGAAGCTCACTTTCATATTCTTCCTCTTCAAGGGTATACAGCCCTGTATTGACTGCTGCCCAAACACTTGGTTTCCATTTCTTGAAAAGCTGTTGAGACATTGCACAGAATGTCCAGAATCCTTCCTCTGTGAAAGGAAATAAAAAATGAAAATGATAAAAATAACAGTATTATTACTTGTTGAAGAATTTTGAAAGCAAATAATTGAAAGAGCTTAATTTAGAAAATGTGTGGCAGTATAATAAAAGTAAAATCCTTAGAATTTTAGCTTTATGTCATTTCGAGCCATGGAAATTATTTTTTTATAACCCAGGGGCGGATTTAGGGGGGTGGTTTGAGTGGCTAGCCACCCCCTTTGGGCTGGTTGGACTGGCCAAATTGTAGCATTTTACAGAGGTAATGCATGTTCCTGAACAAAGAATCTATGACAGCCACCCACCCCCCCCCCCCCCCCCCCCCCCCTGCATGTTCCCAAACAAACAATCTATGCCAGCCACTATCCCATAAAAAATCCTGGATCCGCCCCTGTAACCCCCTCCCTCCTCTTCATGCACATTGAGAACCTCGGCAGAGAACTCTGGATTATTTTTGTATGTATCCATCGGTTAATACAGCGAAAGTTTACAAGGTAGGCTTTAAATCTCCATATCAACACTTTAAAGAGCATACGTAAGCCGACAGTACGTGGCAACAAGTTCACCCGCCACACACCCGGGCCAACGTTGGCATGCAACAATGCAAATGGAAGGAACGGAAATGAATATAGTTAAAATTACTATTTATCAATGTGTCTTATTTATAAACAGAGATCTTACTTCTTGTCTGGGAAGAATCCATGATCGGCTGCCCCTTGGCATCTATAACAATCAATCTCACTACTTCTCCCTGATCTCTTAGTTCTTGTTCGATCGCACTACAGATAATGGAAACTTGTCAGCGACTTCGGTCAAGTTGATTGAAATAGGGAACAACTGAAGCAATTGTCCCTCGCCGTCGACAGACGAGAAGATAAAGTCTTTTACTTGCTCGGCAAATTTTTTCTTCTTGCCCTTGATAAAAGACAGCCGAGGAGCTGGTCTTTTTCCCAGCCCATACATCGTCAGTGGCGTTCCCACAAGGCTAGAACCTTGCAACTTACTTCGGTTCGATGCGCGAGGAAGTGAGAGTGACCTAGTGAAAAAGAGACCTTTTTCAGTTTAAACGATAATCTGACTACACATGTTGTTCATCTTTAGACACAATTGATCCTGGCAATCCGAGAGTTTTACCTTAAAATTCCAGTGAAATGAAGTCTGTCATGTTTCTTTCTCAATTTCGGGCAAAGAAATTCCCCGCGTTTTTTTCTCACGTGACCATTTCCCGCCGTTTTCAGCCGTGAATCGAGGCTAAATAATTACAGAATACAACATAATTCCTAGCCTGCGAACAGCACCCGACCGGCGATTTCATCGTTTCCGTTTCTCCCCAAACGGAAACGATGAAATCGCCGGTCTCCCTCAAGAAGGGGATGCTGTTCGCAGGCTGACATAATTCCAGAATGCAAAATACAGAAAATAGACATGGAATCGAGGTTAAATAATTACAGAATGCAAAATACAGAATTGTAGAGAAAGAATACAGCCATGGAATCGAGACAACATAATTCCAGAATGCAAAATACAGAAAATAGACATGGAATGGAGGCTAAATAATTGCAGAATTGCAAAATACAGAATTGTCGAGTAAGAATACAGCCATGGAATCGAGGCAACAAATCACAGAATACAGAATTTGGGTTGGCAAGAAACGAAAAGTCATAGGATCGAGGCGACATAATTACAGGGTACGAAATAAGTAACGAGCCGTTTAGAATACCGAGAACTTGATGGAAACATAATTATTCCGGAAATTAAAATAGGAGAAATAACCTACTAAAATTGGCAAATGGCCATGTATGGCACTTATTATCACTGCCAAGTGATTCATGGGGACCCAATACCATGCCTGTCAAAGCTTGAGCTGCCTGGCATTAGAAGTGAGGGAGATACAAGCATGTGACCAATGACATGGTTATGATATTGTAATTGCATCAATGAGTGGTCAACTGTGGTCACATTTACACTCTTTCGCTGCTATTGTCTAGTAAATTCAACATCCAGTATCATGTTTCCTTGTTCTGATGTCAAATTTACCCAATATCGTGAAAAGTCCCAGAAAAAACTCCAATCATGTGACTAATTAGCATACATTATGTATGACGAGATTCAGAATTATATTTTGTACATATCTGGAAGATTTTGTGTCAGTACCTCGAGAAATTAAAGAAATTGTCATGGTGGTGAGAAACGTTTTTTAAGTTCAGAAATATATAGCATTATGGGCAAAATTATCACACAGAATGTAGCAGAGAAAGAGATACCAGAGTGAAAAACACATGTGGGCTCAAAAGCATGTTTCAGATGTACCATAAACACCACCAGATAAGCAGCACTCGCAGATAAGCCACACCCCGAGTTTAGAAGCTCAAATTTTGCAGGGAAAATCAAAATTAGAAATCTGCATCACCTTCCTTGCCCAGTTGAACTTTCAATGAGATTACTCCATACATGTAGTTTTATCCATAATTTTAAATCTGATTACCTACACATATACAATAGAACTTTCCATAGCATTTATGCTCGATGGTACTCTTTCGTCCAAGGTTGATTGTTAGCTAAATGTAGTCCTGAATGTTGTAGTCAATAAAAACATGCTCGCAGTCGCATTCATCAAAGCATTTTTTTCATCAACACATTTTATAAAAAAATCAAAACATGGAGCACAGTGAGAAGTTTGCCTTTTCATCTGCGGTACATGGTTATCATATCTACGAGGACAACTGGAAACCATCTATCGGTGACAAACTAATTGCTCATAGATAGATGGAAAATCAACTCGACTTTGTAGAATTTTCACATGCTCAGAATTAAAGTAGATTTTCATTGATATGGCAGAGCCATTTCATACTAGAACTATGATGAAGTTTAATCACGTTTTCATAGTACTAAATGAAAAGGGTGAGGTGCTTGGTTGGAGACTCACAAAATCGACAGCGTTTACGGAAATAGAAGACTTACTTATCGAAATCAAGGAGAGATTGGACAGTAAAGGTAATGCCGTAGGCATAATATGCATAGACGACTGCTGTCACATGAGACAAGAATACAACAAGATTTTCCCTGGCGTTGAAGTGAAACTAGATCTGTTTCATGTCTGCCAGCGAATAACGAGAAGGTTAAGTAAAGTTGGGCTCTTCAGTGCTCCTTTCATCAAAGAATTAACTCAGGTCTTCAGGAGAAACGATGACCAAGGTCCAACAAGGTTAAAACATACTCCTCGAAAAGAGCAACTTGAGAGGAATTTAAATTCTTTTATCGAGCGTTGGATAAACGTGCCCAATAGTCCTCAATAGAAAACTTGCGTTTGCATATTCGAAATGGTTGCTTGTCAGATATACCTCCAGGATATGGCACAGAAAGGAATGAACAGCTTCATCGGCTACTTAACCGTTCTCTTATTGATGGAGCTACAAGAATATCTGTTGAACTCGCTGTCACTTTACTTACAATTCTATTTATATTTTATTACCACAATTCACAGTAGCAAGCCCTCGGCCTTGAACCATATATGCAATTCTAGGGTCACACCTGTGATCCCAATTAATGGTAGAGAAAAGGACGTATCTTCTGTTAAACCATGCCTTGTCCGCATTTCAGAACTGCTCAGGTTGCAGGACACGATCATACAAAACAATCCCTGATGGTGTCGCTTGTTTTGATCCAGTTTCTCTATCACATCCGCATGTCATAGTAACTATGACCTATGACCTTTGCACTGACTATAATAGCCGGTTCCATTATCAATCTTCTCGAAATTATAATAATAATAATGAAGGGTTATTGATTTTGTATGTTTCGTACTATACGTACTAAAGTTTGTACGGAAATCCTCCAATGGGAAAGCGAGATATTGTGACGTCATGAAAATTTTCATAATTCTCCCATATCTTGTGTCCTGGGACAATGGGGTCAATGTAGTCCCTCTCAACACCAACTGAAAATGCCTAAGTGTGACGATGACCTCTCATCATTTTTAAGTGCGAACGTCACTGCTGGCTCGCGACTGGCAGCAGAGAACGAGTCGGCAGGACACGTAGAGAACACTTCACGAACATATGGACTACGACAATATTCTCATTTGCATCGTTCCTGAGGGGCGAGGAGCCTTTGCGGCTTAAAATGAAACATATAAAACTTCCAGCAAGTTATGATGGTGAGCACTGTTTCAGACATCTGAATTATCACTCATTTATGTGAATGGTACCTGTACCTGTACTCCAGTTGTTCCAGAATAGTATTAATTGTATCATGAGCTTCCCATCATGCAGTACATAATGAAATTGCCAAAAGTTAAATTAAATTTGTTTGATCTCAAAGTAATTTTGCAACAATGCTAAAAATACAGGAGGCCTCAAGCAGGAGATGCAAACAGTCAACTTTTTTTCCAGCCAGCCACTGCATGTATAACAAAGTTTATAACATGACCAAAGAAATTTCTGCAATCTGATTGGCTAAGAGGAGTGGTATTTCAGCGTAATAGTGAAATTACAAACTCCAAGGAGTGGTATTTCAAACTCCGGGGGGCCACTCACGTACATGACGTAAGTGAGATGTGCGGCGGTACCGTGTCCAGGTTTGAGCCCAATTTCGCAAACCAAGTCTTGTTTTGGAAAATAATCATCTATCAATTTGGGTTGATTTTCATAAATTTCATGGAAATTCTGGTTAATAAGAATACGTTTTATTTTTTGGCAAACCGGTTTGGGCTCTGAATACAACACCTCACATACCTACCCTTTATTATGCAAGCGGTGCCCCCCCCCCCCCCGGTTTGAAGCTCAGTTACAGGTCGCCGAGCGGGTGCAGAAAACTACAAAGCTACGGAAGTTTACGGTGGCAAATGCCTGGCTTTTCATGGCTAAAATTGAAGAGTTTGGTATAGAAATGAACAGTAATGTCATCTGTGCCTCTGGTAATGGAATCTTGTGGTGATTTGAGAAAGTTCAAAGTGATTTTCAAGTCTTCGAGTGACCATGCAGTTGGCAGACGAGGAAAGTTTGATTCAGTGAATGAAAACGGAACCGAAAATTGACGTTCATCTCGCTTAAACAACTGCCCAGGAACAGCTGACATTATACAAGGACAAAATACCAACAAAGTAAGCCAAGTTGACTTTTAAATTTTCTTTTAATTGTTTTCTTTTTAAGCCATTGACAAGAAATATTTGGAAACTCGGTCGCATGAGACCCATTGCCGTGAGACAGTTGATTCAAATTATCGTGTTCAAGTTAATACCTAAAGAAAAATACTTGCTTTAACTAAGTTTAAAGAACTTGGAATTTCATTTCCAGCTGTGATAGTGTTGTTCAGTTTTCTGGTTTTGAGACGTATTAACAGTTACAGTCTTTTAAAATAAAACAGCGAAGTGACTACTGCTTTATTGTTTGACTTCAGTTGTGTTCGATTAACTGCCTGAAATCAAACTTCGCTCTTTGCTAGTGTCAATGTACCAGAAATTGACTTTTTTCACAGGTTAATTATAGCCACTCTCTCTCAGCTCCAGTCGATTATTAAGCCTTTCTTTGAGATTTGGCTGTTCAATTTGGTAAGCTAAATTATCTGCCACTTACAGGATTTTCACTTGTCATTAGCTCAAACTCAAACTGGCTGAGGTCCCACGACAGAGTTAAATCGTGATTAAGCCGTACTAAATCATGATTAAGTCTAATCTGTGTGTGACCCTAAAAATACCCATTTCTAGACTACGACGCCGATGTAATTGAGACCAAAAGCGGCACAGTTCAAAGAAATAACTCTCCATCTAAATCGTCTCAAATAGTAGGATTTAGAAGCGGCTTTATCTAAATCTCAATATGCGAACCAATCATATGCGAGTTCGTGACAGGGGATGTCAACAGCTTGTCTAGCAATATTGGAACCAGTCTAATCACCCGCCATTATAAACTTTCAAGTTTCCCGCCAGTTTTATATTTATATCATGGCCGAGTGTACGCCGTATAATCACTTCCAAACCCTCAGGGTTTCAAGGCTAACTGGAGGTAATAAGTACTCGAATATTGTTTGGACATATAGCCTGGGAAACCAGCCGACTCTTATCGCTCCCCCATGGCTCCGATAAGAGTCGGCTGGTTTCCCAGGCTATTGGACATATTTCAGGAAAAAAATTTAGGAATTGCAAACTTAAGTTAAGTCCTTAGGATTTACTTATGAATCGTCTGAGCAGAAAAATAGCAAATACTGCAACAATAACATTGGCGAAGACCGGCATCGCGAAGTCTCGGAAAATTCAACTGCAGACAAACATGACCGCCTTGTCTGTATAGTGACAGCTACATGTACCTTTCGTTTTAATTAACATTCCAAAAAAACATACCTCTCGAGTTTCGTAAATCGTGATTAGTTTTTACACTTTTTTAAATCGTGATTTAGGTCGCTAAATCTTGCTTAACCTTCTCGTGTGACCTCAGCCACTGTCAAAGAAGTAAACAAACTCGGTGCACCAGTTGAGAGAACATCTGATTGTCTTTTTCAGTAAATTTCTTTGGTCATATTATGCACCAGTCATTTGAAAGCCCCGGACCCCCCCATTGGGGGATACCCGGGGCATTCACTTTTACTGTCAGTGAAAGCCAGTGTAAGCCCCGGTCCCCGGGAAAGGAATGTATGGTGAACTCCCCTGCCCTCCCAACAGTCAAAAGCATTTTTACCAATGCAATGTACAGTTGTTGGCTAACCTCTTTCACTTGTCAAATGCGCCACTGCAACAAAGAAATGTTTCTGGCAACAAGTATTTGCTTCATGAGTACTGGGTCAGCTTCGAATGATGGCCTGTTGGGCCAAATTGATAATCTATTAAATGGTGATGACTGTCACCATGGAATTTAGTTTTCCTTCACACCAAGGACTCAGCATTGGCATTGAAATAGGTGTATGTCGTATCAAAATATAATACGCCATCATTAAAGTGAAATATGTAAAAAAATAAACTTGCAATAAAAAGTAAATAAAAAGGAACGTTATCAGAATAACTGATGCTATTATTGATCTCATTATTTATGTTTATTTACCAGTTGAGGATAGTGCTTTCCAACGTGTACAGGGTATCCAACAAGCATATCGTTTCTTTCTCTTCTTCTTGCAGTCTAAAGAAAATAAAAATATCATAATGATAATTGTTGAATACTGGACACAAAGTGTACTACCGTTTTGGCCCAATGACCGATACCTCCATGTTATTATATTGAAACAAAATAGATAAACACTAACCAGAGCAAAACCATTTTCCTGGTGGGATAGTATCTTTAGCCAGTCCTACATGAGTAGTGGAACCACTTGAAGGCGCAGTTCTCATCACCATCACACCACACCATTTCATCACTGTTCTGTTCTCCGCAGGGGCAGTAAGGGGGATCCTCTTCATCATTGTCATCCTCAGGAGTATGATGATCATCTGCTACATCTAGCATCGTCGTTTCTTTCTCTTCTTCTTGCAGTCTAAATAAAATAAAATTATCGTATGATAATTGTTGAATACTGGACACAAAGTGTACTACCGTTTTGGCCCAATGACCGATACCTCCACGTTATTATATTTATTAAAACAAAATAGATAAACACTAACCAGAGCAAAACCATTTTCCTGGTGGGATAGTATCTTTAGTCAGTCCTACACATGAGTAGTGGAACCACTTGAAGGCGCAGTTCTCATCACCATCACACCACACCATTTCATCACTGTTCTGTTCTCCGCAGGGGCAGTAAGGGGGATCCTCTTCATCATTGTCATCCTCAGGAGTATGATGATCGTCTGCTACTATTAATAAGCAAAACATGAAACATTTTTGTTACAATGGCATCTTGTATTTGTTAATCTTCAATTTACATCGAAGTGTGTTTCAGTTTCATTTGATAGATACAATGATACTGTAGATATCATACACACCTTTCTTCTTGGCCCGAGTTTCCTTTGCTTTTTCTGCCCCTTTCTTACGTCGTCTTTTAACAAGTTGTAAGTGTTCTAGCCACATTGTAACTTCCTCCACACTCAAAAGTGTTTTCTGAGCTAGCTCTGGAATCAATGTCTCCACTTCTACTTGTTCATTTGTTGCCCTCTGGAAGGCCTCGTTGAGTACTATCGATGGCGGAGGTGAACAATTTCCCATTCCATGGTCTTTGATGTGTTTGAAACACTTCTCAGGGGGAAGATAATGTCCACTACAGAATGCTTGACATTTGTCACAGGGACCACCCCATGGACGTGACTCATCTGGTATTGGCAAAGGCAGCAACGATATGGGCAGGTCCTCTTCATTCCAGAATGTTTCACTATCAGGTTTGCCCTTCCTGCACACAGGATGAATGCAGTCCTTCTGATAGCAAGGAACCAACAGGAAAACGTACTTGTTATCAGTAACAGTTCTGACCATATGATTATTCCTGACCTCCCAAACTTCACTGAAGTACTTATATAGTGTTGGGTTTGAGTTTTGTAATTGTTCCTTTGCTTTCTTTGATCCTGTTAAGAAGGTGAGCAGCTCTGAACGACGTTGTTGAAGATAGGAAGCATGTTGATCATCAGAACCTTTCATTAGCTTGATTTCACTGTTCCCACAAGGTGCCCCGTCCACTCTGTTTATATATACAGAGGCTGCTGCAGCTAAGTTTTCTCGTAGTTTAGTATGATCTAAGCCTGTCTCATTATAATTATGTCCATTGAGTGTAGATGGGATAAATAAATGGGAATGAGCCAGGGCTAAGCAGCCATTCTGCAATTCAACTCGATTCAAGTAGCTCCCACCACTATGGCGCGTAGTTACAATAGTACACACCTTGCCATTTACTAAGCTTCTCTCAGTCCAAAGGAACTGAGTCTCCACACCAGATGGATTCTCGTCGTGACCGCCATCAACACGAATGCAATCAAATTGTTTACCTTGAAGGTGCTCATGGAACTCGGGATGCTCTTCCAACATTCGGAGATCTGCAGCGTGCTGTGATGGATTTTTCGGATACAGAAAGCTGGCTTTCACTAATCCTGCACAAGCCTGAGGGGTGGTAGCCGACTCCATAATGTGGTAGGAAGTTGTCTGAAGTGTCGAGCTGTATGAGTTAACATAATCTACCCTTGTTGTAGTTTCATCTTCTTCACATAACACTCCTCGACCCTTATGAGTGTATGTTGTGTCGAGCCGAAACCCAGCTTGATCATCTCTGTTGAGCAAAACTTTGTTGCGTCCATCTGTTAACTGCAAGATATCTAATGCCTTATACAGGCTGCAGCTCCAATGAGCATCAGGGTTGTACTTTACATTGAAACCCTTACGTGAACGCCTGCATGTTACTTTTGCAATACCCTTGTATCGTTTGGATGATAACTTCCTCTTGTTCCTTATAGTACATAGCTGAACTATAGTTCCATAACTAATCTTGGTAGTGTTGTATTTCGTCTGAAGAAATTCCTGAATACGCCTGTAGGATGCTTTAGGCCCACGTTTCCTGTTGCCATCAAAGGTAAGGACGCCGGTTCTACGCCATGCATCTGCACCACATCGTTTACTTGCTACAAACTGCTCAACATCTTTACCTATGGTTGGAAATTCCTTAACAATTGAAGAAACTCTTTTAGGAATCTTGCGTTTCAGCATATACCTACTTGCAACTTCTTTTGCAGCTCTACGTTTGGCTTGTGCCCGGAGAATTCGCCTCTGCTTTCTTATCATTTTGATTCCTTCCGGAGACTTGAGTTCCTTTACAGACAGCCACGTCTCTGGGTCGTCACTTTCTGAATCTGTGATAATACTATTATCAGGGTTGTCATCTGATGCTTGCTGGCGACAGCTGAGCAGATATGCCTGTCGGGACTGTTCAATCAATCTTTCCTCATCATCTGTAAAGTCCATAACATCAATGTGGTGTGCAAAATCAAGCAACACTTGATTTATAACAGTCTCGTTGTACTGCTTTAACAGAAGCATCAATTCCTCGACGAATGCAAACCAATTGAGTTTATTGTCACGCAGCATTAGGGAAAGATGTTCATGAGTAGGTGCATACACATGTGGCTCAATAGCTTGCTTATTCAGGGCAGTGTCTGGATCCAAGTGAGGCCTTCTATGCTGCGGAGGAGCTGCCATTTCTGCCGGATCATTACAGCTTGCTTCCTTTTCAACGAGTCCTGAACTTAATACATTCAATTGTGAAACAGATAACTGATCTTGAGAGCCTGTAGTGGCAATGTCAGGTTCACTATCTGTACCAGAATACTCACTTTGACTCAGCCATTCACAACTTGAGGATTCCCCAGTCTCTGATTCACTGCTGCTTGAGACATCTACTCCAAGCGTTCTTAGAAATGCACGTTCCTTAATAGCAGCAATGTCCATTACCTCCTTCCTGATTTTACAGGACTCTTTCAAGGCGGTCTCCACTTCAGATTTTAGCATGCCATAATTGGAGATTCCATAATCTTTAGTTGCTTTCTTCGCTGATAGACTCCTCGATGCACATGCAGCATATTTGATTAATTTCTTATCAGCCTCTGAAGAAGCTAACTTACAAAGGCCATTCAGAGTGTCCTTGTCTAATCCAGCAGTTTTAATAACTTCAGACGGAATATAAAGCTTCTGAAACAAAGAAACAAATTGAACATAGTCCACGCCAGTTTCTTGCTGCGTCATGTACAGTTTTTGAGAACCCTGTCCTTTACCACGAATTTGAAAAACTACAACTGGTAGCTGCATAAAGCGCTGTTTGGCATTATGAGATTGATATTTAACAGATGGATAACACTTTCGAAATGTATCTGCGACTTCAACAATTCCAGTCTTGATAACGTCATTGGCTGCCTGTATCAAACGACGGCATTCACAACAGTTTGAAGGATGAAACTTTATACAATATGCGGTCCTTGCTTTGACAAACTGAAGCAATGTCATACCAGACAACTTTGACTGATAAATGCCATCCGCCTTCCGGCAACTTTCAACATTGGATAACGTTTTGTTCTTCAACATTAAGTACAATCTCAGTTCTGGACAGTCACCTGACTGTCCGGCTTCTGCACTAAAAAAGACTTGCTTGCAGGACTTAACTGTTGCAGACTAGCGGACTCTGAAGCTGAAACAGATGATTCCACATCATTGACACTCTCTTTGGACTGATCGCCGCAGTCTTCATCTTCTACTCCCTGTCTTGATGATTGGTTTGCTGATTCACCACTTCCATTCCCATTGCTCTGATGACCAGTACCAGCTTGCACTTCCCCTGTGTTTGTAGCGTTACATGTCTGACTTTTCTTCTCGCTACCCTCCAAGTGCTTAACAAGGGCATCTAAACTTCCAAAACTTGACTTGGACTCCTTACTATGCTTAATACTTCCACGTGAAGTCTTCTTGCTTCTCCTTTCCTTGTCCTTTGACGACTTTGCTTCTTTTTGCTGTAACAGCTGCAATTCCTCTTCAAGACGTCTCTTCTTTGCACGGAGAGGTTCCATTTCCTTTGAAAGACGAAGGGCTCTCTCGTCAGCATTGACATTTCTTGCTTTCTCCCTTGATCGTTCTAGGTGAAATATTTCTTTTCTTGATTCTTCTAGATCTTCACCAATCTCTTGGATTTTTTTGGCTCTAATTTCTTTCTTCAGTTTCAAGGTAGGTTTCTCAGGCTGTGGTGAACCCATCACTGTGGAGCGAGACCTTTTCTTTTTGTAGATAAAGCCACTCTCATCAAGTTTTCGTTTGGCATGCTCTACCAGTGTCCCTTTGTTGGATATCAAGGTTGGATCTTCAAGAGCCAATTCAAATGCAGCACTGTTTAGTCTGCTTCTATAGTCATACAGGAAGCTTCCTGGGACTACATTGTTGTAGATGGCACTTTCTTCCCTGATCTTTTGTACATCAACTGGAATATGTTGCTTTACTGGAATGTTGGATTCTACAGTCTAAAAAAATACAAATTTGGATTTAGACTCTGACAAAGGAATTTAAAATATGTTTGACACCCTTTATATTTCTGTTGAAAAGTGATGGTATGCTAGCCTCCCCTGGATATGTTTTGTATGGTGACCTCCCAAATTTGATCTCATGACTCATGATATCAGAACTCAATTCATATAAACAATTAAAGCCTCAACACCTTATGTCCAAAAAATTGAACCATTTTTACAAAATAATTTATCCTCTAACTACATACTGCTCTAGACATTTTAATATGAACCAATATTTAAGCATATATATACATAATACTCAAATAATATGCTATTTTTAAACTAGTTCAGGTAAACAGAACCTTTTAACGGCTGACTCAAATCATCTAAACAATGCCAAAACTTTTGGTTAACAATGTGTCACCTGATTTCACATCACTCCCATATAATTTTCTCTTCAGCAACCCTAAAATGGCCAAGTACAACTAAACTGATCGGCAGCTAGCCCACTACAAACATAAAATATAATATATGCATATCTAGTAATCCTCCTGTCTCTTGTATTACCTTATTTATTACCTACTATATATGTTCAGCATATTGACTTTGTAGATAGCCGTATAATTGTCATTTTTATTAAACATGTCATGTTATACGCTATACCATGTGTTCGATGGCGATGTAATACATACCATAAGAAACTTCAATCCTTTCCCAGGCAAAGCATAACAGTCGATTTTCAGTACATACCACATGCACTGCGTATTTATTGATCAAACTTGGGAGGTCACCATAAACAAAATCCAGGGGAGCCACCTTAACTGAGGTTGATATTTTGCTGTTTGGAGCTCAGACATCATGCAAAACTTAGCAATAATACACTGCAACTTACTGCATTTGGGGGTCCAAGTGATATATGCCCATTTCCAGAGCAGGAAATGGTAAGTTGCTGACTTCCACATGCTGTGAATAGACAATGAGATTACAAATACTACACACTGGAAAATCACTTTGTGATGGGGAGATCAACTTAGCTTGAAGACAAGGCACAAAGCTTGAGTCCATCATTGATTTCATTGTTGCATTAATGAATTCATTCATTCAATTTAAGAATGCATTCTGTCTTAATCCCATATTCAAACTTTCAGAATGATACTAATATAATACTTTATTAATGTATCTGTCTTGACTAGATTGGCACTAGTCCGTCACTAAATCAGGGTCAAATAGAGACCTAAAATAAGTGCAATCTTGTCAGCTCAAAATTGGAATATTTAGAACATTTTGAATATTGACTTGATTAAATAATAATACATTCTTGGAATGAAAAATGGAATTAACAATGAAATAAATAATTGACTAAAGGGACACACTTCATGTCTTTTGATTGTAAATTACCTTGATTTGTAGTTGTATCGATAGTTGTCACGTTTCCAGATGGCAATAAAACCGGAGCTGTTGTTGTCTAAGTGTAATAAATTCACATAAAAAATATAAATGATATGACTCAAAACAGATATCTTAATTTATTATATGGATGTCAATATAAAGGGGTCATTCCACAGTAAACCGTATGTCACGGAGTCTACATTCAGAGAGATTTGAAGCATCACAGATTCAAATCTAGAATTTCAATCTAAGTGATAGCACCTTTGTGGGGTAGAGGGGCATAAGTACTATAAATAGTAGCATTGAGGATGATGTAAGTTAAAAAGGTTCCGAGATATAAAACCTTATATGGGTGTCACGGAGTCTACATCAGAAAATCTTCAATTTTGGCACAACAAAGTTTAGTTATAAATCTCTGTGAATTTTTCAAGTGTTATGAAATGGGGTTTGCATTAAAAGTAACAACATTCTCCCTTATTTAGTAAAATAATAAATGACTTCTTGCAGTATTCTATTTTCTTGAGAAAATTGTTGAATTTCAAAGGATGCTGCTATAATAATAATAATATTCGTTTATTGCCTTCACTTTGCAGCTTACGCTGAATTACAGTGAGAGTCAGCATTTACATTTACATTCATGAACATTGATATCGGACAGTTACAAAACTATTAAATCTCTCTGTTTCTCCCTTAAACGGCACAGGCCGCTGGTTGCCAGACCGCAACGAGTAGCCATGCCCAACCATAGAGCAGGAAGGAAGGATGTACTTTACGGGTTCCACATCTCTTGCATTAACTACAAATTTGGCGCACGTAATTGCACGACGTTCCGCAAGGGTGACCAGCCCAGCACTCCGGAGCCCTGACCCATAATCAAGGCCAGGAAAGATAATTCGGAGAGCTGTCATGTTTAAAGGCCCATGGTCAACTGGGAGCCTTCGCGGCCACAAAGCCAATCATGCATGACACAAACATAATAATAATAATAATAATAATAATTTATTAATTTCTATTACGCTCTTTCCATCTGATGATCAAAAGCGCATTACATATGATAAAAATATGATAAAAATTAAAAATTAACATGAATTCTAAAACTCTAATAAAAATATTAACATACAAATAAGGAAGAAAATATAATAAAAATATTGATGTTAAAAAATAAACAATCTAACTATTTGTACGCAATTGTAAAAAGGTAGGTCTTGAGATGACGTACAGATATCTCTAATCGCGCGCAATTCACATGGTAGTGTATTCCATAGTGACAGTATTAAAACAATTTATCAGTTTTAGAACAAGAGACATTAGGTCGCGCAAAGGCTGCTAGTTGACCATGGGCCTTTAAAAGCTGCTAGAACTATACACCCGGGACTGTACACCAACCAACTGAGCGGAAACTGGTTTTCTAAAACTTCTGAAATATTGAAAAGTTTGTGTACTACAAAAATCGAGAGGCAGTGGCACCTTTTGCCAAATTTTTTGAAAACAATTCTTGCTAACCAGTTTCCGCTCTGTAACACCAACCTGGTCTGCAACAACTTTGATCTTGTCCTTGTCTTCAATATCAGCAAACTCAATATCTAACCATTCCTCCCACTTGGAGTCATACTTTTGGATGATGAAGCCATCTATATTAAACAATGTCTGAATCCTGTTGAAGACTGCATCTTTGGTTTCATGAGGTTCTATCAGTATTGGTTTTCTACTCTCCAGATATTGTAATAAAACCTACACAAGAGAGAAGATTTGATACAGAGGTCAAATGGGTCAAATACCTCATGTTTAAACTCCTATCGACATCGTGTTGTGTCACAAACCCCCGGTTCATTCGAGCATATAGCACATAAATAAACATGCAAATCGTGCTAAAAATACCATAAGGACAAAAGAATATTAATCAATGGAAAGGATATCAAGTTATTTTTTATCGATGGTTCAAAAGAAATATGATATTAACCGATTGAAATCTACTGTACCTTCTTTCCTGATTCGGCCGCCATGTTTCCTGTCAACCTTCCCCGGGACTCCCCACAAGCATTTCCAGGGGCCCGCCACAGGTAGCCTGACAGGGAGGTCAGATTGTCTTCAACTAGAGCCCAGCCCTACTCCTATGCTGACATGAGTGAAACCCCCGCTCAACCCCCGCTCAACCCCCGCATTGTGGGGCAAAGCCGTGAAAAACAGTGCATCCCCTGACCACCGGGAAACCACAAACAAGTGAGAACGAGGTGAATACCCCCGCTTTGCCCCGGGTATCCCCCAATGGGGGGGTCCGGGGCTTTCAAATGACTGGTGCATTATAAACAAATAATAGCATGATATGTACGTGATATTTGGCATAAATACCGCGAGTGATATTTCAAAATTGTTCGTAATATCACAAGCCGCTTTACCTATACTAATAGTTTACGTGTAGTCGAGGTGACGCTGCACATGTTGTTGGTTCTACAAATTGTGGCTGTCAACATTGGCTATGAAGACAGCTTGGTAAAAAAACTTAACAATAATGAAAACCTTTATTCTTGCCTCGAGCTGCTACAAAAAAATATTCTATCCAAGAAATTGATGCAGTGTTTTTTTTTCGGTTTATAGTCAACTCTGGCAAAGTTCCTAAAAGGCTTGATGTGAAGCTGCCTTGGTCAAAAGCTGACAGGCAAGATAAAGGTAATTTCTACATGTAGCTAAGTACTCTTAGATAATAAATACATGTAGGCTACATTGTATGTTGATTAACAATTTCACTGGAGCTAAATTCAAGAACTGTCTATTAGGTATTTTTTTGGAGGGCTGGTTAGGGGCAATTGTATTAGTGTGTGATCTTAAAACATGATTTAAAATGGATGATTAAATCCAAGTGGAGTGATTATTCAAGAAAACATGTGACTACTGTCTGATCTGTTTCTGTTTTCTCTTTCTGCAGGGGTGCTGTTGACCCTATGGTCGAACCCATTAAATGAAAAGGTGTGCCCAGTTACAGCACTCTGTGTATGGCTCCTGTCATCAGGTAGAGTTTAAAAAGAAAAGGGATTCACCACTTTCAAATGAATGTTCAATACTAAACCCAATACCACGATTTCATTCATGTTGTTTGTTTATTTGTTATTTTCTGTTAAATGAATACGAAGTGGCTACATTTTCCCACGGGTGGCCAAAGACAACCGCAGATGTCTGTTTACACCACATGGTGTGTTTTAGTACCGAAAAGCATTTAAAGAGGTCAGTCAGATGTAGTTATTGACTGAGTGGGAGGGCCAGACTGGAAAATATTTGGCTTGAGGTCAAGCCTTACCAAACCACAGGGAGTGCTAAATATTTTCCAGTGCGGCCCAACCTACTAGTAACTCAGCCAATACATTTTTTATCATATGACCACATTTGCAAGTCTGTTTTGTGTGAATTTTATGGTGATCAGTCCGTACTGGTTTTGGGTTAATCTGTTTTGTGTGAATTTTATGGTGATCAGTCCGTACTGGTTTTTCAGGACCAGGGGTAAGCGCCCCACCACGTGACTTTAAATTTGTAAATGGTTCTGAAAGAAAATCATGCATGGGTCCATACAGGTTATATGATAATAGTACATACTGACCCCTCTTGCATTTTACAATACCTCTCTTGTTCAAGGCTACAAATTATACAAGCTGTATTGACTGCAGCTGCAGTACTCATGTTTTGTTATTTGTTTGTTTATCTTTCCATATTTAAAGTCTAGGCTTCTGTAGTTCATCTCTCAATTATAATATTTTTTTAAAGATTTAGACTGTGCCCTTTATACAGTACTAGGAGAAATGGTAACATGAAAACAACAGACGTAAAATTATGACTTCAACTACGATATTTCCAGGACTTTGTATTAAAGTGGGCAACCAGAAGTCAAAATTGACCCCAATCCTAATGAAACATTGGAGACAATATTAGAAAACTATGGGATAGCTATTGGCAACTGCATTTCATAAATTCAAAAGCTAAAGCATTTACATGTATAGTGAAACATTCAAGAAAAGTCAGTGCAACGACAGTGTTAAAATCCCTTGTACTGAGCTTGTATTCAAAGGGAGCCATTAATAAGCAAAAATCACTCTTAGACTAATTTAATAAAAGTCAGACATTTTTTGAAAGTCTTATTATACTGTAGTTTATTTGTCATGCACCATTTCGGCCCATGTTCAAGAAGAATGTGCATTTAGACAAATTAGATTTTGTGGGAATTTATCCTGCAATTGCTCTTGAATGACGTCCTACATGTAGATCCATGACTGCATACATAACCAGGAGATGTGCTCTATCTGAAACATCTAAATTAGATTTTGAGAGACATTGTAGGCACCTTTTGATATACCTAGGTGCGTGGTGTAGGGACCTAAATGGAAGCGATGCTTGGAGAAAGGTTTCTCTCAACTTCAATTTGTTTTCACTTATCCCACTTAAGTACCGTTTAACCCTTGTTTTCTTGCTCGAATGTAGGTCTCAACATCGTGTGTCCAAATATAATTTATCAAAAGGTGCCTTTAGTAAAAGAACAATTTTACCAAATTAAAACAGCATGTTTGTTGTTGCATAGCAGATGTGTAGTGCATTGTTTGAGAAAAGGTATACCACGCACAGCATTAGACGTTCAGCAGCAAGATGGGCTGTACGCTGCGGAGCTGATGACAGCACCATCAAGAGAGCAGGAAGATGGTAAGTGCAGTGTAGAACAGTCTAAAAATGTTGTTGCAATTGCAATTCATAGTTCCAATCAAAACAATGAGCTACCAATCAAGAGCGCAGCATTTCTCCCAGTGGGATATATCCATATCGATCTAGTCCCACAAACAAAATTTCACAATTCCTATTTTCATGAAGGTTTTTGGAAGCATTTTGGTTTTGTGATATTATATACTTAGAAAGCCTTTAGAAATATCTAAAACTTCACATAAAATTTAAATGCAATCAGAAAATGCAGGGAAAGGAGAAGACGAAGATGCCGATAGCAGTAGTTCAAGCGATTACAAAGATGATAGCGAAAGTTTAAAGTGCAGAGAGGTCTACCATACTAATGGATGATCGATAAGACACGAAGGTAGCTGCAATGGAGCTCATCAAAACCTGAAAAGTGTCACAACATCAAACAAGAACCAGGGAGATTTTGGCAAACCTTGGATTTCACGTGTACTTTCCTCGTGACTGTATGTCAACTAGTTTGAAAGCTCTTCGAGACGTTTCTGATATCCCATGTGACATTGTGAAATTAAGAGGAGCTAGATTTGCTAACTGCAAATGTCAGGCAGATATGTTGTTACCGAATTGAAAAATGTTGGAAGGCAATTCCACCGCAGTCGTTACTTTCTTTCAATATGTTGCCAATAACCTGTGGACAATCACCTGTGGACATCACATGGTAGGCAACGTATTGGTGTGTCGTCGAGGAACTCGCCATTTTAATGAGTTTAGATGATCTGAGGAACTCTCATCAAAATGGATTGAACTGAGCATGAGTACAGGTCTAAATTCTACCGATAAACTTACTTCAAAAAATGGTAATCGTGATTTTTGAGGATATTTCTCGCTATCGCTACGAATCTATGGTAGGCATTCTTGCAGATTAGAGAACAATATAGTGGCGAAACACCTAACAAACCATCTCTAAACCCTCCAGAGAAGGACATCGTTTCCTACATCGCTGGATTTGTTTGTAGAAAGATCAGGGACAGGTTACAGCGATACTGTGACAGTAATGCGCTATCATCAAACCATACTGTCGAAGATAAATGTCAAAGGTTAGGTCATACAGTACAGGGGGTAAGTCAAATGATACCTTGGCATTCTGATCTGAGATATTGATTGACTCAAGCACTTTTCACATAATATGATGAAAACTGTCCACGAAAGTAAATAAAGCCATACAGAATTTTAATTCCTTTCAATTATTTAAACGAATTGATATATTATTTTTGGTCTGACTTTAAATCGTATAGATCTTGAAACCATGCCCAGTTCCAAAGGCAACATATTCCCCTCAACTTCAAATTATGAGTTTTAACGCAGGCTCAAACAATAAATTGACCTCACATATTTTACACTACCTGTGTGCATATGAATGGCAAAGGCATAATTAGCAAGAGCCAGAGGTATAAAAAAGAAAATCTGGAATGGAGTAAAAGACTGTTAAAATATATATATTTAAGTCCGGCATTCTGAATGTAAAACATTGATTGGTCATTGGGATTAGCTCTTTCTAACACCCTACTTTTATTGGGTAACACAAATAATGTGCACCCTGGTAATTACATGTAAGCTACATGTACACTGTGACTCTCCTTGCTCAGTTCATGGACATAACATCACCACCGTGGAAGCCACGATCAGTGCGTGCTGGAGGCATGCAATTGAGTGATTGTGTGTGGTGCTTCAAATAAAACAAGCAGACAAATGAGGATGAACAATACACGCCTTTCATAAGTTTTACTTCCGGTCACGAAAACGAGGCTCCATGTGGTTTGAAATCCAAGATGGCGCACAGCTGCTCAGTCTCAGCTAGAAAGTACCTCCGAAAATGACTCGAAAAGTGTGTTATTTAGTAGATCGTGCCTGAATTTGGCTTTAGAATCACTGTATTTATTTTCATGTATAGTCTACCGTATAGTAACTGATGATTTGCATGAAAAACGTCCACGTTTTGGGGAAAATACCGAAAGAGCGCGGATGAAACTTTTAAACTATTAACTTTTGTTGAAAATCTCCACAGATCAGTACCACAAAAAGCACACGTCGTATGAAATACTGCAATGCTGTGCACACTATGTACTGAAATAACTCTTGACGCGTGATTTGTAGTGTAAGCCGACCCAAACTGAGAAAGAGTATGCCTGATACGGTTGCTTGAAATATGACTAACTTATGTTTGTTCAGTTAACGTATAACTTTGAGGAAAGTGGGGGTTTCTTGGTGTTACAGATCACCATATATGTAACACAAAGAAAACTATTGTCTTCTAAATCAAAACCATCGGGCAGAATGGCGCGACATACATCCGGGACATTCTATAGTCGTCAGCGCCAAATTCAAAAGCTACTCAATGAATCGTGATGAAATTTACAAAGAAATGGTCTCAAACGGGAGGTTACGGTTTCACTCATTTGCGTAAAAACTAAATACCGTATGCATTAGGCCCACACGGATTTTAGTAGAACAGATATCATTCGATCATTTCTGCTCAATATAAAAGTTTTCCGCGTATTAATAAGCTTATATATTTTGACCTAAAAATCGTTGTTTTTCGTAGTATTTAGAGGGGGAAATGGCTAATGTGTGACTTTGAGGGTAATTTTCTCTTTGACTAATTGTCGTATTTCTTAGGCCCACACGGGAAAAGATAGACTGACATCTTACTAACCCGTGTACGTTTTGTCGTTGAAATCTGCCTGATATTATGCTTATATAAATCGTGTTTTCTAGAACGCATCTGGGCGCCACAAATTCGCTTGCTAAATTTAGGGTTTTTAAATTCCCGAGGGTCTTGCTTTGAGGCCTTAGCTCCTCCCCATCAGACAATGGCACATACGCCGCCTATAATTACGGCTGTAATTAGGTTAAACCAGTACTTAAGGAACCGTGGTGTGAAAACCAGTGCTTTGTTCTAAAAATAAATAAGCGCTGGTGTATAGACCGGTTACAGCGTCATTGGTTACCGTTGTCAAGGCCGAACTGGAGGTCAACCACAATCAAAACAACAGTCAAACACAGTGAAATTTGTTACGCGACCGAACTACACTGTGATTTATGACTTCCGTATACGAAATGTCCAATGCCGATTTTTCGCATATCAGTACCTGATGGCCGAGACCCGCTGTACTGTCTTAGCATTAACGGAGAGTCTCTATGGCAGTGGCAAATGAAGAGTTTGGGCGAGTTCCAAATTTTCAACAGCGTCCAGGAAACTTTACGCACATTGGAATCATTGATTCCGAAGTCACACTTTTTTTTATCTAAACTAAGGTAAAAAAACAGCACATTGGAATCATTGATTCCGAAGTCACACTTTTTTATCTAAACTTATAATGGCATTACGGTCGTTTCGCTAACGAGTCGTTTCGCCAACTGTCATTTCGATAACGTCTTAAGTCGTTTCGCTAACGTCCTAAATCTGTTCTCTTGCTTGTTAAGGTTCTATGTACCGTATATTCCGGTGTGCAAGTCAACCTCTTAACAACTAAAATGTACTTTGTAACTAAAAAAATCGGGGGAAATCGACCTCAACTTAAGACTTTACATACACCGAGTCACACCACATAACAGGGTAAAATAGCCTTGTTTTACGTCACCGAATCAAAATATTAAGCAAAGACAAATAAATGTAATACTGATTGTTTACTTAACTAATAGCAGACTAATAACTAATAAAAGGATAAAGAGTTTGAAACTAGGCTTCGGCTTCGGCGTCATAACAACTGAGAACGCCATTCCGAGTGGAAGTAAATTCTGTCTCTGATTTTAGATGCTCTCTTGAAAACGCATCGCTATAATGTTTTAAAAGTGAAAGTGTGTATTAAAAGCTTTCAAATGATATAATGATATAAGCTTTCAAATGATATAAGTTACGGGGTATGTTGTAGTCTAGAACTCAGATAAGTTGTAAAGTTGAAGTAAATTGACAGTCAGCAACAGTCCGCGATGTCAGCGTAAACGACAGGCTTACCGAAATAAATCACACCACTCAAAATATGACTGAAGTAATCTTTATTAATCTTTATGTTATATATCGTACATACATACCATGAATAGAACCATGAATATATGACGTTAGCGAAACAAAATGACAGTTGGCGAAACGACCCTTATAATGTTTTCATGGCGATCTTAACTTTAAAATTCGCCGCGTTCCTTATGATTGGTGCTTTTAGGTTTTTTCTATCCTTTCAACTGTGTAACATTATAATAAGTGATCGATCAGGTGTAGTTTAAGGTGAAGTAATACGCGCAACAATGTTGCGTTGCAAGTTGCAGAGCGATATTGCTCGTATTACTACCACTCGAGCAACTTGCCACGCAACAAATTTCCGTGTTGCATGTTGCAGAAAGTAGAAGTGAACAAGTTGCAACAAATTGTTGCCCGTATTACTTCACCATTACGACTCCATTACAGCCGGAGAAGTCACACACCAAGAAAAGGGACAAGAGGTAGATCAACCAGATCAACCTGTATCGTCTAGTGCAGGTATGCTGATAACACATATTCATATCCATCCAAGTTGTAAGCACCTAGAGCAGCAATCTATAGGCGCTATATAAATTGTATTATTATTATGCTATTTGGTGCTAATTTTTCAAGTCTACTTTTGAAAGCTTTTGTAATAATTGTTATAATTTTCAGAAATATATACCTCCTTACTGTAATTGTCTCTTTCGAAATTTGAGCTTCCAGCAAAGTCAAAAACAGTCATTTCTGATTTTAAAGGAACATAAAAAACATACATGTATGTCAATGTGATTCTGTTTTGTCTCTCGTCAGGCAGCCCCGAGGAGACCTTAGGTTTTTTTTCTCCCGTTCATTTTAACTGTGTAACATTATAATAAGTGATCATTATGTTTCTATAATTTGACAGCCGGAGAAGTCACACCCCAAGAAAAAGGACAAGAAGTAGATCAACCTGTACCGTCTAGTGCAGGTATGCTGATAACACATATTCGTATCCATCCCAGGTGTATATATGCTATTTGGTGCTAATTTTTTAAGTATACTTTTAAAAGTTTTTGAAAGAAATATGTTGTAATTTTCAGAAATTAAACCTCCTTAATTGCCCTTTCGATATTTAAGATTCTAGCAAAGTCAAATCGAGTTATTTTGGTTTACACAGGAACATGCTATATATCAATAAACGTGTGTCAATGTCATTTTGTGTTTTGTTTTCTCTCTCAGGCAGCCCCGAGGAGACCTTCGCAAAACTGAGTAACGAGGAACAAGAGAAGGTCAGATCGATCGTCTACATAATGGACCGCTTCTCTATTTCTCTTAGTGGTTACCACGAGATGGCTCAGGTCGACGAGTCTCTGCCAAGGACTCATTTAGTTGAGATCTGCATTAAGGTGTTGGACAACAAGTGGGTAGTAAGAAGAACACCAGGCGAGCCCGAGGGTGCCGACCTTCCAATAAAGTTTCTACTTGAGCTGGAGATTCGAGCTTATGTAAGTACTTGTCAGCTGAGTGATAGAATCAGAGTGATAGACAGTAACACTAGGATTGAAAAACATGGACCGACCATATATTTTTAACATTGTCTGTAAATAGTTGGAAACTGTGAATGCAACCAGGCCTACTAACAAGGTGAAAGTAAAATTATCAGGAGATATGGCAAGAATGTCTCACAGCAGTAATCTGTTTGTGTTCTCGTTTGCCCTTATCAACAATGGTCAGCGTTGCTTGTCAAGTGCAGTTATGTAATATTATTATGAATAAGGGAACAATAAAGTGTCTTGCCATGCAAATTGACGTTTAAATTTAGAAACCATATTATGTCATTGATAAAATCATGTGTGTAATCCAATCTTAGGTAACCGCACTGTGACAGCCATAAAAGCAAATGAGGAACATCATACCCTAAAAGTCTCTCTTGCAAACATCATAAAAGATGTTAATGAGATCATAAAAGATGGATATTTGATTGTTGATGGGAGAAAGATTGAGTTGGAGTTCTACTTGGGAGGAGATTATAAGGTAAGCTATGCTATATTAATATATTGCATTTATAACTTATAAATATAAGGGAAACTGAAAATCATATCATGAGATGTACTCCCTATTATTATGCATGTCAGACAGCAGCTTAATTGTTATGAACATTGTATCAAACAAGCAATTATCTGTATTTTCTTTAAAATAGTTCCTTCTCATGGCAATGGGAATGAAGGCAGCTACTTCAAACAACAGCTGTATCTGGTGTACTATCTACAAAAAAGAAAGGTAATGAAAAATAGACAGCTCCTATTCAATGGATTTATAAGGTATGTGAAATACCTGATTTTAACCAACTACTTTGTATAAATGCAGGTGCAACATGTCCTTCACTTGTGAACAATTTTCAAGTCTCCAAATGCTGAGGCAAATAAATAGTGACTTGTACAAGCAGCCTGGATGCCATAGTCAGTCGTACTTAAACATTGCAATTTGCAACCTTGTTATTGATGAGCTCCATCTGATGCTTCGTATAACTGACCGCCTCGAAGGTTTGATTATGGATATCCTCAAATGGGACGAGGTAAATAGCAAGTTATAATCAATCATTTTACATGATATCAATAGCAAATATTTTACAGCAGGGAAAGGAAAGGGGAGTTGCATCTACAGCTGTTACAGTATTGACCCACATATCTCACCTTAATTAATCGTTATTGTAATATCTGCTATTATTCATATATTCTAGGATGATAATACAGACAAGCCTGCTAGGCAAAGGACGGCAGCCCATCTAGATAATTTCAGATCCCTGGGTGTTTCACTGAATGTGTCTCATGTTGGGGATAAGTGGGAGTGGACGTCTCTTTTGGGAGAGGGGAAACGCCTACTACTACGCAAGCTTCCTGGCATGTTCGATAAATTACTACCCGTAATCTTTCTCATAGGGACCTTATGATAGCTCATAACGGACAGTTCGTGCTGGAACAATTTCCTGGAAGAAGGACCCGGCTTTGGTAAGCTCATGCTGTAAACGATTGTATTCAGGATATGAAAATATCAGTGTTTGTCACTGAACACTGAGATGTGTCAGTAGTCTCAATAATGTTTGTCGTTATACCGTTACTTGGCAAATGCTGATTCTTTCAAGAATGAGAAGCAAAGAATAAGCAAACACAGTATGCGACGTGTGTCAATTGATTGCATGATACGGATCATGTAATTACGATTGTGCGTGTATATTTTGCGGGTGCTGAAACATGAAACTAATATTTTTTAATTCTCATTATAGTTCGTGAGATGCCTCCACAAAAGGAACAGCACTGAAGGCAAAGCCGAGAGAGTGAGAGTGCAAATCCTGTAAGCGTCGAAATATATTTTTTCTATATTAGTTATTGTAAATGAATAGCTCAAACCCGAATAAACGCTATGACTCAAACTCTAATCTGTTGTTATTAACTCTAGTCATTCGATTTAGATTTAGTGAAGTAACGGGGTCCAAGTAACGTATCAAGCCGCGATCAAATTTGCATGCCTTGTCAAAATATAAAGACCATCAGAAGGTATGGCCGGTTTTTGAGCTGCGATCAAACAAGCATGAGGGATGGGAACTATCCATTTCTGTTAAAACTCTCATATTGATATATAATGCAAGGGGAAATCATATGGTCATTAAACCTTTTTGTTTGTGGTGGCTTCTAAAGAAGCCGTTGTTTTATGTAGAGCTTGCTCATTGAGGTTTCCCAGCGAAGTACGATTTAGTGAACTTCACTTTAATTTTCTCCACCGGGCGTGAGGCGATCTTGAGGCCACGTTCGTCTAAGAAAGCGGGTGACTTGCCGAGCAACAACTTGATGTTAACTGGTGTGTTAACAGAACAACCGCCACCCGTAACAGTCACTCATTTATTCAGAGAAGATTCTAAGCCATTATCAACAAGTTCGTCTTCTTTGGCATGGTATGGACTGCCATATATGTTTGAAGGCATTCGAGGGAATAGAGATCGGACGATGTCATGTCTCATTACCAGGGTCTCTTCGTATCCCAAAGACGATTTTAGTCCTCTCTCGAAAAGAAGACCTAGCCATTCCCTGCACTCTTCAGCACGGAGTGGATCTGCAGATCGGTCCTCGAAGGTGGTGATTAGCTCTTCTGGCAAGTGTTCCTGTGGCTCCCAGGTGTTCTCTGTTTGACAGAATCATTTCCATTGGACGAAGAACTCTGCTTTCCGGCCGCGGATCCGTTTGGCTACCACACGTTCTACCTCGTAGGTGCCTTCAAGGACGATGGACTTGGCGACGGGTCTGTACTTTCGCTTGATCATGGTCTTAAAATCATCAGAACTACTTTCGAGGGTTTTGTAGAAACCAGATGCAGGTCTTGAGCGCTTCGACATGTTTACCGCAGGAATGACTACGACGATTACAAATATGGCAGACTACTACTGACTGTTTACCTCTATGTCACAACTAACAAAAGAGTGTGAAACAATAGCGTTAATTAACGAAAAGCTGTTTCTGGCTGCCCGGGTACAACAATAGAGGCGGTATGTAGGGAAGCCGTCCCCACCTTCCTTACAAAATTACCGCAAGCCGAAGCGTTTGTAAAGTGAAAATGAAAACCAACATAACAATGTAAAACACGCTCGCGCATCATGAACAAATGCAAAAACGGGTTTTCATTAATCGTGAGCTTTAAAATGAGACGTTTCTTGTATTTCTGTTTGCTCTGGAACTCAAACTACCACAGCCGTGAACGATTCCGCAGTAGGTGTTGTTTTGGCTGTGAAGTGACTTTAATGGCCGCCTGGAAAAAGTGTTTGTTAAATGAAATGAAAACTAACAGAACAACGTATAAATCGCAAGCGCATCATGAACAAATCCAATAACGAATTTTTGAAATCGTCAGCTTTAAAATGAGACCTTTCTTGTATTTCAGTTTGCCTATAACTCAAATTACCAAAGAATGATTCCGCTCTAGTTGTTGTCTTGACGGAAAGGAAATGCGGCACCGTTTTGTATTAAAACCAAAGCGTTTATTTGCTCTAGAAATCACTGACTACCAAAGAAAGCGAAAACTGAAAACTAACAGACAACTAATATAAACAACGTAGAAAACGTTTTAAGAGCATCAAAAACAAATGTTAGAGCGATTGTTAATGTTTTTCTCTAAAGCAAAATCTTCTCGCTCTATCACTGCATTCCCGCGATAGCAGGAGTAATTTGTTTGTTTGACAGAAGTTAGTGGAAGTAAAGCAGTCACACTTTCGAGCAGTCGCCTCCTGATCGATCCCTTCTGCACTAACTACGAAATGATAAGGACAATAGACCGGATTCATTGAGTATATTGGATTATGGTCTGTCAGCAACGCATAATTCCGTTTATTACAGGAATTACATAAATTAAATAATAAAATACAAATATTGTATTGACATGTTACAATTGACTTAAATATTTCCAGCTGTACCAGGGAGGCCAGAAAAAACCTCCAACCTTCTAAAAACCAGTTGGGGAAAATACAAAGGTAATAGAAGGAAATCTGGGTCGGGGCCAAGGCACAGCTGTTGTCCCCCGACAGAACTTTAATTTAGCGGTTTTATGCATACAATTAATATATTTATAGGCCGATTGCCTTAGAAACCGCTAAACGATCACTATCTGTATGCTGGATGTATCTGTACTTAGTAGAGCCACACCTCCAGCCAGCGTGCATATCCAATAAATTGCCGCTTATATTCCTGCATGCAGGATTGGAGGCAGCGCCTGATTTGATGCTATGTGTGCCATAATTAGCAATATCGCTTACAAAGGGTTTACCATGTTTCTTGAATTCGTCCCGAAGGGTAGTACAATGTATAAGATATACCTTTACTTTCATGAAAATACTCTCGAGACTTAGATTTAACGATGCGCCTAACAATTGGTAAACATGAACTAGGTTGAGCCGGTAAAAGCTGGATTAACCTCTCCGTAATGGATACGGGACATGTAATCTTCCCAGACCTAGCTAATAAAGAGGTGTGTCCTTCCCTGTACTGATCGTTTTTGCGCTTAGAAATGTACACAGACATATGTTCATCGTAGATAACTACATATTTCAGTACTAAATTTTGGATTTCGTTGATACGAAAAAACCCAGCGTAGCCTAACTAGAGTACGAATAAAAAACGAATGCCAGCGAGGGAATTGCAGGTAGCGTAATGCTGTGCGATGCACTCTACTGTCTCTCTCGTAAGGGGATCCTTAGGCTGTATGGGACGAGCAAGCTTTCTCCTTGCGCCTTCTAAGGTTGATTTGACTAAGGGGTGATTAGTTGGAAGCTGCTCGAATCCAGCTAAATTGTGACCCCATCTAATACTATAGACAACAGATTCTATAGAAGATATCCCTATCCCTGTCCCTTTTTGGACTGCAAGTTGAGAAAGTTCTGTAATAAAAAGTGCTATGTGTAGAGGCTTTGCAGGAATAACTGGAACGCCCAACTTGGGTGTAGCCCGTGTACGCCATCTAGACCAGCCAACTCCGTATTTCTGAACCGTGGATGAAGCTTTGGATCTACCACGTCCAATGACATTGTCTCCTAAACTTCGAGATGTAAACCACCTGGTATACTGTGATTTTAGTACTAACAGCAGCTTGTGCTACATGTACTGGTACATGTATGTGACTGTATACTCTGTTTTACCCCATTACTAACCAAACCATTGTACATAAAGGCTCTCTAATTTGTAGGAGATGCTCGCTGTCTTGCTTTTAGTTCCATGATTTGTTATTTTAATGTTAAGGGATATCCAAAGTTTCAAGATATAGCAACTTCTTCTTGTGTAACTTCTTCCATTTTAGACATTTGCTATGGGTTCCAAGTTATGCTTCAGATGCTTCAGAGTCTCCAGAAACAGTGTTCACAATACTAAGAACAAGATTTCCCACAGGTATCTAGAATATTTTTTCCTGTGGAAAGACTGGAAACGAAAAGGAGGGAGGGGGAGGGAGAGGGAAAAGAAAAGAGATGCCTTTGATCCCTCGCGCACCCACATGTCCGGCCACAGGGTTCCCAACCTTACTATTTCTTAATAACTAGAGATGCCTGCGGAGGAGGCTAAGGCTTTTATAGCTTCTAAATGTTAGATCTAGCACAGGTAGCCCAAGCTTGGTCTCTGTATGATATTTAAAAGCATATTTTTAATTTTACTTTAAAACCCTACCCCATACGTATGGGGTATTTTGCTGAAATTCGCTGTAACATGGCACAAGGAACACAAGTAGACACCGTATGGGTTTTTGTCGATTTTTATTTAAGATTTCTGACGTTCTACATGGAAAACTAAAAATCCCATACAAAGGCTGTTAAATATTATACTTATTTAGGTAAATCTTTTAATTTTTCTGGGCTTTAAAGTGCAAGTGACACGTTTTTAAACATTTTAAACTGAAGTGGTACAATATTTTGCCAATATGTCTGAATCTAATGCGATACTTTTTTTTTTATGCGTGAGCGTTTGTCTTACCACAGGAAGCCCGTTTAAGGTTTACGACAATTATCACACCCAGAACAAGAGTTATTTCTTAACAAGGCCGGATGTGGATTTCGATTACTGAAAGTGAAGCGAAAGTTAACAGACTTTTCCTTGATATTTAGTGAACAAGTCTCTAGTTTAGGATTTGATGGTTAAAATCCAATTCGACCTTTTGTGACACATTGAAGCCAAAGGAGGCGAGGAAATGCAAAATGTACGTAACTGACACCGATTATCTGCTATGACAATTCTATCAGGTTTGAGTCACGTATAGGCTTTGGTCTCTTAGCTTCTTCCTAGATAATGGTATGGGATTTCTGAAGGCTGGGAAGGCCCTATTACTATTAACACCTGGCTACTGAGAGAGTGAGTGAAGAGAAACAAATCGTAAGTGGGAGCTACACTATATCTTTATAGAACTCACACACAAACAAGTCCCCCCGTTATCGCCGTAATATATTCTACTGTGTACACGATTTCCGTCTGCATTTCCGCACCTCCTTTGGCCTCTGAAGTACCACAAAGGGGTATAAATATCGAATTGGATTTTAAACATCAAATCCTAAACTAGAGACTTGGTCACTAAATTACTTTATTTAAGCTACTTTATTTAACGTCGGTAACTCATGACAGTCTAGCGAGACTGATAAACTTGAGGCCGACGGGAGACCTACAATTATACGTCCTTATCCGAGAAGACGTGAAAGTCTAACCATTTGCAGTTGTTTCACAAAGGAAGCACCTTTGGTTCTCGTATTTTCGTCTAATTCATCCCTAGTGGAAAATATCAAATATCGAATACCAAGTTTTCTTACAAACTATATATGAAAACAAATGTCCATGTCTGTGTTGGCAAACCGTGTTGGCAAAGGCAACTTATCAATAAACAAGAGGCCCTGAGTGGCCTTAACTCGGGCCATCTATAACATGTACTGCATGGAGTTCTAGCATAATTCTGTGTCAACATGGTTTGTGCTAGAGTAGCCAGAGAATTGGTTCTCTCCCACGTATGGTATGCCGGGGGGTTTGGAAATGATAGAGCCATAATACACACACAACACACACATGCATACATACATGCTGTGCATGTACATTTCAGCCACAATTTCCTTCAATTCTGTAGTTTAATATTACTTTCTTTTCAATATTATTGTTCCTTGAGGGTCGTTAGAATTATAAAAAAGCTTGGTATGGGTATTGTTGATTGAAGTGCAATGTTTATTTGAGTACATGTAGTCTGCACGAAATCAAGCAATTTAGAACAACATATTCCACATAATGTTGCTATTCATTGTGAATAGTTAGGTAATGTTGTTTTACATGTGAAAATAATAAAGTCATCTATTTGTAATTCTCAATAACAAACCAGTGGCGATGGCTGAAATTCAGGCTAAATTCTCAACACAATATTTTCGATTGGGGGCGTAAACTACAGACCACCATTTTCTAGTATTAGTGAGCTGCCACTGTGCTAGTGCTCATTTTCTACATCTTGAAGGAGAATGAAACTTATAATGGCAAGCCACAAAGAAACATGCAATGTCCACTCATTTTTTCTATATTGGGCAAGATTAATTTCCATTCCCAAATAATTCTTAAAAGTACTCGTACTCCTGATCGTGACCGAGTGAAAGTGACGATGCTGACGCCAAGAACTGAGGAACAACAACAACAATTACATTTATTTTCTCATAAGATGATGGAAATGTATAAATGCTGTTCGTCTTGTGTAGGTTTACATAACCTTATCCAATGATATAATACTTGGTTCTCGTATTTTCGTCTAATTCATCCCTAGTGGAAAATATCAAATATCGAATACCAAGTTTTCTTACAAACTATATATGAAAACCAATGTCTGACACCATTTACTAATTAGGTCATACTTGTCTATGAACAAAAGCCAATGCACTTGTAAACAAACTATAAAAGACTGGACAAAATTCAACGTTATCCACTTGAACATTGATGATGCAGATCACAGACCTTTGTACTTTAAAATATATTGCAATTGTAATTTTGAAAAAATCTGTCAGTTACATAAGATCCAGGATTCGAACTTAATAATTCAGCTGCATTTTGTAGTCATACAATCCGAAATCCAACCACTTTATTTTAGTGTACAACGAATGTGCCGCCTTTACCTAGAGAATGCAATGGAGCTCTGACGAAGCGCTAGTGATCGAAACGTCAAGCTGCTACTCGATTAGTATCTCAGTCCAGAAATAGCAAGAAGAATAAGGTATGTCTTTAAAAATACAGTTCTGGCAATTTTTACTTGACAATGAGTGTGCACGTGATTAGATCAAGTAGTGTTTTGGAGTTTAGTGGTGCTAATGGATTTAACAAACTTCATCTCATTGTGACTAATCGTCGAACCCAGTCCCTCTCGTTATGTGCGCATGCGTACTACTAACAAAATCGGACTTTGAAACATCTTTCGAAAACATTGTATGGACGACATTAAACCGGGACGAAACTGTAACACAGATGAAGTTTGTGTTGACTCTGCGTTGTTTTATGAAAGCTGCAGCAACTCAAGGGAAGTAAGGAACCTAAATCCAGAAAAAATACTTTGTTTCTTGACTTTATTACGGCTCCACTCGTACTTTGAAACAAACTGTGTCAACCGAACCGACTTAGAGTAATCACTGACCTAAAATAAAGACAAAAGAAAGCGCATCACCTCTAACATTTTTACGATTCAAGAGCTAAATAGTATCTCAGTATTAAAGTAACGAGTGCAGAGGATCTTGGAGTTAAGCTGGCTCCTACTCGTTAGACTCAGCTTTTCCAATGGAATAAAACACTGACCACTGTGTCTTTTAAAAACAACCTGAATTGAGAAACAACCTACAACATATACATCAATGAAGCCAGACATTCTTTAAGGTGAGCACACACCAGGAGACGTTCCGCATGTCCCACCTTTATGGAGGAAGGGATACTCTCATAAAGAAATTGTTTTCAGTGTCCAAGGAAAGCACCATTAGAAATGTGGATGGGGGAAGCACCACTTCCCCGCAGCTTGGTACGTTGTGCAAGGCAGGTTTTTTTCTTTGATATTTTCGTTCCAGTATTTATATTTTTTTACTTTGGACTACCCTTCTTCAGATTTCTGATGGTGTATTACCAATGAGATTGAAGATGAAATACACTTTCATTTGAAATCCTCTTAGCAATAACCAAAGGGAAGAATTATTAGCTGAATTTAGTAGTCTTTAGGAGTGGCCGGTAACGCGGTGACTTTCATTCTCTGCTCCCCTAGTATATATATGTAATTTAATATTTTTGTTTTTCTCGTATGTAAATTAAAGAAGTTGACCTTTAACTGTAAACACTACTTAGGGAGCAGGTCAAAACACACGCCCCAGATAGGGACCCATTTCTTACAACAGAGACAGCTGCCAGCGCAGGGTACCTCCCCTATCCCCCATTTTTGACCATCTATTTTCCATTCTCGGGGGGCTAGTGGTAATCTTAACACAGAAAACGAAATGATAACGCAATACAAAACATGCAGTGCATTTGTTTCTAGATTGAACAAATTATTTTTAATATTGAGTTTTCTCTCCAGAGGAGATGGCTGGCAGCAGCCCCCACCCCCCTACCCCAAAATGGGTCCGTCGAGAGGGCATGTCTTTTTGACTTTCTTGCACAACAAAAAAGTGGCCCAGAACGCCCACTTTGCATACTACTATACATAGTGTTGCTCAAAATTGTCCCTAGGCATCCTTACACCTAAAAATCCAAAAGTGTGAACCTATTAGAGAAATGATTACTATACTGTATATCGATCTCTTCCACTATGGATAATATATCGTACCTCCCGATGGAGATCCTGGTCAAGATCGTAGAACTTGCGGGCCCTAGGTCATTCGCGAGTGTCGCTTCGACCTCTAGACGCTTGAATTATGCCGCGTCTATTGTGCAATACGAAGAAGTAGATTACGAGTTTGGCAGACAAGTCCTCACATTGGGTCTCGAGGCTGCCCAAGACGACGAAGACAGAGACGCCTTGGTTAAGAAGTTTGACATTTCTGAAGAATACCATGCCGACGACGCATTTAACGAAGATTATGCCATAACTAGAGCCGCTACTACCGGCAACCTAGACAGCGCGAAGTGGTTAGCTAGTCGCTTCACCCCCAGAGGACTATTACTACAACGACTCCAGTGCGACTGCGATGGATGCCTGTAGAAATGGACACCTCGACGTCGCGAAGTGGATAGTCGAGCACATCCAACCCACTATAGGTGAGGAATGCGTTGCCGATGCTATGGTGGACGCGTGTAGGAATGGTCACCTTGAAACAGTCGAGTGGCTCGATGAATGCTTCCAGCACTTTATGGATGGAGAGTACGTCCTCGACGCTATGTTTGATGCAAGCAAGCATGGTCACCTCGATGTAGTTCGCTGGCTTGCAAAGCGTTTTCGCCCCGTCATCCCTCACGAGGACTTTGAGGGGATGATGAGCGTTGCGTGCGGTAATGGGTACCGCAGGATCGCCAGGTGGTTCGCAGAGTGCTTCCAACCCATGGAGGAGGAAGACGGCTACTGCGAGTGCGATGGTGGGGAGGCGTGTGAAGGTGGAGAGGACTGTTTTGCACGCCCCGACTACTACTATGCGAGCGAAGCGCGAAGCCCAAATGGTCACTAGATATTCGCGCATGGACCGAATCCAAACTTGAGTATCTGTTAAAGGAATGATTATTATACTGTATATCACCACCAAATGGTATTAGTATATATTCTTTATTCCACGATATTAGCGTTTGTTGTCATCTTAGTACGCATTAACACCATACATATCGAACATGTCGAAGAAGAACTCGAACGTAGACGCCGCAATAACTTGTGATTGGTTGATGCGAGGGAAGGACTCGAAATGCCCAAAGAAGATTTCGAAGACAACGAAGTTCTGTGCCCAGCACAACTGCCAAATCTCAAAAGGCTGTGCCCCATTCGTGCCATGCTCGAAGTGCGGTAAAGGATGTCGTACTAGTTACGGGCTTTGCTCAGGATGTGATCGTCTCACTATCAAGAAGTGTCCCCATATAAGACGCACTAAGAAGTCCAGCAAGACGCTAGAGGAAACTCCACAGCCAAGAAAGGAGGAACTTGCAGAGCCAAACGTGGTGGAACCGGAGGAGCCTGCTGAGGTAGCATTGCCCGCGGAACCAAGAGTGCTGGAACCAGAGGAAGGTCTCGGAGAGTCTCTCAGCCATGCTCTCGACGAGGTGTTGGCTGCCTTGAGGAGCGAGAAGGACGATTAGGAATCGCCACAAAAAAAAAAAAAAAAAAAAGAACGAAGAAAGTCGTTGCGTGACCCTCTTCATTCTTTTTTTCTTTTTTTTTTTTCTTTCTATTAAACGTATGACATCTACAGCGTATCATGGACGAGCTAATCAGATTGTTTGGTCCTGGAATTCGTAGAAGCCTGAATATCAAACCACAAGTGGAACATATTAACACAAGTGAAACATGTCCTGATTGTCTCTGCCCCTTTGAAATACAAGGAACGGAATTCGTGTGTCCCACCTGTGGTCTTGTTTCCGAGGTCGAACCATGTGAAGAAACTAAGATCGATATTACTACTACTCGATTGCGTATAGTAGGCCCGGACGGATTTCAGTATCAAAGTGATCTAGACCGCGCAAAACCAAAGCAAAGCGACAACACGGACCTGCAACTACGAACGCTCCTACAAGAACTACGAGCGTACAATACTATTTACAAACAAAGTTATGACCTATCGTTCCCTATGAACACGTTAGGAATCGTAGCCGACGCATTTATCCAAGTAATGAAAGTTCGTCCCAAGCGTAGCGATGCTAAGAGAAATATTTTAGCTGCTCTACTCTACCATGCGTGCATACAATGTGGGTTCGTACGAACTAAAGGTGAGGTTGCTCGCTTCATGCAACTAAGCAATAAAGGCATCCATAGTGGAGAGGTCTTTATACGTTCTCTGTGTGACGACGATGAGATCGATGTAGACTTGGATGCCGAGCGCATAGTTCCTCACATTGCAACGACTTTCCTTAAACTCGAGCCTCAAGGAGTACCTATAGACGTTCAACGAATAGTCCACGAGGTTGTTACTACAGCGATAGAAAGCAATATAGGCAGATCGGTAATTAAGACGAAAGTTGTTGGAGCAAGTTACGAGGTGCTACGTCGTTTAGGATCGTCTATGTCTCTTAACGAGGTCATTGGGCGATGTGACGTATTTGGAAATTCAGTCAAGCGTTTTGTCAAGGAGTTGTCTTCTTACCATTCCCACTTCGAACCAATCTACACTAAGCATGGGCTAACTAGCGATAGGACTTAGCGAAGTGGAAGTGAGAGCCATGTTCGTTTCTTTCATAGGAAACGTCGATTCTTACCCTACTAAGCTGCCAAGTTTTTCTCGCATTTCCTTTTGCACTTCTTGCTTGAGTTCGGCTCGAACCTGATCCGGACTTTTTTCACCTATGGAAGTCTCACGACGAATTTCAGACCTCATGAACTCATACTTATTCGCTTCGTTCAGGATGAGACTGTATTCGGAGTCGGATATGTTTTCATCGCGTAAGGCCTTCGATACTAGATCGCGAATCGTATTGATTTTCGCCTTTGCCAACATAGTTGTCCTTTCATGTTTAGAAACCTTCATTCCTAACTTCTTAGCTCCAAGGGTCGTAGATGCTGAAATTAATCCACATAGCCCACCAATAACTCCAAGTGGTAAACCAATCACTATTCCAACCCCAGTCAACGCTACGCCCAATCCAGATCCAGATAAGATCACAGATAGACCTCCAGTTACCACTGCGACACCATGAACTATTCCTTGAGAACGTGCATATTTCTTGCGCACACCTTCGTAGTGCCTTTCTTGAACTTTTATGTCCGAAAGCGTGTCTCGGATCGTTTGCAGTCTAAAGTTCTTTCCAGTGTCGTTAGTGATCTGCGGATAGATACTTGGTGCTGATGGAAACGGTTGAATCGAATCGCCTTCCATTGTACGTTATACATATAACTTACTCAAGCTTCAACACGTACAGTATGGGTCGACCCTGGAAGTCTATCAGATTGCCTTTCTCATCGAGAATTGTCAGACGAAGACTGCTTTGTATCGTACCTAGAGCTTTGACATCTAGAGGTTGTAGTGAGGCATACGTCGTTTTCACAAATCTATCGCCTCGGATATGTATTCTACTTAGGACTTTAGATTGCTTTCCATCTTGAATTGAGAATCTGGAATCCACCACGTCGCAGCAGATATACGCTATGTCGATTTCATCTTGGATGGACACTTCGTGCACACCTACTTTTAGTCGCGTAGCAATCCCATCTTTATTAATACCCATCAGTTTGCAGAGGTTTCCACTAAGTAGGATCGATTGCTTGACTTCTAGGTTCCAAGCCCTCCTATGATGGGGTTTCTCGATTTTTATGATGTCAGCACCAACTGCAGGCGCAAAGAATTGTCGAAGGCTCGCCATAGTGTGGTTTCCCTTAGGAACGTCGTACGGAAACCCTATACCTTCGGTAGACCACCAGAAGGTAGCATTCTCTGCTAGGTTCCACCAACTATTCTCAATAGTGACCTCGACTAGTGAAACGTTCTGTATGAGAATAGGGTTGTCGAAGTAGACAGTATGGTCGGCCAATGTTGTGGTGATATATAAGAGAACCATCTTATATGTTGAAGGTATAACTATATATACGTATAGCTTCAACATGAGGAGGTCCGGAGGTCTTTTCAGTTACCATTACGAAGGGAAAGACGAAGAGGAAGAGGTCCCAACGCCGAATGCTAATATACGGTCGAAGGCTGAGAATCAAGCTAGGAGAGAGAATCGAGCTCGGATAGATAGAGAAGATGTGGAAAGTAGAGAGGTCGCAACATTGAATGCAGATCTATTAGCGAAGTTCGAGAAACGATACTCACATGCAGATCTTCACAAGTTCTATGCCTCTACGGAAGTGAACGGTCCAGGCAAATACTCGACGAGTATTTGGTTTCGAGATGGAGGTTCTGACTATGTGGTCTATGGTGATGATGTCTCAAAGTTACCTGCAGGCACTCAAAGACGCATCGATGACGCATTGCAGGGAATGGTTGATGGTTTCCCATCTACGTTGACCCTAGATAAGAGTGCGAAATATCTTATTACGGCAGTTCCTTCTACTGCACCGGCACAAGATATTGATCTCACTAATCTATGGATATATGTCACCCCAACGAAGAGGTTCAAGGCTGGCGTTCCTAACGTATTCAAGGAGACCGTCGTAAAGCATGTGACAGCAAAGGAGTCCCATGCGTGGTTGTCAGGTCCGGATTTCAAATACTGGCCTCAGCAATTGAATTTCGCAACGTGGTGTGCGACTTCCGGATGTGGAGTATCGTTGTTCGACCCTACTTTCAAAAAGTATCCACCAGTCGTTCAGGGGTTCCTACGATTCCATGTTTATTTCACGATACGAAGAATTCTACATGAACTTGGTTGCCCTCTACCTGGTGACAGTGCTTTCAAACAATTCGATAACCTCTACAGCAAATCAGCTCTTGAGAGATTGTGCATCGAATTTGGCATATCTCGAAAGCCAGACTTCCGATGGCACGGAGGTAGGAATCACGGATTAGGAGACGTATTCCTTTTGTATGATGATGGCTACAAGAACGTCCACGTAATCCGAGGCTACGACAAGGAAGCAGATACATGGCCCAACCACAATAACTTATTTGCAGACGAGGGAGGCAGGGTGGACAAGGGCGATCTAGTATCCTTTATTCGGAACGACGAACATGAAGGAAAGCAATACAATTGGTTTACGCCACCAGTCGGGAGAGGTTTGACGAATGCTGGATTAGGTAGATTGAATCGATCTGTTGAGGCTTTTGGATATTGTATTCTAGGCGCTCAAAACGATCTTAACGAATCCATCGTAGATAGTTTCAACGTCAAAGAAAAGTTTAAGAGCTTAGTCGAAGGCGCTATTCTCGAAAACGATTTAGTGGTGAGCTACAAAAACTATCTTACTGCTATAACGACGACACATAAGAGGCTCGATCTAGCAATAGCTATAGGTGTGCGATTATTGCCAAGCAATCTAGTGTACTATCTTGGTAAGAAAGATGGCTATAGGAATCCAACCCCGAAAGCTACGAAAGATATGATGCTAGGCACTAACGACATCAATGCAGAAGTCAAAGGGCGCCCACCTCCTCCTATGGAAGGACCACCAGATAGGAAATTGGTGCCACCTCTCGAGAAGCACGAGAAACTAGTTCCTGTACCAAAGGCTGTCCCACAACATGAGATTAATCTCGCAGTGACATCCATTGCCGCAGCTGGAATTGCATGGACGTTGTTTCGTTAACGTCGTTTGTATTGCTCCACTACGAAGACCACTGCTGCTACGATTAACAACCAAATGTTGTTTGCTAACGACGTCAGCAGCCATACTGAATATGAAACTCGCAATTGGCCCAATCATCTTAGGTAGAATCTCTTCTAACTTTTTACCTATTGCTTTTAAGGTTTTGGCAGTTGTTTTAGCGGCTGCTTTGGCATCATCTCCAACTCCCGATACTATCGCGGGAACTGCCTTCGTCAGATTGGAAACTATTACGCCGATCACAGTACTTACCGCAGCTACCACGCTAATTATACTGACTCCATACTTCTTGAAGATGATTCTTATACGATCCCTAAGTGGCATCCGTTCTACTATAGCTTCTTCTATTTGTTCTAGGACTGCTCGCTCCTCCTGAGCGGTCCTTATTTCGTAAGTAGCATTCTCTTTCTGAGTTTCAGTAGACGTAGGGTCTTTGAGTATTTCTTCATTCCGTTCGATCCTCTCACTCAATTGATCTTCAGCTACTATGACTTGCTCTACCATTTCTACCCTCGGAGGTCCTAGGACTTCTTTGAGACCTTTTCCAATCCTCACATATAACTCGCCCTTCGTGGTGGTCAAGGGGATAGGTTTATTTTTGCTTCCATACTCGTGGATAGCGACTCTACCGTCAGACATGGTTGCCATCTCGAGATGGCCACCTCGAATTCCCACATCTGGATATCGTTCCCAGACGGCCTCGAACATCTCCTGTTTCACAGCGTCTGATAAGCCTTGTTCGAAGACCACGTTTCTAGCGCTGAATTTAGGAGGTTTCTCATCTTCCAGATTTTTCATGATTCTTTGATGTCTAGAAGCGTTCGATTCCGGATCCGTGATCGAATCTATGTAATCATTCATAGAAAACGAGGTTTCCTGATCCTTCGGTCTAGCACCTTCTAGGGTGTAGTTGCGTCTGGTTTTCATTGGGACCATTTCTCCTGACTCTTCTGTAAACGTCATCGCTTTCCACTCCTCCACATCGATAGCATCGTCATCATCGTAATCTTTTCCTCTTTCAGCTTCATCAGTTCTTTCATCATACCTCCCATCAAAGGCCATGTTAGACATAACTATATATATAGTTATATTCAACATGATCTCATCAAAGTTGGATCCCACGCAAGCACGAAGAGAGCCTCATGCACTCAAGGCTCCACGAGACTTGTATAGGAAAACTTTCACTCGATCATCTGCCAATCCAGGTGAGACTCTATACGTAGAAGTCCCAAAGCTAGAAGAAGGCGTAGTACTAGTACCTGGTAGCTTAGCGCTATTGGGCGACATCGTACTATCTGGTGGACATGCGAATAACAGAGTCGTTTCGAACGTTGGACGCTGCTTGGTCATGCGTAGAATCTGTAGGATGGGAGCTGAAACAGTAGAAGACCTTGTCAGGCCAGACCTCCTACAAACGTACTCCGATGTATACCTATCTACGCAGGAGAGAGAGTCTAGAGTACAACAAGGCATTCAATCAGAGAACGTAAACAAGCTACGATCGAAAGCTGGTGACGCAAGTACTTCGTCTGCTGCAGACAACGCGCTCCTAGCTGCATGTGGTTCCAAGTATAGGATTCCATTAGATGTTGACATTCTGACACAACATGGAGTTCTATATCCATATGCCTTAGAAAATACAATTACATTCGAGTTGACTCTAGCGCCTGCCAACGAGGTCGTAATTGGATCGGATACGACGAAGATAGGTACGTACCAACTTACCAACATCCAACTAGAATACGAAGCAATCAGGGACGGAACGCTGGCTAGTAGTGCACTTCACAAATACGAAATAGGTACTGCATTCCTATACAACTACGCTGTTCACTTCAAGACAGTAGATATCGCTAAAACATCCGATACTTTGATATCTCAAAACGTCAACGTTCCACGACGATCCTTTGCTGGACTACTTCTACTATTTATAGATCCACCTACCATTGGCACGCGAGATAGCGAATCATTCTCGAATCCAGATATTTTGAAGGTAGAAGTAGATGTCAACGGGATTCCCAACAGACTCTTTCCAAGCGGCATGCTTCCCCTAGATTTCTGGGAGGCTGCAAAAGGTTGGTTTGGTACACCCAATACTTCCATGACTCCAAAGAAGTTCTTTGAAAATAGATTCGCTATCCTAATCGATTGTCGCACAGCGAAAGATTCCACCGTTCATGGTGATGGCTTGACACAAACCGGCAGTGGAAAGGACATCGACATTCGCATACATAGAACTGCGAAGGGAAGTGGAAATGTGAAAATGCACATCTATGTCCTTGCGGATGCTCAGGTCACGATATTGAACAGATCTCTGCAGAGTATATTATACTGATGGATTCTCTCGTAGAGCACATACCGTTCAACGCACTCATAGTCGGTCCAACGAATTGTGGGAAGACTGCGTTCCTCATAGAACAACTTCGTGGATCATTTCGTGGTAAGTTCGATTACGTAGTACTGATTTGTCCTACGTATGCCCACAACAAAACCTATCGTGGATTTGCAAATCGAGATCCTCGTTTCTTCGTCATGTCACCACCGCAGGATGCCATCAATGCCGCGCTACGAGTTTGTTCCACCTTTTGGGCAGGAACCAATACTCTTTTGATATTCGACGATTGCGCTGCGTCGAAGGACGTAAAGCTGAGAACCGATAAGCTCGTGGAGATGGCCTTTTCCGCTCGTCACATAGGCATTTCTATTTGGGTGTTAACTCAACAGTATAAAAGCATATGCAAACCTTTTCGAGAAAACGTGGCGGTGGTCGTGGCCTTTCATACAGCGTCAGCTCTTGATGCCAAAGAACTATTTGAGGACTACGGTGGTGGGTTGAAGGTGGATGAGAGGAAAATGTTGACCTCGGAGCTCAAGGCCCACAAGTTCGCTCGCATGTGCTTCTGTCTCCGCCATCCTTTCGAGGTAGTGTTAGAGCTCCCAGCACCTACAACATATTATCATGGATAAAGAAATACTCGAGATATTCGGTGAGGATGTAACAGGTCCACCACCAACCAACCTAGACGTCGTGTCAGACAATCGCGAATCACTTTCGATCTTAGCTGCAACAGGCGTAACGAAAGAATACCTAGGTAAGAACTTTTCCCTAGGAGACATCTCTAGACTTCCTGAGAAAGAAGTAGACAAGTTGTATAGGAGGTATCAGGCCGTTCTAGCTCAGCAAGTAACGAAAGGCTTAGTCGACGGCGTGACACGTCTAGCTACCCGCCTAGTTGCCTACCTAGTACCAATAGATTCTCAAGAAGCCCTGATCAAGGACCTACAAGAAGACCCTCTAGTCCGCAACGAAATCAGTGCTGCAACTGGCCTACTATCGCTTAAGGCAGGTCGCCTTGTAGCTCTAGCTAGCGTCCTATTCCACATATCTGGTCACGTAGTCATTCCTGGTACAACTGTTGAACCTCCACATATACCTACTATATCGAATCAAGATGGAAGGACAGACGGATCAGATAACTGCGAATCCTCCGACGACTGTACAAACTAAGGTAGAAGATCCAAAGCGCGCTACGGCTGGAAAAGAACTACGCAAAGAGAAAGGTTGGTTCGAAAGCGCACCTACTAATGCTGTCTTCGCAGTCATCGACGCAGGCGACATACTGGTCGACATGAGCGCTTTCTTAGTTGGCACAGGCGCCTTATTGTTTTGTACAGGCGCTTTATTGGTTGGTATAGGCGACATACTGATCGAAGCGTTCATTCCTGGTACAACTGTTGAACCTTCACATATACCTACTATATCGAATCAAGATGGAAGGACAGACGGATCAGATAACTGCGAATCCTCCGACGACTGCACCAACTAAGGTAAAAAACCCAAAGCGCGTTGCAGCAGGAAAATTAGCTTGGGAGAAGGTCACTGCCCGTGCAAAAGAAGCTCAAAGGATGGAGATAGAACGTGAAAATGAACCGTCCAAAGAAACTGACGTAGAGAAAGGTCGGTTCGAAAACCTGACTATCCTCGCAGTCATCGGTACTGGCGCTACATTGTTTGGCACGTACTTTGCGTACAAGAAGTATGTAGATGGCAACACGCGAGCTGCCGCCGTTAGCACGACACGACCTGCAGCTCCGGCAAAGCTTACGATACTAGACATGGAGTAACACTTAAAGACTCGAGACCATACTTATATATGTCGAGATGGATAAGGAATTGATGAAGACGGCAACCGATGCATCTATAATTGTTGGACTCGCTTCTGGTATTGGGTGGATCGTAAAAAAGACTACCAAGGAATCTATGCTTAGCGATCCTTCTTCTTCCCTAGTGAATTACGCAAAGTGGACTGTCGTGATACTTGGTAGCTTATACGCGAAACAATATCTTGAGAAACAAAAGATCATACCGTAATGGCAGCAGCAATTGCTATGACAGTTTTCGGCGCTGTTTTGAATGCGACGGCATTTACTGGTGGTGGCATACTAGCTAGAATGATTGGAAAGGGTGATATAGATACAGAACGAGAGAGACACGATAGGGCCATCGAAAGACAAGAATCTGAAATGACAGCGTATAGAACCGAACGTCAAAGATTATACGACTTTGCACAAAATCAGGAAGGTCTTGAACGCGACGCATACAACGTTCAAAGAGATACCAACAAAGCCTTCGTGCAATCCGATAAGTTACGTAAGGCGCTTAAACGGCTCGAAGGAATGAAAGAACCCCGCTTATCTGACTACTATCGACCCTCAAACAATCAGAAGACTGGTGAGTTGCTCTACGTAGGTGGTGGAATGCTAGGCGCTGGATACGCTATTAGTAGATGGTTATAGAAACGTACTAGGTACTACTACTAAGCTACTACTAAGCTACTACTAAGCTACTACTAGGTTACTACTAAGCTACTACTAAGCTACTACTAAGTTACTACTAAGCTACTACTAAGTTACTACTAAGCTACTACTAAGTTACTACTAAGCTACTACTAAGTTACTACTTAAGTCACTACTAAAAAAAAAAACGAAAAAAAAAAAAAAGGTTAGAATGTATAGATGTATGATGGATTCTAAACTTGCGAATATCTTCTATGGGCCTATGGGCTATTGGAAAGGTCACGCTGCAATTGGCAAGCTATCGGTAGCAGCGAAAGCATCAGAAGACGTAGCTAGGAGTTGGTTGGAAAAGCAATCTATGTGGCAAATATATCTACCACCACCAAAACACATTCCACGTCCGCATTGGACTGTATCGAAACCAAATGAAGTCCACCAAGCTGATTTGATATTTCTACCACACGATCGACCTGGGCGTGGACGGAAGCTATACAAGTACGCATTGGTAGTAATCGACGTAGCTTCTCGATACAAAGAAGCCGAACCTTTGGCGTCTAAAGATAGTGGTGAAGTTGCTGCGGCATTCGAACGAATCTACAAACGTAGTCCACTCGAATGGCCAAAGACGTTGCAAGTAGACCCTGGTAGAGAATTCATGGGACGTATGTCTGAAACGCTAGAACTACATGGTACGAAAGTTCAACGAGGTGAGGCTGGTAATCATAGAGCGCAAGGCTTCGTCGAACGAGCGAATAGAACACTAGCTGAGAGATTGTTTGGATACCAATATGCACAAGAGATGGTACTTACTTCGGAAGGCTCGGATGCGCGTAGTAGAGAATGGGTAGTTCGTCTACCAATGGTTATCAAAGCCCTGAACAGTGAGGTGACTCGACTTACAGGAAAAGAGCCTTCGAATTCTGTAGTGACACAACAAGTAGATCTAAAGACTCCTACATATTCGCGCACTGTTGGCTTGAGAGAAGAGCGCCTACCATTCGACGTCTTAGATCTCTACGCACCAGGAGAATTGGAAGGGGGTGAAAAACGTAGAGCTACTGATCCTGTGTGGAGTTTGCAGATATACGTTATTTCGCGAAGTTTAGTATCTTCGGGACAGCCTGTGCTGTACTACCTTGCGAAGCGAGAAGGGGAGAAGGACGCACCCAAACGTGGATTCGTTCGTGAAGAGCTACAAGTAGTTCCACCAGATACGGAACTACCACCAAGAGGTATTCTGTTCGTGCCTAGTGTAGCAGCTCGTAAATGAAATCATCCATGTCTAAGTCTTTATGTCCATAGGCTAATGTATCGATTCCATTATTATGGATCCAACGCTTGGAGTCGAATGGTGAAAGGGATACCTTATTGATGTGCTGCCCATAGATGTGGTGGCCTTCCGATCGTAGTACATCCATCCCATGCCTGAAGGTCTTCTTAGCAAATAGCGACTCTTTGTACTGCTCGTGGCGGATGTGCTTCTTTACAACTACCTTGCGGATGCCTTTAGCCTTCCATATGCTTTTCCCATCAGCCTCTAGGCTAGAATACATCTTCGGTCGAAGACCTACATACTCAGCGATTGGGCGCCCGGCACACTCGTCCTTCATCTTTCCAAGGACTTTCTTGTTCGCTGTACTATGTAGTGGATGCTCCTTAGGGTTGTCAGATGTGTCGTAGAGATCTTCGTGGGCAGCCATGTCGGCATACACATCGTCTGTCTGGATCTCAAGTAGTAAACTGTCTGTGTCTGTATAGACTAGCTGGCATCGGTCTCCATACTGTCCAAGCAGTTGGTTGTAATAGAAGTCGTACATCAGATGCTTTGAGAGGTCAAGAATGCTCATCCCCACGTAGACTGGACGGTTCAAAGTTAGTCGACTCTTATGCATATGCAGGGCTGCCAGATCGTCATCGAAGATGTTTGCCCGTGCGAAGGTTGGGCTAGCAATCAGACGTCTAAGTTTGTCCTCTTCGCTGGCACGCACTAGATCGACATTTACACGCTTGCGTAAGTTCTCCATGGTTTTGCCGAAGACGCTGTTGTTCATCAACTTGTACAGGTCCTTTTCGAAGTCGCTCGTAGCCAGTTTACGAAGGTCAGTGTTCTTTCGGATATAAGGCTCCATCCATGGACTTTGGTCAAATCGTAGCGCTCTGTGAATCTTCTTGAGATGCATGCCTAGGGATATGTAAAGCTGTAGATTGCGGTAGTGGAGTACGTACCGCTCTTTGTCGTGGAGGTTTGGCACAAGCTTTTCAACCTCTATCGATGTACCTTTGAGGTTGCGCTGATACTCGGACATCCACTCCTTTGGGACCTTCATGCGCTCTGGTGCTAGCGGATAGGCATTGTGTGCGTTGTGGAGTTCTTGTGGGTATTCGAGATCCACCTCTAGTATGTAGCCCTTGGGGCTGTCAGATGGACAGTCCACTATGGTATTGGTGAGTCCTTGAAGGTCCTCTACCCACCCGAAGCCTCCCGTTGGTAGTGGCTGACTCATCGCCCATCCATATAGGTTGTTGGCATCGAGGTACTGGATGTACGTTGTGGGCTTGGATTGGTCATGGCACTCAACCAGAGGATTGTTGGCCTTGGCGTGTCTCTTGGATACCATAGATATTCCACCACGTAGACCTTTCTCTACGAAGAGATTCTGGTCATAGTCCACAAGCAGCTCGAGTTCCACACCTGTAGCTTTCAAGAGCGCGTCCCAAGAGAGACCAGGGCTGGTGTAGTAGTGTGCAGGATCCAAGCCATACTGACGTAGACACGTTTCCCTAAAGGTCTCAAAGACATCTGCCAGAAGAAGCACGTCGGTTCGGAGATATAGGTCGTGGTAATCTCCCATGTTCTCACAGCCGAAGGTGTTCCAGACCATCAAAGCGTGTTCGTAGTCCTCCTCGGAAATGCCTTCAGCTGATAGCTTGCTGTAGAAGTCGGCTTGTGATGGGAGTGGATCTGCAAACCGATCCCAGCTATCCATATACTCATACGGATAGATGCCTTTTCGCAAAAGCAGGCGTTGCCGCTCTACACTAGGCTCATACAGAGCAGTAATCTGGAAAGCTTCTGGCTGGTTGGCTGACACCAGCTTGTCTAGGGATGCTAAGAGGAATTGAGCGCTGTCGATGAATCGCAGCTGGTCTAAGGAGAACGATATGTACTTCTCCGTGTTGTTAGGGATACACGTGATCTGCCCCTTCGTCTTGGAAATAGCCTGCATTATTAGATGTGAGTCGTAACCACGCAAGTTGTGGAATACGACTGGTATGGTCGTGGTTTTGGGGTTCAACCGCAGCTTGAGGTTACAAGCATTGTGGGCTGCGCCTCTGTACTTGCCTGTTATGTGGCAATGGTCGCGAACTGAGTCACCGTAGAGTGGCTCCTCACACACATGGCAGATTGTGGCCGTATCGTGGGCAATCCAATTCTCTGAGGTCATCCGTATTGCCTTGGGGGTCATCAAAACTACTTTGATTCTCGATTCTTCTCGTTGCATTGCCTCCAGGAACCGTTCTGCGGCATCCCGACCTCTGTAAACGACTGGAGGCTCTGTATGACCATCGCATCGCACCACGACGTAGCCAAAGCCACAAGCCACATGGTGTTGCGTGTTCTGAGTGTTGCTCTTTGTGGGATCCAACTCTGGTCCTGCGATCTTCGTTGTCAAAGCCTCGAAATCTGCATAGATAACGTATGGAGCTGGTAGCTGTCTGTGGTGGTTTCGGAAGGAGAGCTTGTTTTCACCCTCTTTAGGCATTTCCACTCTCACGGCGGTTCCCCCTATACCTTGACACTCGGGCTTGTGGGCTTCGAGGAGGTCTTCTCGGCAGTACCCATGTAGGCATCGCTCGCAGAAGTGTTTCCTACCGTGGTGTTTGCTATGATTGTAAAGGAGGCGGTTCAAGTCCTTGATCCAGGTATAGTGGTACTTTCCGGACTCCTCTATGATCAGCATGTTGATGCGTGGGATGTCCCCACATTGCTTGCTAATCCTATAGACTACCACCACACCTTTCTCCCAGCCGAAGGCGTTGATTGCTAGGTCGTTTTGTTTCTCAACCCGGCGAATCTGCGATATGGGTGTTGGTGCATCGACTCCTGTAAAGTCTAGGCCGTCGTCTATAGGATACCTAGATGGTCTGTATGCATGTCCTCCGTGAAGAACTGGAAATAACGATGACCGAAGAGCCCATCGTAGGCAGTTATCATCCTTATTTCGAACATTCACCACGGCTTTCTTATTTGCAACTTCCGGAGGTAGTTCGATGAAGGATCCACCTCTCAGAGGTTGGTAGAGAGCGATGTTCAGATAGAGCAGGATGATGTTGTCGACAACCCATCCAGAGCCTCTATTCGTCCACTTCTCGAGACGCTCTAGAATAGTTGGGATGGCTCTGTCTAAGGCCTCATGAATCTCGTCGGTCTGCATGACAACCTCCTGGTTGTGGCGCATCGTAGGGTCAGTAAACTCGTTGCTACCGTCCGGATGGTCCTTCCGTAGCATCACCTTCAGAGCGAGTTGGAACTTCACTCCACGTAGGTCGTCGACTTCTTCCACCAACTTCTGATGAATATCGTGGCGGACACCATCTAGGAAGGCCCTTGGGTCAACGCCTAGTTCGTGGCCTATGGGGACGTCCATCTGCCACCCACGTAGATACTTACCGATGGTCCGATGGGTTCGCTCGAATGTGAGGTGTTCCATATTGGGGTGGGCGTATACTATAGTGGATCTATATGTTTAAATGGTTATACGATATTGAGTAAATGTGTGCGTGTGTGTCTAGTTTTCGTTAACGATGGGTTTAGGGCGGTAGGTAGGACAGTTCTTCTTCTTATGTCTCCACAAGGCAGAGTAGCAGCTTAGCTCTCCGCCACAACTCTCACAAATGTATTGCTTTGGGACCCTAACGCACGGGGTTTTGCGATTCTCTCGATGGCGTTTCAGATTCCAACTCCTCTTAAATACTCTTCCACACTTTTCACACTCCATCTCATATGGATTATATATCTTAGTAAATCTATATGTTTAAGTGGTACTGTCATGTTGAGTAAAAATCATTAGTCGGCATGCTCTACGATCTTAGTCAAGATTTCTATGGGAAGGTACGATATGTTATCCATAGTGGAAGAGATCGATATACAGTATAGTAATCATTTCTCTAATAGGTTCACACTTTTGGGTTCACACTTTTGGATTTTTAGGTGTAAGGATGCCTAGGGACAATTTTGAGCAACACTATGTATAGTAGTATGCAAAGTGGGCGTTCTGGGCTACTTTTTTGTTGTGCAAGAAAGTAGAAATTCACTTTTTGATTTTCTTGTGCAATAAAAAAAGTGGCCCAGAACGCCCACTTTGCATACTACTCTTATTCATGTAACACACGTTTACAATTTAGTCTGCTATTCTGCTTCCGAATACTAATAGATGATTGTCTCAAATTTATGTTTATATTTGTTCTTTCTACCCTGCGGTTTATCCCAGCTCGGGACATTCGATACACGCTATGTTTGTGAAAAACTTTACTAGTACTATTAAATGGCAAATGGGCATAAAACTTTACTCGTAAATAAGATATTACTAAACTGAATTAATAGTTTACTAATCAATGGAAAATTTCGGGCGTGAAACTCAACGTAAAACTTTACTCGTAAATAAGAACTTTAAGGATATTACTAAACTGAATTAATACTAAAAAATGGACAATTTTGGGCGTGAAACTCAAACTAAAATTGTCGGTCCCAAAATAAATATCGCGTAAATGCGGCTATTAATAATAAACGACAGCGAAAATAGTCATATTTTGTATTCATCGAACTCCCGAAACAGCGATCGAGATGGCCACGAGTTTCTCTCGCTGTTATCGTGGTTCAACGTATAGCAGCCCGTTTCTCTACTTATTTTCGCGACATGATTTCACGCTCGAAAATTACTTAACAATCAGACCACGAGCTCGAGTTTTCTACGAGCTGATAGTCAACGAGGCGCTTCGCCGAGTTTATTAGTATTAATTTACTCAATACTTTACTGATACATGTTTCAGGTGTAAAGTGAAATTGAGTTTCACGCCCGAAATTTTCCGTTTATTAGTAACTGATACGTATTTCGGGCGTAAAGGCAAATTGGACTTGTTCCCAGAATTCGGAGTTCTATAGCCAAATTTTGTTGTGATATTAGACTGTAAAATGGTCCCTTTCATGTCGTGAAAATAAGTAGAAAAACGAGCTGCTATACGATCCGAATGCGGCAAGGAAAATCATGATAACAACGAGAGAAACTCGAAACAGCGAAATTTCCGTTTATTAGTATTAAACTGATGCATATTTCAGGCGTAAAGTCAAATTGAGTTTCACGCCCGAAATTTTCCGTTTATTAGTATTAATTTACTCAACAATCCACTGATAAATGTTTCGTTTCGTTATAAAGTCCAATTGACACGCCGAAATTTTCCGTTTATTAGTATTAATTCAGTTTAGTAATATCCTTAAAGTTCTTATTTACGAGAAAAAATTTACGCCCATTTTCCATTTAATAGTACTAATAAAGTTTTTCACAAAGTTGGCATATATGTGAATTCCCCCCCCCCCCCCCCCCCTGTTGCTATATAGATCAACAATCCCTTGCGAACCTAACACAGTCAAAATATGTCATTTCTGACGGTTGAGCGACACAGCAGCGATATAGTCAGAAATTGATATTCTGCCGGCACGGTAGAGAGGTATGGATACGAGCCTATAGCATTATGGGTAATTCTTCTAGCATATATAATGCTTCGAGCGGGAAAAGTAGTCATTCTAGGCCAGTCAACTCCACGTTGGTTAAAATTGTTTTATTTATTTTTATTAATTATTTAGCTTAAGTTAATAGTGAATAGTCAGTTCTCTAACCTTCGGAGAATCCGGGTTGCTGCATTAGGTCGAGGAGTACGTTTCCGCATTTCCCCACTCCAGGGTGGTTTTTTCGTGGTTTAAGCGGTTTTTCGTATCTGGCAGTTTCCCATTAATTAGGAATACAATACAATATTAGTTAATTGTATTATGTAGTACGGAGTTGTCTGGCGACTATCCCATGATAAACTATACTTACGAAGTCTATTGTCAGTGTAGTCAGAATAACTAAGTATTGACAACGGCACTTGTATTGGCCTGTTTTTAGATTTATAACCTCCCGCATGAAATTTTTCGCGCGCAAAGAAGTGTGGGTAAAAGTACAAGTCGCCATCTTTTTCTGTACGTGACGTCATATTCCCCGGCTGAAGTTGAAGAAAAGACTGGGACCGAGTCAAATGAACCATGTGACAAGAAAGAGCATATTTGAGTGAATAGAAACTGTTAGCCTAAGACGGCTGGCTCTTATCGCTCCGAGCAAAATTTCAAAAATCGCAAAAATAAGGTGTTTTTCCCCCCATTGTTTTGGTGCCGATATAACTAATAAATGGCACGCCTTTACAACTCGAAAGTTGAAATTCAAATTGGAGAGCAATGAAGGAAATAAGCGAGCATATCAGTTCTCTCCTGTTATAATGCTAGATTTTGAAGAACTGAGCCATAATAAAAGTGAACAGAGAGTGATGGCTGTTCACGAATGACTGCCAATGGTATTTTACTGCCAATTGTAATTAAAATTAAATTTGGAGAGCGCGAACATTTGTTTCGTGTTTAAATCATGCATAATTGTCAAAATCATTCGAAAATGTTTCTGCCGTTAAAAATATGCTAATCACATGCATGACGTCAAGTAGTATTAGCCACATTGATCAGTATCCACAACAGTAAAAATATGGCCGACGGCAAGTCTTCTTTGAGAAAAAAATATGACAGATGGCAAGGTCCCTCAAGTAGACATATTTAATAAGGACGGTGCCTACTATTGTCAGCGCGCACGCCGTTCTGCGCATCTTGCGTCCCGCGGGTCATCCCGCGAGACAGGCCATTTGCAGAACTATTTTGAAAAAGCTGTATTAATTGTGTAATTTTACAGACAAAAAGATGAAGGATTTTAAAATAAGGTCGAAAGATATGCTTGAGAAATGAACGATTTGGGAAATCTTTAAATTCCACTACGCGGCCACGAAAGACAATTTTCAGCTGAAATGGTATTAAAACAGCCGACCATTTCAATGATTTATCGTGGGAAGATGGTCGAAGAATCGTAGATTTAGGAGATTTACCCGACCAATTGAATGAAGGTTGTTTGGACTGCCATGAATCACTGCTGTCTTTTCGCCCAGCGCCTTGTGCTTTAGGCCTGTCGATGCTTTCGAGTTTCGTCAGTTTCTCCAAACATGGACTCGGCCGAGTATAAACAATGTGTGAATACGGTCAAATAAGCTTTGTGAAAACGAGTAAACCTCTTGGAAATCCAAAGAAGAATGAAGAAGGAAGGACTGTATGGGATTTGAGCACAAAGGAAGCAGTAACAGCTTTGATTTTCAATGAAGAAAGTCGAAAGACGGGACTTACTCTTTTCCCCACCGCCATCTTGAAATTCTCCCAGAATGCAATAAAAGAAACCAATTTTCAGACTTACTAGGGAGGTCTTGGTAAAAAATGTCAATTTTTGGAAATAAAATTAGCGATAAAGAGGCTTACCGTCCACATAACTTTTTAAAACGCGTGGATACCCCCGTTTTTTCTTTTTGTAATCTATAATATAGAAGCTAAACAACGTTTACATATATTTTTTGTCTTTATAAAATTGAAACTTGATGTCCATTTCGGTAAAAAATATGTGTGTGTTCATGGTCACTAATGAGGCTTACAAAGCAAAATTTGTACAAAAAATGATAATCATTGTAAGATAAATAGTTTGATTGGCATCCTTTGTGAAGAACGCTATGTCTAACGTTTTTTGTCCTAATATTTTGCCAGATAACCCAAAATATTAATCGAATTAAAAATAGTTTCTCGGACAAAGAAAAATGCTGAGTCAGCACTTTTTTCGATTTTCATCCTTAATTATCTCTCTTAAACGTATGGGTACCCCATAATTTTTTTTCTGATTTCAAAAGCTCCTTCGGGGGTTCAAACAATCCATATAGATTTTTAGAAAACAAATTGGTTTGCAATTAGTAGGCACCGTCCTTAACATGAGAATTAACCCCAAAAACGCACTGTATTTTGTATTTTTTACGAATATTTGTTCACTTCATTGGCACTTTAAAGTGCCACTACGACGAAAATATAATTTACCATTTCGATTTCCCACTTTTTCAGTGTCAATAGACCGATTGTTGTCCCAATTCAGATCACGTGACAACGAAATTGATACATTTCCTCTTGGGATACAGAAAAATACAAGAACACATTACCCAAGGAAAAGTCAGGTGACCTGAATAGCGATGTTTCCTGTTGATAAACATTGCAATTGTCGTGCTAATTAATGTACAACCATGATTTGTAAAGCCCGCTTTGTGTTAGTAACCAATGGATCTCTGGTTGGCACATTAATAACAATAGATGACGACACAACAAGTGTATAAGCTAATCAGTCAATAGGTCATTCAGTGTTAGAAATATCCGAAACAGTAAAAAATATTCCCAAATGGGCAAGTTAAACCACAACATTTTACGAGAGTATACCGGTAAAATCCTTTCCGCCATTACTGGAAGCAGTTTTATTATTCACAGGGAGCCCAAGCGTAGTTTCTGTGTTATCAGTGTAATATTTGAAATTGTAAAGTTTGAATATCGTCTTTAAACTGTGTCTGGTTGTTATTTGTGTTAGTTTTGAACTTTTCCTAAATTCATAATTAATGAAGGGTTCATCTCGAAAATCGAGCCAGCAATCACAACAAACTCCACAAAATGAGAAATTTTACCAAGAAATTCGTGTCGAATGGAGCTCAAACTTATGCAGCACACAGTACAATAATTATCATACCTTTGTATGCATATAAAACTGTAACATCACAACTAGTTGCGAAGCGAAGCCCAAACAAACTCAGCTAAACTTTCTCATAGCAGCCATTTTGAATGCGATTCATAAAAATCCGCGGCGTTGCCACGGTCGTTCCTGGAGCCAAGTAGCATATAATTGTTACCAATGTGACTGTCCAAGCTGTAGATATGCCACTTTCTAAGGTAAACACTCCGAAATGACTTATATTTTACTGCTGTGAAGTTTCTCTTCTGTCTCTGTTACACTAATTCAACTGAACCGCTTGACATATAGAAGTTATATTTTCGGATTCCATCTAATATTTGCTGCCGTGAAAGATTTGCCGCTGAGCTGAACGCTGATCCGTTTACCAAATTGAAATGTTGCTAGCGGCCGGCTGGGCCATCTAAATTACTACAAGAACACCAATTGAAATCGCTGGAAATTATAGAAATTATGTTTATGATTTGAAAATAAGATTCCGGTTATTTTCGGAGAAAATGTTCGCGCTTTTCCAGAACAACATTTATTCGCAACTTGTATCCTCATCTGGTCATCTAGCTAAATGGCGGCCGGTGCAAAAGTAAAATTATTTCAAGTAGTCCTACTACAACTACAGACTTTATGTTGCCTATGTAAGAACTAGAATGGGGCTTGACTTTTTTGTGACTTTATTTCGAAAATAAAGTCCTGTTTCCAGCTGATTTCGATTGATTTTTCATCTCACTTGAAATTCAGTGATCAGCAGTTTATCGCATAATCCCGATATGACCTTTAAATAACACATTAATAGCGACGAGAAATAAGCAAATTGTGGGATTCTTTTAGAATTGAAAACAGACCGGCAGAACTTATTGCCCTGGCAGACTGCAAAGCTGACGCTCTCTGTATGTTACCTTTAACTGCTACACGGGCATTCAACGAAACTAATCTCGTCACACACTACACAAATATGGGCTCTGCCAACAACGCCTTCCACAATAACACAACACAAAATAGCTCACTGACCATCCGCGAGTTGCACTTAGGGGCCCTATGTTTCTTCATGCGGACGGCCATTTTCCAAATTGAATGGAATTACTTTTCACCTTTGGATATCTCAAAGCGAACTTGCACATAACGAAGTATTTTGGAGGTTTAATTCACAGAACATACCCGAGACTTTCTGCAAGTATCGAACACTGCGGTTCAGGGAGAGAAGCCCTTCTTTGGCGCCATGTTATAAAACGGTGATCTCAGCTTGCGAGATTGTGAATTGTAATAAAATACATCTCACTAAAATTATCTTGAATTTCATCATCAAAAACATAAAGACCATCATGACAGCTTTAGTCAGTTGTACTGACAGAACGTAACACCTACTCTAACCACAGCTTAATTACTTAATATCCTTGGGTGTACTTACGGTACAAATACACTTGCGTCCTCTCACTTTATTCCCATGGTGTCTTTTTACAAACGGATTGTGGATCGTAATTCTTCAGAATACATGATCGATTAATTAATATTTAAGTTGGCGAGCTAGCGCTTCTTTTATTGACTGTTTGTTTTAACTCTAATCCATTAGTAGGCTGACTTTGTCTGCATGTTCCTTCTAAGGATAAGCTTTGGTCCTGCGTTATTTCAGAAAGCCGTCCACAGCCGAGTAAAACTTTCAGTGAGCGCCTGTATTCTCGCAAACGCCAGCAAAATAAGTAACTGCCAGTAGATTATCCGAAAATGTACTCAAAATGAAGTACCAGTCTTCGGTGTCGCAGTTCTCGCAGTTAGAATCAATTATAATTGTTGTGAGATAAGGTAACTGAGAGACAATTACTAAAATCATCATGAGAAATGCAATTTTCTGGAAGCTTCTCTCGAGCTGCAAGTTCTTTTGTAGCCATATTGGAACAGGTTGATTCTTATTTGCGTATGTCAAAGTGGCAACTTTTCGACGGCGCCTTAGAATCCAATAAATTGCTGAATGGAACATACACAGGAGGATTAGAAGAACTATTATATGTAAATAAACATCTAGTAAGTCATATGTTACCTCGTCTATTCCAGTAAGTTGAACGAGGCTAAACGTAAGGCTATACAACCAGGTTAAAATTATCGCAAAAAGAACTTTTCTGGAGGTAACTGAGTTGCGATAAAAATATGGAAAAGCTAACGACAATAATCTCTCCCCAGCGAAGAGCACAACAATAAGAGTAGCCGAATTGTCTAAGAAATAGTCTATAACTGTGGAGAAGTTAAAGCCATCTTCGAGGGAGGATTCCTTTCCAAATGAGCATTCAAACATTACCCATGTCGTCGATACGGAATCTGCAATTGCACCTTTCAAGAAGTCCGTGAGGACCAGTCCTGCGATTAAAACAGAAAATGGCTTCCGAAATAACTTGAACGGGTTTCTATAGAATACAACAAGCAATAGTCCATTAACAACAGTACTTGTAAGTGATAAAACCAGCGAAAGAATCCCACTTGCTAAGCAGATGGCCCTGCGAAGCTCGGAAAGTGATGTATACGTAGTTGAATTCATGTTGGCATTCTTCAGCTTGTTAAACTACTTCCGAGCGCAGTATTTTGGAGTGGACACTGTTTACCTGCAACCCTTCCAACTTCTTTGCAGACGATCGAGCAGCGGTCATATAATGATGAAAGCAGTTAATTAGTGTTTACTTTAAAATGTTGTGAGTTAAATTAAGCTAATTTACATAGAGTAGGCATTATTAAAAGAGAATTTTTACCTCACGACATCAACAGCGTCTTATTTATACTGTTTATATAGTTTTCAAAGAAAAAAAAATACAATTCGAAAATGGAATAAGTATTGTTGTTTTTCTTTAATTTGCAGAAATAATAATTAATTCGTTCATTGATTTCTCCATTGAACAGAAGCGAAAATTAAAAATACGAAGCTAAAACACCTGTTTCCAGTTTAACTTAAAAAACTAAAATCATATATTAAATTTGAATAATCCTTTAAAAAACTCTTTCGATTAAAGATATTTGATAATCGCTGTAAAACAGATATGATTACAGCTACGGTAGGCAGATTTGAAAACTTGAAGAAGATTTGCTGGCATTTTCAAGTTTTGATGATCTGATAGCTTTAACTTTTTTTTGGAATCTCGCCTTCCTTCATGAGTTGACATACTCAGTCTTCATTGTAATGAGCTTTAGTACGTAGTATTTCACATATTACAACTTGAATAATGATTCTAGATCTAACATTTACCACAGTTGACACCATAAAGAAGAACAAGTTCGTGACATGTGATAGCCGACTTGAGAACTTAATGGTTTGGTAAACAGATCAAAACACACAGACCGAATAAAGTCAAGCGGACGTCCTATTCAGAACACGAAACAAAAACCAAGCTTGACCACAAGATGACAGTATTGCTAAAATTTCCATATAAATTACTACTTCTGTTTTTATCAATTAAAATTTGGGAATAAAACCCTGTCATGTTGTGGTCTAACCAGTGCTATGCACCAATTCACTCTTTTCACCTGGTGGTCATCTTGGATTCAAAGCGAGGCAATCCTTTGTTTTGCTAGGGTAGCCTCGTTCTGACTATCCCTCAGTGCGTGGCTTTGAATCCAAGATGGCCACCAGGTGAAAAGAGTGACTAGCATGGTTTCAATTAAGGTCGAACCTTCTACTGCTTAAAAAGAAATAAAAAGGGCTGGTGCCTAGTTTTGCCAAATCAACTCCCCTTCTTACCACACACATCAAGCTAACCATGTTTTAGTTAAAAATTATCCATAAAATCCTTCCTACAAAAGTCACCCTATACAGAGATAAGATAACAGATAATGATTAATGCTATCTATGTGATGAGAAACATGATTTACTTCATCTTTTGTCACTTGTAACCACACCAAGAGCTTTTGGCATGATTTTAAGCAATGGTGGGAACTGAAAACCTACTATAGTTTGTTGTTAACTGAAAACTATATTATATATGGCTACCAGACTGAAAGACAAGACTGCCTCCATGTAAATTACTGATTGATTGTCGCCAAACGCTACTGGGAAAAAGGAAAATGTCCTATTTGATATCTTTCTAAACTTTCTGAAAAACAAATTAGCGATATAGAATCAACGAAATTAAAGTTTCAAAAAAATATTGTGTGCTAATGTCTGTATTACTTGTATGCGTCTTGTGGTTTGTTCTTTGTGTATTAACATTGTTAATTAATATATTAAGTTACTTTTTCTGTTTTCTTTTCCGTTTTGCTCGTTGTTTGAAATTATAAAAAAATACCGCATTAAAGTTTTTCGCGCAAAGAAGTGTGGGTAAAACTACAAGCCGCCATCTTTTTCTGTACGTGACGTCATATTCCCGGCTGAAGTTGAAGAAAAGACTGGGACCGAGTCAAATGAACCATGTTACAAGAAAGAGCATATTTGAGTGAATAGAAACTGTTAGCCTAAGACGGCTGGCTCTTATGGCTCCGAGCAAAATTTCAAAAATCGCAAAAATTAGGTGTTTTTCCCCCATTGTTTTGGTGCCGGTATGACTAATAAATGGAACGCCTTTACAACTCGAAAGTTGAAATTCAAATTTGAGAGCAATGAAGGAAATAAGCGAGCATATCAGTTCTCTCCTGTTATAATGCTAGATTTTGAAGAACTGAGCCATAATAAAAGTGAACAGAGAGTGATGGCTGTTCACGAATGACTGCCAATGGTATTTTACTGCCAATTGTAATTAAAATTAAATTTGGAGAGCGCGAACATTTTTTTTCGTGTTTAAATCATGCATAATTGTCAAAATCATGCGAAAATGTTTATGCCGTTAAAAAAATGCTAATCACATGCATGACGTCAAGTAGTATTAGCCACATTGATATCCACAACAGTAAAACTATGGCCGACGGCAAGGCTTCTTTGAGAAAAAAATATGACAGATGGCAAGGTCCCTCAAGTAAACATATTTAACATGAGAATTAACCCCAAAAACGCACTGTATTTTGTATTATTTACGAATATTTGTTCACTTCATAGGCACTTTAAAGTGCCACTACGACGAAAATATAATTTACCATTTCGATTTCCCACTTTTTCAGTGTCAATAGACCGATTGTTGTCCCAATTCAGATCACGTGACAACGAAATTGATACATTTCCTCTTGGGATACAGAAAAATACAAGAACACATTACCCAAGGAAAAGTCAGGTGACCTGAATAGCGATGTTTCGTGTTGATAAACATTGCAATTGTCGTGCTAATTAATGTACAACCATGATTTGTAAAGCCCGCTTTGTGTTAGTAACCAATGGATCTCTGGTTGGCACATTAATAACAATAGATGACGACACAACAAATGTAGAAGCTAATCAGTCAATAGGTCAATCAGTGTTAGAAATATCCGAAACAGTAAAAAATATTCCCAAATGGGCAAGTTAAACCACAACATTTTACGAGAGTTTACCGGTAAAATCCTGTCCGCCATTACTGGAAGCCATGGAGCCCAAGCGTAGTTTCTGTGTTATCAGTGTAATATATGAAATTGTAAAGTTTGAATATCGTCTTTAAACTGTGTCTGGTTGTTATTTATGTTAGTTTTGAACTTTTCCTAAATTCATAATTAATGAAGGGTGGAGAGTTCATCTCGAAAATCGAGCCAGCAATCACAACAAACTCCACAAAATGACAAATTTTAGCAAGAAATTCGTGTCGAATGGAGCTCAAACTTATGCAGCACACAGTGCGATAATTGTCATACCTTTGTATGCATATAAAACTGTAACATCACAACTACTTGCGAAGCGAAGCCCAAACAAACTCAGCTAAACTTTCTCATAGCAGCGTTGGCGCGGTCGTTCTTGGAGCCAAGGAGCATATAATAGTTATCAATGTGACTGTCCAAGCTGTAGATATGCCACTTTCTAAGGTAAACACTCCGAAATTACTTATATACTAGTATACCTAACAGGTAGTGAATGCTGCTCCGCTCAGTTAAGAAAGGGTATTAGAAGAGAACCTACAGTAGCACTTTGGCAGGAAAATTATATTACTGTGTGATAAAAATGCCAAGGTGTTAGATGAATATGTTTTGGGGCTCAGTATCGTGCGACTGAATGCTGTTTGAGCTGTGGTGTGTATCTCAAAAGTTGTCCCGATTTTTTTTCATTTTGTCCCGACATATCAACGATCTTCCGGTAAATTCCCTGAGCCTACCAATTCCCGACATTTTCTTAAGATTCCCGGCACAAAAAACTGCTGTTCTCCCCGGTGAAGTTTAAACACCGTAAATCAACTGTAATTGAGAATGTAATTGTAAATGTTAATTGTGTTTTGAACCAGCTGCTTCCAATAGAAGGAAATTAGTTGCTGCTCACCGTCTTGATAACAGGAGAGATCTTGCTCTTTGGAAAGTGATAGTTCACACAGAGTTCGTCTACACGTCAACAAATTCATGATTATACAAGGATCGCATACACAGAAATGCATTAAAGAACGGTTGAACGTAGTTAGCTCCAACAATGCAGATTCCACCTCGTGTATTGTCGCGTGACGATCAGATCCGTGCAAAGCATTGTGGTAAAAAAAGACAATAGAAGTGATGGATTGTGGTAAATAAAGAAATCGAGATTTGGACCCGCTTACAGATTAGAACTGCTGCCTTGCTCGCTCGCTTCAGGCTCGCTCTGCGGCAGCAATAATTTACTTCTGTGAAGTTTCTCTGCTGTCTCTGCTACACTAATTCAACTGAACCGCTTGACATATAGAAGTTATATTTTTGGATTCTATAAACTAATTGCGATTTTGAGACGCCGATACCGAATTATATTTCGTATACTCCGCCCAATACGAAGAATATATTTTCTTCCAACGCCGGCAATATAATTCGGTATCGGCGTCTCAAAATAGCAATTAGTTTTGTATCGCGATTTAACAATTAAGTCGGGAATTGTTAAAAGAAAGAAGAGAATGAAGCACCAAACTCATGCTGATCGTAATTTCAATTCTCAAAAGGCGCCTTAGTATATCCATGGTAACGGTTTCACAGCTTGAGGCTTGAGTGGAGAAAACTTTCGAGACGTGCAGTGAAATCTCTTCAACGCTTCTAGTTCTACATCAATTCTTGTCAAATAAACATCAGTTTCAAAAACGATAAGTGATTTCGAATTTAAGGGTTATCTAATTTTAAAAGAAGTGTGTGTTTTTTCTTTGAAAGAAAGGCTTTTTGCTTTGACTTTGAGGCTTGATTTGAACGACTTTTGCAATTTTACTGCTTTGACGGTGAAATTTGTACTTTTAGCGGATACGAGTGTTAGATTTCTGAGGAAAACTACAATGCCAACCTTACCTTTAGGATTGAAGAATTCTTATCTTGTAATTTACAACGATTTGAAGGTGAAATTGTAGAAATATTGCCACGACGCACTCAATACATGCTGTTGAACAGAAGAGATGGAGAAAAACTAATTTGTCAACTGTCCTTAACTTGCTGAAGTCTGCTAAAAACCACACCAACTTTCTTATGATTGAAGCTAAACGTAACTCTACACTGACTTTGTTAACGAAAATTCTTCTGATGTCGGTAGAATGTTCCGTGCTACTAAGCGGCTCCTGTTTGTGAGAAGAAACTATCATTTCCTGACTATAAGGACAATAATGTGCTTGCTAATGACTTAGGAGACTATTTTGTGCAGAAAATTATCAAAATTCGTGATGAATTGGACTGTTCCGAAAACACTAATACTGCCCAGGCCGCGGTTTGTGTACCTGCCACGTCGGTGGAATTCACGGGGTTCAACACTATTTTTGAGCAAGGAATACTTATCACAACAGCAAGTAAGAAATCATGTACAGTTAACCCAATGCCGACCTTACTCTTACTCCAGTGTAAAGATGTCATTTTACCGGTGATTAGCGGCTCCATGATAAATATGTCTCTTGAGTACGGACACTTCCCTGATTTATGGAAATAAGCACTCGTTTATCCTCACCTGAAGAATACAGACTTAGACACTTGTTTTCCTAATCTGCGACCAGTTAGTAATCTATCTTACGTCTCTAAACTCACAGAAAGAGCTGTATTTAATCAACTGCATGAGCACATGTCACTGAATGGCCTGTATCCACCTCTTCAATCAGCCTACCGTAAAAACCATAGTACTGAGACTGCGCTGCTGAAAGTCATGAACGACATTCTTTTGAATATGAATAAGCAACACTTAACACTATTAGTTCTCTTAGATTTGAGTGCTGCTTTTGACGATTGACCACTCCATCTTGCTAAATCGGCTTCAACTGAATCTTGGAGTCTCTGGTGCTGCTCTCTCCTGGTTTACTGCTTACCTGTCTGGACGATCCCAACATGTCTCCATTAACAATGCTTCATTAACTGTGGCCTTAACTGTGGCCTCCCCCAAGATTCCTGTATTGGCCCTCTGCTCTTTATCATCTATGCGAGTGATTTATTTCGCATAATTGATAAACACTCACGCTCATGCATATGCAGATGATACACAACTATATCTATCATTTAAGCCGAAACCGGATACTAACCAGTACCAGTCAGTGACAGCTATGGAAGAGTGTATCAACGATATCCAGGCTTGGATGCACGAGAACAAGCTCAAAATGAACCATGGAAAAACTGAGTTCATGATTATTGGCACACGTCAACAACTTGACAAAAACTCAATCAGTCATCTCTCTGTTGCCAACTCTGTTGTTACACCCAACCTCTCTGTCAAGAATCTTGGAGTCTGGATGGACCCAAGGCTGTCTCTAGAGACATACATTAATAAAACGTGTAAATCATCATTTTATTATTTACATAACATAAGAAAGATTAGGAACTTTTTAACCATTGAGTCTAGCACTATCCTTGTCCATGCATTTATTTCATATCGCCTTGACTACTGTAACAGTTTATGTTATGGTCTTCCTGCTTACCAAATAGCAAAACTTCAAAGAGTTCAAAATGCTGCCGCTAGAATCATATGTAAGGTTTCCCGTTTTGCACATATTACTCCCGACCGGTTCTCATTAGCTTACACTGGCTTCCAGTCAAAACTAGAATAATCTTTAAGATACTTACTAGCACTTACAAAGCTATCCATTGTATGTGCCCTTCGTATATTTCTCAATTAATTAAAGTCAGAGGGCGCTCTTTTTATAACACTAGATCTAATAATGAGCTACTGCTGATCGTACCGTCCTTTAAATCACTGTCTACTATTGGCTATAGGTCATTTACATCAGCCGCACCTTTTCTTTGGAATACATTACCTGCTAGTATTAGGCAAATCAAATCCTATGACTATTTCAAGAAGCAGCTCAAGACTTACTTATTCAGAGAAGTCTTTAGCTACTATTTACGACTAGTTTTATTATCGCTATTATCGACTAAACTTTATCATAACTCGTAGTAATAGCATTTTATTGGACTGTTATTCTTAATTAATTAGTTAGTTAATTATTAGTTTGTTAGTGTATTTTAAAAGTAGAGACTTTGTAAAAGTGTATCTGAACATTTTCCTTGTGCTAATTTGCGCTATATAAGTGCATTATTATTATTATTATTATTATTATTATTAACAAACGACTTTTGAACTTGAGCGGGAACCCATGTCACTGCAAGGGCTCGCGCAAGAGTCAATCAGAGGCTGTTATTCTGAGAGGCCAATAGACCATTTTCTCAGGTATGAGCACGCAATATTGGCCCGCCAAATCGCTTTTTGAACAATAGCCGATAATTTGAATAACAAAGGCTGTCGCATCAGAACGAGTCTAACAAAAGCTAACAAAACTCACGGCCCGCCAAGAAATACTTCATGTAGGCAGCTTGGATTTAGACTGGTATGTAATCAACTAAAGTCGATCGACGTATGCTAACCGCCGTGGAAAGCGAGTAGCAGCTGACGTTTCGAGCGTTAGCCCTTCTTCAGAGCAAAAGAGCTTGGATTTAGTATTGGTTGAAATAATAGGGAGGGTTATAGGAAACCACTACGTGATTCCCACGTGAAGTATTCACCAGCACGTCAAGCCTGTTGCGTGCGCATACTTGAGAAAATGGTCTATACCATGTTATATTCGCGTCTCAAAAGTAAACAAAATGATCATTGAATCGTGATACCATCTAGTATTTGCTGCCGTGAAAGATTTGCCGCTGAGCTGAACGCTGATCCGTTTACCAAATTGAAATGTTGCTAGCGGCCGGCTGGGCCATCTAAATTACTACAAGAACACCAATTGAAATCGCTGGAAATTATAGAAATTATGTTTATGATTTTGAAAATAAGATTCCGGTTATTTCCGGAGAAAACGTTCGCTTTTTCAGAACAACATTTATTCGCAACTTGTATCCTCATCTGGTCATCTAGCTAAATGGCGGCCGGTGCAAAAGTAAAATTATTTCGAGTAGTCCTACTACAACTACAGACTTTATGTTGCCTATGTAAGAACTAGAATGGGGCTTGACTTTTTTGTGACTTTATTTCGAAAATAAAGTCCTGTTTCCAGCTGATTTCGATTGATTTTTCATCTCACTTGAAATTCAGTGATCAGCAGTTTATCGCTAGTCATACAAACCCGCATAATCCCGATATGACCTTTAATAACACATTAATAGCGACTAGAAATAAGCAAATTGTGGGATTCTTTTAGAATTGAAAACAGACCGGCAGAACTTATTGCCCTGACAGACTGCAAAGCTGACGCTCTCTGTATGTTACCTTTAACTGCTACACGGGCATTCAACGAAACTATAATCTCGTCACACACTACACAAATATGGGCTCTGCCAACAACGTCCACAATAACACAACACAAAATAGCTCACTGACCATCCGCGAGTTGCACTTAGGGGCCCTATGTTTCTTCATGCGGACAGCCATTTTCCAAATTGAATGGAATTACTTTTCACCTTTGGATATCTCAAAGCGAACTTGCACATAACGAAGTATTTTTGGGGTTTAATTCACAGAACATACCCGAGACTTTCTGCAAGTATCGAACAGTTGCAAACCAGAAACACTGCAGTTCAGGGAGAGAAGCCCTTCTTTGGCGCCATGTTATAAAACGGTGATCTCAGCTTGCGAGATTGTGAATTGTAATAAAATACATCTCACTAAAATTATCTTGAATTTCATCATCAAAAACATAAAGACTATCATGACAGCTTTAGTCAGTTGTACTGACAGAATGTAACACCTACTCTAACCACAACTTAATTACTTAATATCCTTGGGTGTAGTTACAGTACAA